>LR738710.1:446605655-446667983 GCA_902687465.1 Secale cereale | reverse complement strand
ATCAAGGACACATTACAGAGGAGGAAACGGCGCAGACGTGCAACAGGGACCCGTGCAAAGGTTTCTTTTTTAGATAAGACCTTTTGTAAACCTTTTTTCTCTTTCTTGTTATATACTTTTATGGCATGTAAAATGTGCAAGAAAGTTATCGGCATTATCCGTAAGCTTACGGCTCGCCGTACTATAAAGGGATATCAATAGAGCATCTTGATTCACATTATGTTTGTTGTTTTATTCACTCACCATATATGTTCTCTCCCCACATCAGATTGCCACATGTGCCTTGTCAACATGCTTTATTACTAGGGGCTGTATTCTGCCCAGTATATGTCTAAAATACCAAACACCTATAGGGAGTGTTCAGCGTCCTGGATGTTTGCCTTATATGCATCAGTTCCGAATCATGTCTTGGGTCAATAGTTGGGTTGCCCGGCTCCTGTGCTTACCCCTACGTTCCTGATTTTTCGGCTAGGCTGTAAAGGGAGAACTACTGCGATTGTACTTTTGGCTTGTCCGGTCAAGTACCTTAGTAGAGAAAGCCGAAAACTGACCGTCATGTGATAACCCTCAACCGTAAGGGATCGAGATAGTCTTCACGGGTAAGAATAACCCAATTTATTGATTCGACACACGGGGAGCCAAAGAGTATTTATAAGCTTTGACAGTTGAGTTGTCAATTCAACCGCACCTGAAATATACTTACTTGCAACAAAAGATAAGTGGTAACGGTGATATGATAGTGATGATGTCGATAGTAAAAGTAAATAGCAAAAGTAGCAACTAGTAACCAGCAGGATTTAAAACACTATAGGCTCGGGAGATGGATGGTTGGGCGCTGCATGGATGAGATATATCATGAATCTAACTTGGGGCAAGGCACACGGAAAAGTAATGATCATCTAGGCAAATATCAAACATTAGGCATGTATCCCGTAGGTAGTTGTACGTGCTTGCAATAAGAACTTGCACAACATCTTTTGTCCTACCATCCTGCTACGAACGGGGCCAAAAGGAACTTATGGAGATTAAGTTGCTCCTGTCAAAGAGCACCGGAACAAAGCAATAAACTCAATGGATACATGTAATCCTCAAACTACGGACCATCCCCTTTGGTGTCCCAAGCTGTCACTTTTGGGATCGCCGGTTCCGAACCGTAATAGGTGCAAACAACTCATAGATAGGATCAAGAACACAAATATATTCATGCAAACACATATGGTTCAGATCTGAAATCATGGCACTCGGGCCCTAAGTGACAAGCATTAAGAATAACAAGTTGAAGGAAAGATGATAAACACCATAGTAGATGATAGGCAATATGCCCCCAACGATCTGACAAACAATTACATGATCTAACTCATCCAATCCCTACCACCCCCTTTGCCTACAGCAGGGGATTACTCACACATGGAAGGAGAAGTCATGGACGAAGGATGGAGTGGTGATGATGATGACGATGGCGACGATCTCCCCTCTCTAGAGGCCAAATCAGCCTCCAGATTAGCCCTCCCGAAGAAGAACAGAGGGTGGTGGCGGCTCTGCGACGAAAACTGGAAAAAGAACTTCTGATCTGGGATTTCTCTGTCACGAGCTAAAATACGGGTCAATGTAGGGCACCAGGGGAGGTGGGGCCCACCCAGGCGGCCTCCCGGCGCGGCCAGGGGGTGGGCCGCGCCACCAGGGCGCCTGGAGCCCCCCTGGTCCCACTCTGGCCCCTCTTTTGGCACCAGGTTCCTTCGGGTGCGTGGATTTTCTGTGATTTTTAGTGGAATTTTCTGAGATACCTAAAAATCCGTTTTCCTGCACACAATAAAACCATACAGGCAGCTCTGCTGAAAATAGCGTCAGTCCGGGTTAGTTTAGTTCATATCATGCAAAAATGAGGTCAAAACAATATCAAAAGTGTTTGGAAAAGTAGATACGTTTGAGACGTATCAACTCCCCCAAGCTTAGCATATTGCTTGTCCTCAAGCAATTCAGTTCAACGAACTGGACGCGACAAAGAAAACTTTGACAAACTCTTTTGCTTCATTAGATGTATATAAGCATGTACTACGAAAAGAGTCTAGCAAGTATTGAAACAATGCTATGAGGACAATGCACGGAGCAATCCTTCTTTCAAGTGACCAATCACAAATACCTAAAAGTAAATAATATATTACTGAAAATCAAGACAAGATTACATTGCACATAGCTTGAGCATATTAGGGTGGTATCTTGCTGGCCTCCATGAGTGAAGCAAAACATAAATGCAGAAACTCCTCCAGAGTTTTAAAGGAGACTAGAACTAAGACTTTCAGAATTAATAATATCACAAGCATGCAGAAGACAATGTAATACTTTGGGACAATGCACATTACACTCGGAATGACAATTATGCTCTCCTAGTTGGTGCTTTGAAGAAATAAGGTGGAGACTCTCGAACCGTGGCTTTTGTTGGCAAGGTTGAAAACCCGTGGTCGGAAACAAAAACTAAACATGTACCAGAGCTCTTGGTTTTAAAAACAGAGGTAAAAATGTTTTTGAGAGGTGCATATTTCGTCAACGAATGCTAGGAGATAACTCAATCACTTCTTGAGCTGGACAAGTTTCGAGGAACGGCTCCCGCATGAGGACGATCACATCCTCTTAATCTCCTTTGTTTATCACTGCCAAAGTTTTCTGATTTCTCATGAACAAAGCGTGAAGGAGGGTTTGTTTGTTGTATAATTTTTAATGAGCCGGGCGCACTCTATGCCAGTTCCTTCTCGTATTATGGGTTTGCAGATTAGACATGCAATCCCGGGGTGAAACTTGTCCAACTTAAGAAGATCATGAATTAACTACTACTTCCTCATGAGCTAAAACATAGGCACACAAAGAGAAATGCTTTTGATTAATTTCGAGATGGTACACGAAAGTCTTCGTTAGGAATGGCAGGTAAATACCATGTATAGGAAGGTATGGTGGACTCATATGGCATAACTGGTTTTAAGGATTTTGGATGCACAAGCAGTCAGTCCGCTTAGTACAGGTGGAGGTTAGCAAAAGACTGGGAAGCGGCCAACTAGAGAGCAATAACGGTCATAATCATGCAGAGCGACAAAGCAACATTGAATCGGGCATGTAAGTGATATAACTATTCTAAAACTCAAAGATCATCAAGGCAGAGGAGACTTTTTAGTCTTAAACATGTGTAAACATGTGCCAAGTCAATCCAAAAATTCTCCAAAGGGAAATACCACCTTAGTATACCGAACTATGAACAGTGCAATGCATGTAAATCATTTCAATAACACATTATATACTCTAGCTATTCGAGACTATCCACAAGGAAAGCATGAACCACTGGGAGAGCATTGTAAACATAGCACTATGTCGCTACAAGCTGGTCTCTAGATCATAAGTACAGGCATATGTACAAAAGTAGAAACAAGAAGAGTTCATACCGGTCTTCCTTGTTGCTTCCCTTCAGTCGATCTTCGTCATTACTGCCTCGTCACTTGCACGATCGAACGTAGGAAATATGATTAAATGCCATCACGGACTCGAGCTGAACTCTGAAAACAAAGCAAACTAAAGAGAGAAAGGAAATCTTTTTGGATTATTTCAAAGGTTGAACGAAAGCAAAAGAAAGAGAAAATCTTTTTGTTGTTTTTGCAAAGAGAGAAATAAAGAAGAACGGGCAAAAACTTCGAAAAGATCAAAGCGAATAAAACGGATAATACAATGGAAAAGTGAGAGGGGCACGTACTCCCCCAAGCTTAGGCTTTTGGCCTAAGTTGGTAACAGCTACTGCCCCAAGGAGCCTCCTGCTCCGGGGGTATGGTGGTGAGTCCAAGGGTCGTAGAAGGATGCTGGCGCGTACACCGAACTCCTCAGAGTCTCCCACGAGGAAGGGTCCGTACGCCAAGCAGAGGAAGACCCTTCACCAAACTCGGTGGCGGTTTCTTCCTGAAAAGGTGGTAACTCACCGTGCTCCTCCTCGTCGGGCACAACCCCCTCCATGGGGTTATGAAACTGATGCTAGGCCGTGAACTCATTGAACTGGATAACATCAAAGGACCATCCGTTCCTGCGAGAAAAACCAAACAAAAGAGGTGCAGGTAGACGGATCTCGCGTTCCGCGGTAGTTCCGAAACGCAAGATATAAACAAGATTATCAAGGTCAGAAGTCATGGTAACAAACTTATGCCTTTTCATAGCAGCAAGATCAAAACTTAAATAAGTAAAAGGATTATCATCAGGGTGTGGGGTGCCTCCAAGATGTTCTAAGATAAGTGTGGCATAAACGCCACCATATAAGTCTCCCTTGTTACCGTTCATAGCAAGGCGTCGAGCAATTAAGGCACCCAGATTATAATCAGACCTCCCTGAGAGGGCGGCTGCCAGGATAGCAATATCCGGCGCAGAAGTGTTGCTCGTGTTGTCACGAGCTAACACCCCTCTAGCAACATAATATGCAAAATACCTGAGGTGAGGGAATAAGATGCTAGAGATCTTTGACCGATGAATGTCTCTCGTACCCATGCTGCAGAGAGAGTTGAAGACGGTTTTCAGCTCGGAGGGCTGAGAGGTCATCCTAGCCGTCCTCCCAATGTTTGGCACACCTATTATTTCACAAAACTTTCCCAAAGGCATGGTGATAAGATCATTGTAAATTTTAAACTCAATAGCACCTGAATCAGGATTATATCTAAAACTGTTAATGAAACTGGAGGTGAGTTTTTGATACTGAGTAACACGGCACGTGACGAGCCGTGTCAGACCTGCATTAGCACAAAGATTATAAAACTCATCCTTGATTCCCGCAGCTTCAAGGAATTCATCACATGGAAACGTCATAGCACGTGCTGGACTTGTGTCTTCCAACAACTCTAGGGGCACATGATCTTCATTATAGCTCACCCTAGCAGTCGAGGGTGAAGCTGCGGCTCTAGTAACTCGATCAGAGTGCGTGGGCCTCCTCTTCTCAAGCCACCCCTTTGCCCTTCCTAACAAACTCATTTCTGAAATTTTTGGCAAATTACAAAAACAAGGATTAAAACAAGGTGGGTTAAGGCAAACTACTCAACTCACTTGCCCAAGGCATAAACTTGCATCAAAACTTGGAAAATAACTTTCTACACATGCATGCAAGCTCATCTATAGAGCACCGAGAACTACTAAATACTCACAAATGAAGCCACCAATCAGTAATCTAATTGGAGGGGTGGAGGAGTCACATACCAGGGAGTATTTGTTCAAAATCTCAGCTCAAATGATAGGCTGTAGAGAGAGATCGAAGAATCGCCTCCAAGAGCAGCAAGAACGCAAGAACAAGTGCAGAACTCGCGTTTTTGGAGAGAAAGAGAGAGGGAGGAAGAAGACTTACCTCGAGGGGGGCCTTATGGGCCCCAGGCGCCCTGTGGGCGCGACCAGGGGGCAAGCCGCGCCAGCTGGCCGCCCGGGCCACTGGTGGGTCCCCCTGGCTGGCCCTAGGTACCTCTTGGTCACTCCCGACATGGAAATTTTTATTTATATTTTTCTGGAATTTTTCTGAAAACTTCACTGTTGAAATTTTTTTGAAGTTCAAAAAGCTGCAAGACTTTCTGAAAACTTAAAGCGGTGATTAGTATTGTGAAGCTTCAAAACATAAACACTTGGTACATCAAAGAGAACAAAAACTAAAACAAATGAAAACATAACAAGCTCAACTTTTTATCTATATAAAACATGTTTATTAGTAAGGTTGATCAAGTCTTACCAACAAACAGGCGATATATAGAGCAAAAAGTCTCACCTCTTACGAAGTAATCACTGAACCTTTACTTTGATGGACATTGTCCCCACCATAATAGTTTTGTATTTGTGATACACATGTAGTGGACAGTCCCATTCTCCAATCTTCACGGTCTCGATATTTTCTATAGATTTGAGGCCATGCCTCCTATCGGTCTTCTTTGGGAAATAGACCGTGTGTTCTTTATCATTCACATTCAAGGTAACCTTCCCTTTATTGCAATCAATAATAGCACCTGGGGTGTTAAGAAAAGGTCTACCAAGAATAATGGACATGCTCCCATCCTCGGGCATGTCAAGCACAACAAAATCAGTAAGAATCAAACAATTAGCAACTTCTACTGGAACATCCTCACAAATACCTATCGGAACGGCGGTTGACTTGTCAGCCATCTGAAGAGAGATATCTGTAGGAATTAGTTTCTCTAAACAAAGCCTCTTGTAAAGAGAGAAAGGCATAACACTCACTCCTGCTCCAAGATCACATAAAGCAGTTTTGACATAATTATTCTTTATGGAGCAAGGAATGGTGGGTATACCTGGATCACCAAGCTTCTCAGGAATCTTGCCACTGAAAGAGTAGTTAGCAAGCATAGTAGATATTGCTTCATTAGGAACTTTTCTTTTATTAGTGACAATATCTTTCATATATTTTGAATAGGGAGGTAACTTAATAGCATCAGTCAAAGGGATTTGAAGAAAAAGAGGTTTAATCCACTCACAAAACTTATTGTAATGCTCTTCTTCTTTAGATTTGAGAGACTTACCTGGAAAGGGCATGGGTTTCTGTACCCATGGTTCTCTTTCCTTCCCATGTCTTCTTGCGACGAAGTCTTCTCTAGTGTACCTCTTACGTTTGTCAGGTGCTTCTTCTTCTCGAACTTCAGGCGGATCATTCTTCTCATTATCCTTACCTTCAGGTTCAGCACCGTCTTCAGTCTCAGCATCGGAGATAGATACACTGTTGGGATCAACAACTGGCTCTTCATCTGTAATAGGATCATTGGAATTGTCAGTCTCCTTATGTTTCTTCTTCTTCTTTTTTGGAGAGCCAACAATTTCTTCTTCATGCATTTGAGAATCTTGCTTGATTCTCCTCGGATGCCCCTCTGGATAGAGAGGATCTTGAGTGCTAGTTCCTCCTCGGGTCTTAATCCCGAAGGCCTGCAAATTATCTTGTTTGGCATTGTTAGCAAGCAAATCTTTTTGCACATTAGAAATTTGTTCAAGCTGAGTTTGAACCATATGAAAATGCATCACAAGACATTGAACATCATTAACTGTTCTACCTAGAACATCAAGCAAAATTTTGATAGCAAGGGAATTATCATGCAATTGACTTTGTATCCTCTCATTAAAATGATTTTGTTTCATAATAAAATTATCAAACTCATCTAAACATTGATCAGGAGGCTTACCATGAGGGATGTCACTTGCGTTGAAATCTAAAAGAGAGTGTACCTCTACCATAGGAGGGTGAGTGGTAGGCTCACACAGCTTCTCAATAGGGGTAGATTCTTCACGTCTTCAGCTTTAATACCTTTCTCTTTAATAGACTTCTTTGCTTCTCGCATATCTCCGGGGCTTAGAACAAACATGCCCCTCTTCTTTGGTGGTGGAGGTGGTTCAGGGACGGACCAATCTTCATGGTTTTTTGCAATCCTGCCCATCAAATCCTCTGCATTGCCCGGTGTTCTTTTCCTGAAAACACAACCAGCACAACTGTCCAAATAGGACCTGGATTCATCAGTTAGACCAGCATAAAATATATCGATTAATTCGTTCTTAGGGACTTCATGTCCTGGTCTAGCCCGAATCAGACCGCAGTACCTCCCCCAAGCTTTAGGGAGGTGCTCATCCTGCAACTGTTTAAAGTTATAAATTCTTTGTAAAGCAGCATGTTGCATGTGAGCAGGAAAGTACTTATCAACAAAAGAGTAAGCTAAGTCTTGAGGACTCTTAATGGAACCGCATGGGAGTGAATCATACCATGTTTTAGCACCTTCCTTCAAGGAGAAAGGAAGAAGCTTGGTCACATAAAAGTATCGTATCTTCTCATCCGTGGTAAACAAGCCACCCAACTCACCGAGTTTAGTCAGGTGTGCAATAGCATCATCATTTTCTCTGCCATAAAAGGGGTCAGCTTCAACCATAGGTATAAGTGAAAGATCAACAGAGAAATCATAATCAGGATCATCAATGCATATAGGAGATGTAGCAAATTCAGGATCAGGAACGGTTTTGTTCTTCAAAGAGTGTTTTTCAAACAGCTTCTTAATAACTTCAGGGTCAGAGCTGGCAAACTCTGTCAGTTCCCTGCATAAATCTTCATCAAGCATATAGTAATCATCATCAAGGAGTCTCTCCTTGAGTTTACTCAAATCAGGATAATCGTAAATTCCACCAATAGGGTAGCGAGTAACAGGAATTTCAATTCCAGACTTTTTTGCAGCAGCAGCGATCTGTTTCTCAAGAGCATAACCAAGTGAACTAATATCATCAAGAGTAGTGGAAGCATCATCAAGAGTATCAGACATAGTAACAGATTCAGTAGGAGCATCATGTGGTGGCGGTGAGGCAAACTTACTCATAACAGAAGGTGAATCAAGTGTAGCACTAGTGTTCAGAACAGTACCTCTTCTTGTAGTGGATAGTAAGATCGGAACCTTAGGGTCTCCTTTCTTACCCATAGCGGATGAAGTGCAGCAGGTAGGATACTTCAAGTAGACTTTTAAATATTGCTATGCTCCCCGGCAACAGCGCCAGAAAACGGTACTTGATAACCCTCAACCTTAAGGGATCGAGATAGTCTTCGCGGGTAAGAATAACCTTATTTATTGATTCGACACACGGGGAGCCAAAGAGTATTTATAAGCTTTGACAGTTGAGTTGTCAATTCAACCGCACCTGAAATATACTTACTTGCAACAAAAGATAAGTGGTAACGGTGATATGATAGTGATGATGGTGATAGTAAAAGTAAACAGCAAAAGTAAATAGCAAAAGTAGCAACTAGTAACCAGCAGGATTTAAAACACTGTAGGCTCGGGAGATGGATGGTTGGGCGCTGCATGGATGAGATATATCATGAATCTAACTTGGGGCAAGGCACACGGAAAAGTAATGATCATCTAGGCAAATATCAAACATTAGGCATGTATCCCGTAGGTAGTTGTACGTTCTTGCAATAAGAACCTGCACAACATCTTTTGTCCTACCATCCAGCTACGAACGGGGCCAAAAGGAACTTATGGAGATTAAGGTGCTCCTGTCAAAGAGTACCGGAACAAAGCAATAAACTCAATGGATACATGTAATCCTCAAACTACGGACCATCCCCTTTGGTGTCCCAAGCTGTCACTTTTGGGATCGCCGGTTCCGAACCGTAATAGGTGCAAACAACTCATAGATAGGATCTAGAACACAAATATATTCATGCAAACACATATGGTTCAGATCTAAAATCATGGCACTCGGGCCCTAAGTGACAAGCATTAAGAATAACAAGTTGAAGCAAAGATGATAAACACCATAGTAGATGATAGGCAACATGCCCCCAACGATCTGACAAACTATTACATGATCTAACTCATCCAATCCCACCACCCCCTTTGCCTACTGCAGGGTATTACTCACACATGGAAGGAGAAGTCATGGAGGGAGGATGGAGTGGTGATGATGATGATGATGGCGACGATCTCCCCTCTCCGGAGGCCAAATCAGCCTCCAGATTAGCCCTCCCGAAGAAGAACAGAGGGTGGCGGCGGCTCCGCGATGAAAACTGGAAAAAGAACTTCTGATCTGGAATTTCTCCGTCACGAGCTAAAATACGGGTCAAAGTAGGGCACCAGGGGAGGTGGGGCCCACCCAGGCGGCCTCCCGGCGTGGCCAGGGGGTGGGCCGCGCCACCAGGGCGCCTGGAGCCCCCCTGGTCCCACTCTGGCCCCTCTTCTGGCACCAGGTTCCTTCGGGTGCATGGATTTTCTGTGATTTTTCGTGGAATTTTCTGAGATACCTAAAAATCCGTTTTCCTGCACACAATAAAACCATACAGGCAGCTCTGCTGAAAACAGCGTCAGTCCGGGTTAGTTTAGTTCAAATCATGCAAGAATGAGGTCAAAACAATATCAAAAGTGTTTGGAAAAGTAGATACGTTTGAGACGTATCATCAGGATAGGTGAAAACCTGGTCCGCAATCCCATGACTTAGTTTTATACTACGATCGATAGAGATCTACCCCGTGTTATATGAAGGGTTGGTTTTTTCACCAAGCCAGGTGCAATTGGATACCTTAAGTAAGGAATATCATATCCGCACCAGGGGCTAGTACCTAGCCCCACATGTCAAACTCCTACGATTAAGTGAAAGCAATAACGCCGCATAGTCTGATTGCCTAGTTCGCTTCGCATACACCTCCTATACGGATCAAGACATTGGATAAAGAGTGTATATGCATATGTCCGAACACCCCGGTACTATGTACATGGGGGCTGAATCCGACGACTAGAAACTTTCAGATTTACATAAACAGTCACATAGGAGGTAAAAGACACTCATATTATAATAGCACAAAAGTTACATACATCGGATTCATAAGCTTAAGTATTTACAGCCGGATACAATTACTCGAAGATAATATCCTTCGAGAACTAGCCTGCTACAAGGTGGACGCCTTCTATGATGTCCTCGAAGTACTTCTCCGGCTTGCGGTGCTCCTTGCCTGCGGGTGGGCCAGCAGTAGCTATGTCCTGTGCCCTCATCTTCGCCCAGTGCACCTTCACATGAGCGAAGGCCATCCGAGCACCTTCTATGCAGGCCATACGCGTCAATGCGTCGACCCGCGTACTCGCTTCGACGAACCGCTTCACCAATATGAAGTAACTACTTGGGATTGGATCAGCGGGCCATTGCCAAACTATTAAGTCCTTCATGGCCGAACCCGCCATGTTGTGCAGCTCGACCAACTGATTCATCTGGTCGCTGAGGGGCACCGGATGTTTTGGCGCATAGAACTGTAACCAAAACAATTTCTCTGTGTCGTTCCCCTCCTTGGCTCGGATGTATTGGGCGGCATCTGCACTGCTCCTCGGAAGATCAGCAAACACGCCTGGATAACTCCATAACCGTGTCAGCCCAAGATAGTTCCGCCCTTCGAAGATGCTCAGTAAGAGAAAAGTCTTACCAGATTGCTATCTGTCATGCCTGCTTGATTTCTTCACATGCGCTACGCGCCTCGCCTCGCGCATCCTAGGCAGCCTTAATTGCTGCAGTAATCTCGGATGCTTGCTCCGAAGCCTTCTTCTCCAATGCCTCGCAATTGTGAATGGCATCTTTGAGCCCAACCTTGACTTCGGACACCCGAGCCTGGTGCTTCTCACACTCAGCATTTTCGGCCTCCAGTTCGGCAACCGCCTTATCATATATTGCCTTGCTCGCCTCGGCCTCCTCCTTGGCCTTCGCAGGCTCGCCCTTAATGGCCTCGAGCTTAGTGGCACCAACTATGTAAAATAGAATATTATAAAAGAATTCATACTCATACTAAATTTATGATTTTAGTCTTCTTGATATCTAAAATTCCTTTAATTCGCATACCTTGCATTTCATCTAAACGCTCGTTGACGCGGTCGAGGTCCGTGTTGGCCTACAAGAGCTTCCGGTTTAGTTCGACAACCTTTGCATCTCGTGCAGGTGCCATAACTAGTGAAGCATGTTCAAATAACATAAACACAACAGTTCAGCTCTACAAGCACGCTATACTATGGATACTTCATCCGATTCTGTTCAGAATCACACAAAGCATCAGGGGCTACTGGGTATATATATGTGTATTTAAAACAAATAAAGTTCCATAAAGAACATTACATTGCTTACCTCAAATACCATTAACAGGCTATTGAAGGCTTCATTCAGTCCGCCCTTGACGGATTGAATCTTCTTCATCATCGCACCCATCACGGTGCGGTGCTCCTCCACGATGGAAGCACGGTGCCTCCAGATTGACTCCGGGCACCGTCGTATCCACCCCCGCCTGGGGGGTCTGGTCTTCGGATCCCAGAGCCGCACTAGGCTCCGGGTCAATGTTCGGGAGGGCCCCGGATTGTTTGGGCCCCCCGTCTTCGGTCGCAATGGGTGTTGCTTCCCCATGGTCAGCGGCGGCCAAGGTATTACCCCCGATCGCCATGTCACCTGCCTCACCCTCATCTCCTAAAGCGGAGGACACCCGCTGGGAGGACACTTCGGTGTCCCCGTCGATCGCGGGCGATGGAGCTCGGACCGGCGAGTCACTCTCCGTCTCTCCGGGCGCTAGAGAGTTGCTACTTCTCGAGCTTGCGTTGTATTCCATCGAAGTGGAAAGGGAGATGCAGCACAATAGCATAAGTATTTCCCTCAGTTTTTGAGAACCAAGGTATCAATCCAGTAGGAGACCACGCGCGAGTCCCTCGCACCTGCACAAACAAATAAGAACTTCGCAGCCAACACGATAAGGGGTTGTCAATTCCTTTACGGTCACTTACGAAAGTGAGATCTGATAGAGATGAGAGTTTATATTTTCGGTATTTTTGGTTTATCAGAACAGCAAATAAAAGCGGAAAGAGTAAAGTAGATGTAGATTGATATGTTGAGAATAGACCCGGGGGCCATAGTGTTCTCTAGTGGCTCCTCTCATGATAGCGATATTCTACGACGGGTAAACAAATTACCGTCGAGCAATTGATAGAAAAGAGAATAATTATGAGACTACCTAGGCATGATCATTGTATATAGGCATCACGTCCAAGACAAGTAGACCGACTCCTGCCTGCATCTACTACTATTACTCCACACATCGACCGCTATCCGGCATGCATCTAGTGTATTGAGTTCATAAGAATAGAGTAACGCCTTAAGCAAGATGACATGATGTAGAGGGATAAACTCAAGCAATATGATATAAACCCCATCTTTTTATCCTCGATGGCAACAATACAATACGTGCCTTGCTGCCCCTACTGTCACTAGGAAAGGACACCGCAAGATTGAACCCAAGGCCAAGCACTTCTCCCATTGCAAGAACTATAGATCTAGTAGGCCAAACCAAACCAATAATTCGAAGAGACTTGCAAGGATATTATGAGCACACATAAAAAGTTCAGAGAAGAACCAAATATCTTTCATAGATAACCTTGATCATAAACTCACAATTCATCGGATCTCGACAAACACACCACAAAAAGAGATTACATCGAATAGATCTCCTCGAAGACCCAGGAGAACTTTGTATTGAGATCCAGAGAGAGAGAAGAAGCCATCTAGATACTAGCTATGGACCCGAAGGTCTGTGGTAAACTACTCACAACTCATGGTGAGGGCGATGATGATGATGATGAAGAACTCCGTGATGGATCGCCCTCCGGTGGAGCTCCGGAACGGGCTCCAAGATGGGATCTCACGGGAACAGAAGGTTACGACGGTGGAATTAGGGTTTTCTCTCTGTTCACGAAGGTTTTGGGGTAGGTAGACTTATATAGGAATAAGGAGGACATCGGGGGACGCTCCCACGAGGTAGGGGGCGAGCCCTGGGAAGGGGGGCGCGCCCCCACCCTCGTGGGCGCCTCGATGCTCCCCTGATGTGGTTCTCAAGTTCCATGTGCGTGATTTTCTACAAAAATATCTCTCGCAAAGGTTTCATTCCGTTTGGACACCGTTTGATATTCTTTTTCTTCAAAACCCTAAAACAGGCAAAAATCAGCAATCTGGACTGGGCCTTTGGGTCGGTAGGTTAGTCCCAAAAATGATCTAAAAGTGTATGATAAAGCCCATTAAAATTCCAAGACTTCATAAATAATAGCATGGAACAATCAAAAATTATATATACATGGGAGACGTATGAAGCATCCCCAAGCTTAATTCCTGCTCGTCCTCGAGTAGGTAAATGATAAAGAAAGAATTTTTGATGTGGACTGCTAACCAATATAGTTTTTCAATGTAATTATCTTAATTCTGGCATGAATGTTCAGATCTAAAAGATTCAAGATAAAAGTCTATATTGGCATAAGAAATAACAATACTTCAAGCATACTAACAAAGCAATCATGTCTTCTCAAAATACTATGGCTAAAGAAAGTTATCCCTACAAAATCATATAGTCTGGCTATGCTCCCTCTTCATTACAGAAAATATTCATATCATGCACAACCCCGATTTCAGCCAAGCACTTGTTTTCATACTCTATCTTTTCGAACCTTTCAATTTTCATGCAATACATGAGTGTGACCATGGATATAGCACTATGGGTGGAATAGAGGTGATTGTGGAGAAGACAAAAAAGGAGGGAGATAGTCTCACATCGACCATCAATAGATATCAATGTGAGTGAGTAGGGATTGCCATGCAACGGATGCACTAGAGCTAAATATGAATGAAATCTCAACAAAAGAAACTAGTGGGTGTGCATCAAACTTGCTTTCTCATGAAGACGTAGGGCATTTGAGGAAGCCCATCGTTGGAATATACAAGCCAAGTTCTATAATGAAAATTCCCACTAGTATATGAAAGTGACTAAACATGAGAATCTCTACAATGAAGAACATGGTGCTACTTTGAAGCACAAGTGTGGAAAAATATAGTAGCCATTGTCCATTCTCTCTTTTCTCTCATTTTTTTGAAGAGGCTTTCTCCTTTTTTTATTAGCCCCTCTCTTTATATTTTTTTGGGCCATCTCTTTTTTTATTGGCCTTTCCTCACATGGGACAATGCCCTAATAATGATGATCATCACACTTTCATTACAACTCGATATTACAACTCGATGCCACAACAAGTATGACTCTACATGAATGCCTCCGGCGGTGTACCGGGATGTGCAATGAATCAAGAGTGACATGTATGAAAAATTATGCATGGTGGCTTTGCCACAAATACAATATCAACTGCATGATCATGCATGGCAATATGACAATATGATGTGTGTCATATGAACGGAACAGCGGAAAGTTGCATGGCAATATATCTCGGAATGGCTATGGAAATGCCATGATAGGTAGGTATGGTGGCTATTTTGAGGAATAATATTGTGGCTGTTTTGAGGAAGGATATATAGTGGGTTTATGGCACCGGAGAAAGTTGCGCGGTACAAGAGAGGCTAGCAATGGTGGAAGGGTGAGAGTGCGTATAATCCATGGACTCAACATTAGTCATAAGAACTCATATACTTATTACAAAAATCTATGAGTCATCAAAACAAAGCAATCAACGCATGCTCCTAGGGGGGAGGTTGGTAGGAGATAACCATCGTGCGCCCCCGACCTCCACACAAAGGTTGATACTCTACAAATACCTCATGCTCTAACTTCGTCACATAGCGGTTCACCATACGTGCATGATACGGGAATCACTAAACTTAACACAAGTATTTCTCAATTTCATAATAACACCACTAGCATGACTCTAATATCATTATCTTCAAATCTCAAAACAATTATTAAGCATCCAACATATCATTCTATTCAATGCACTTGGTGTGATTTTTTTTACTACATTGACATTAGATGTCTATCATGTGAAGACTAGTTTCTTTAGCCTAAACACATTACCATGCTGTTTTAATAGACTCTCAAATAGATATAAGTGAAGCATGAGAGTTCAAAAATTTCTACAAAATATTACCACCACCATGCTCTAAAAGATGTAAGTGAAGCACTAGAGCAAAGACTATTCAACTCAAAAGATACAAGTGAAGCACATAGAGTGTTCTAACAATTTCTAGGCCATATTTAACTCTCTCAAATAGGTGTGTCCAGCAAGGATGATTGTGACAAACTAACAAGCAAAGACTCAAATTATACAAGACGCTCCAAGCAAAACACATATCATGTTGCGAATAAAAATATAGCTCCAAGTATAGTTACCGATGGATGAAGACGAAAGAGGGGATGCCTTCCCGGGGCATACCCAAGCTTAGGCTTTTGATTATCTTGAATTTACTTGGGGTGTGAAACCCCGAGACCAGTGCACCACGTGTCAGCTAATTATTCGTTGTCGTTATCATGTCATCTGCTTGCGTGTTGCATTTTGCCATGTCATCATGTGTTGCATCCTCATGTTTTCAAAACTTGCATCCGTCTGAGTCCCCTCGTCCTTTCCGTTGTTCGTTCTGAGCCCATACACACTCGCACGCGCCCGCGGCGCCTTCGTATATTTATTTTATGAGTGGCCAAAATTTTTTCTCGGAATGGGATGAAACTTGGCGTGTGGTCTTATTATAGCATAGGTAGACCGCATGTCAAGTTTTGTCGCGTTCGTAGTTCGTTTGATAGCCCAACGGTTAACCGTGTTAACCGCCGGAAGCCTTCTCTCTTTTGGCCCAGCACCCCTTTCACACAGCCCCCAAGCCCATTCTAACCCCGTCCATGCTCTTGGCCGTTCGATCACGATCGCGTGGCTGCAAACCGCTCCTCATTTAGACACTCCTAGCTCCCTCTACCTATATATTTGCCCCTTCTCCCGAAATTCGCAGTGCAACCCTAGTCTTCTTCCACCTCGCGCCGCCGGACATGTCCACCCGTGGCAGACATGTCCAGCCGGCCACCTCACCCCGGCCAATCACAGCGTGCCACGCCGCCCCGCCGCCGCTCTCCTCCAATCTCACGCCGCCACCTCACCCCCTCTCTCGTCCCACCGCGCCAGGCCCGTCCCCGGGCCGCCCCGGGCCGGATCTGGGCCCGAAGCCCGCGCGCAGCCGCCGCCCGAGCATCGTGCCCCGTAGCTCCCTTTGTCCCCGCTGCCTCCAGCAAGCACGCCGCCGCCTCGTCGCCCTCAGCCGCCGCCACAGGGTCGCCGGACCCCGTCTCTGCGTCGGACGCCGCCGCCTAGCCTTCGACAGCTCGCCTCCGTGCCTCGTCGAACCCGGCCTCGAAAGGCGCCGCCGCCCGACACTGCCATCCTCTGGATTCGTCGTTGCCGCCGCCAAAAGCCGTCCCCGGTGGGCCGCGCCGCCGCCGGGAATGGATGTCCCAGGGCCAGATCCGCCACCCCTGGCCCTCGCCGGATTCCCGAGCGCCGCCACCGCCGCAGATCGGGAGGAGCCCGATCCAGCCGGCCTCCGCTCGGCGCCGTTGGCTGTGCCCCAGCCGGGCCCTGCGCGCCACTGGGCCTTCCGCGGCCCCGCTGGCGGCCTCCTCCAGCTGGCCCAGCCCGCGACCGCAGCCCCGGCCGCTTCGTGGGCCGACCTAGCTCCCATCGCTTCTCCGCCGGCCTGCTTCACCTCCTCCCGCCCACTAGACCGAGGCCCAACAAGGTGAGCAGCCGTCGACCCTGTTATCTGACGCCTCGGGTGTCATTCAGTATTCTGCGCTCACTCTGTGTTTTCTCAAATTTGGCTAAGTCCTAGAAATTGCATATTATGTTGCTATGCTCATGTGGTTGTAACTCTTTGTGTGCTCGTCCGAATGATGCATATGATATGTCAAAATGATCGTGGTGATATGCTCTACACTTTGTTCCATTGTGGCATGCTTGTTTGAGTCCATCTTGATGCCTTAATCCTTGTTGCAAGAGTGCTACTTGTTTAAAACTGCTACTTGTTTAAAACTGTTGTTAACTATAATTTTGTTGCATGCTTGTGATGCTTGTAACTTTGTGCATGTTTATCCAAACGGAGCATATGATATGTCAAAATGTTCATTGTGAAGTGCTCTAAATGAGGGTTGCTGTAGCATTCATGTTAGGTGCCATATTGCCATGTGAATCTCTGTTTCAAAAGTGCATGTGGCTGTTAAGTGCTGAAACTTGTTATGAGATGCTGATTTCACTTGCTCATTGCTATTGGTGTGTTTGTCTTCATGCCACATGTTTAGATGTTTTAGAAGCACAATCATATGGTATTTACTGTGGTGCAATCCATTTTCCATGATATTCCTTGAGGTGACTTAAAAAAGCTTGTAAACATGTCATGTCGTTGTTGCTGTTTTATATAGTGATAAAAATTGCTAAGTCTGGAATCTGTTATAACCTAATGCTATGTTTGCTTGATGCCTCACTCAAATCCATGCTTGTTTTGGAGTGGCCAATGATCATGTCTTGTTGTCCATGTTATTGTCTATCCATTCATGCCCTTACTTGCTCATATGACCTGCTGTAGATTATTTATTTATTGCTCCCAAGTTGCTATAAATTATACCTGTCAGGATTTTATCAGCATGTTCAATTTGGTGAAGCTTGTTGCTATTGATCCATGCCTCCTATGGAGTTGCTCCAATGCAGTTGTTTGATCTATGATATGTCTACTACATGTCCATGCTCTTCATATGCTTAGTTGAGTTGATATGCTTGTTGTTTTGTGCCTGCGAAGGCAGCATCGTGATGATGTTTTTCCTTCCCAGATTTTGGCTAAGTCTGGATAATTTTATTGCAACTTTCCATGCTTGGTTAATTGTGTTCCAGCAAGCTTTTGGGTGTGTGCTAAGTTCATGATTGTTAAGTATCATTTCTACTTCACATCCATGCCTCGTGTTATCTTGTTTGGGTGCTGTAGCATATATTTAACTTGCTCCAAAGATGCTATGTGGCTGTTAACTTCAGTTTTGTCTTGTAACTTGTTTTGCTCGTATCTTTTAGACCGTTGCTCCGTTTTGAGCGTGTCTTATATGAAACTTGTGTGATTTTGCATGTAGAATCATAATATCATGTTGAATATCTGTTTGGAGTGTGTTTGCTTGATGTTTGGGTGCATATTGCACCGTTGCCTTGCTTGTCTTGTTTTGCTCATATCTTCTAGGCCGTAGCTCCGAATTAAACAAACTTGATGTAACTTGACTAGAATTTCATGTAGATCATCATGGTGCATGTTAACTTGCTGTTTAACAACTTTAACTTAAGGTTTTGTTCAGATCTGGAATAATTTCAAAATATGCATATGAGGGCTTACCGCATTTGTTATATGTTGATTCCGGCCTCATTTAAACTTGTTGTTTGGTGTTGTTCTTGTGTGTTTCATCCCTTGCCATGAATTGCATCATATAGACTTGTCTTGCTTCATACTTGGTTGAGCATCTTGTCTTGTTCTTGTGTTGTGTGTGTTTACCTTGTTGTGTGCTTTCTTCTCGCTAGTTCTTTTCCCTTGCGATCGTGAGGATTTGTTCGTCTACATGTGGTTCGTCTTCGAGGCTTCTTCTTCGTCTTCTTCATGGAACCGTTCTTCTTCCTTGCGGGATCTCAGGCAATATGACCATCACCTTGGAAACCTTTACTACCATTGCCATGCTTAGTTGTCTCGATGCTATCGTTATATGTTGCGCTACCCATCATTTATTGTTAGCCCCTCTCCTTGTTGCCATGAAACCTCTAACCTTTGACACCTTCCCAGCAAACCATTGTTTGGCTATGTTACCCGCTTACTCAGCCCCTCTTATAGCGTTGTTAGTTGCAGGTGATGATGAAGATCGTTCCATGTTGGAACTTATTGTTGGAATATCACAATATCTACTATTATTATTAACACACCTATATACTGGGCATGGGTGGAAGGCTTGGCCTTTTGCTCGGTGTTTTGTTCCACTCATGCCACCTTAGGAGCCGATAAACCGGCATTATGTTCCGTGATTTTGCGTTCCTTACACGGTTGGGTATATGGGGACCCATTGACAGTTCGTCTTTGAATAAAACTCCTCCAGCAAGGCCCAACATTGGTTTTAATTTGCCTCATAATAATTAATTAATTAATTAATTAATTAAATTGCATAGGGGGTCGCGTCCCCGGGGATTCTTTCTACATAGCAGGGGGGCAGTGCTGATGGTGTTGGTCCCAAACGGGGGTTCGACGGGGCCGCCACGGGGAAACTTGAGGTATCTGGCTCCCGTAAAATCACCCATCCGGACGTGGCCTGAGACGAGATACGCGCGGCTACTATCAAGGTGTCGGCACGCCGGGAAGTATTGCTGGACTTGTTTTACCATTGTCGAAATGTCTTGTGCATCGTGATTCCGAGCCTGATCGGATTGTCCCTAAGATAAGGGGTAATATTATTATTACTTCTGCTGACCGTCAGAGCTTGTGATGGGCTAAGTTGGGACACCCCTGCAGGGTTATGATCTTTCGAAAGCCGTGCCCGTGGTTATGTGGCAGATTGGAATTTGTTAATGTCCGGTTGTAAAAAACTTGACAGAGGATCCGAAGTAAAACACACAACTGTGTGAGTAACCGTGACTGTCTCTTTTCACTTTGAGAAGAGAACACGGTGGGGTTATGTTTGACTCGTAGGTAGTTCAGGATCTTCAGCGACCACTACTAGTTTGCGACCATTTGCGTAGATGCTCATCTTATTCTTGTACTCGTAAGTTAGCCACCATATATTGCTTAGCCGCTGCTGCAACCTCACCACTTTACCTCTTCCTACCCATTAAGCTTTGATAGTCTTGTTACCCATGGTTATGGGATTGATGAGTCCTCGTGGCTCACAGATACTACAACAACAGTTGCATGTGCAGGTTTCCGATGGTTTGATGTGAGAGTGATGTCCTTTGTGTTGGAGTTCTTTCTTCTTCTTCTTCTTCTTCTTCTTCTTCTTCTTCTTCTTCTTCTTCTTCTTCTTCTTCTTCTTCTTCTTCTTCTTCTTCTTCTTCTTCAGTCTTGGGTTAGGTTCCGGGTCGGCAGCCTGGGATAGCAGATGGATGTCTTTGTGATTTTCATGTTTGCATCCGTAGTCGGATGCCTTGTATTGATGATGTTGTATTCGTGTGAATTGTATGTATTGTTGTATCCCCCATGTATGTATGTAATGGTACGATGTAATGATATCCATCTTGCTAAGCGCCTGAGTTGCGGTTGTGCCCCAATCACGCAAGTGTCACGTGATCGGGATAGAATCGCATCTTGGGCCTCACAATTTGGTATCAGAGCCTCGACCGACCATAGGAGCCCCCTTGAGTGATCGTAGTCTGGCCGTTGTTGAGTCTAGCAGAAAACTATTTTGGAGTCTAGTTATATCGGAGAGTAGGATTTCTTTTTACTCCTCAGCCCCTTCGTCGCTCTGGTGAGGAATCTTGACGTAGGTGTTTTGAATTACCCCTCTTCCCCTTCAATTCTTTTTAGGATCACGCGGTTAGTTGTCACTCGTTGCGTTGTCAGTTCTGTCATCTGGTGCATCTCTTGTCAAGTGGATTTGACGCTCTTCTTCTTTGCAAGTTCAACCATCAGTTCTTTTCAGCCGACGGTGTTTTCCTCGTCCGAAGTGGTCTTTCTTACCCACCCGCCCACCCTTTTCTTCTCGGACCGGAGTTCTAATCGAGTATCAATCCTACTCGTGGGAATCCTTTGCATTCTTTCCTCAAATCGTTTCAACTGGTGAATTCTTGTCTAGTTCATCATCCTTCATATTTTTCCTTCTCCGATGAATTCTCCTCTCGTTCAATATTCTTCACCTCTTCTTCTTTTCCGGTGTTTACAATTCAATTTGTATTTGGTGCTCGTCTTATTCTTTCCTCGGCTCAAGTGTTTTCCTTTTGCTCGTTCACCTCTCGCCATTTAATTATTCCGGAGTTCCGAAGATATCTCACGAGATTCGTGTTTGCATTCAATTAATTCGAGGTTGTCACCTCATTCGAGTCTTTCAATCGTTCCGGTGCTTCATCTCCTTTCGATCTTTCAACGGAGTTTTCTCTTCAGTGGGCTCATAACCGAGACGTCTTTTTCCAGGATCTTACATGACTCTTCTAATTTCCCGGAGTGTTCCGAAACTCTTTCAAGTATGACGTAAGTATGTATGCCATCAGTCATATGCCTTCCGAAGATCATTTCGCAAATTCTTTTCATCGTTGGTTTAATCTTTCTTCACCCATCCGGAGTATTTCATGAGTTCTTTTCGTTGTGTTTCTCCGAAGGTCATCATATCAGAAGATTTCTTCGTTCTCAGTTTTCAACATCGTCCTCCAAATATTCTTCGTTCTTGCCTCTTTGTTCGTCTCACATTTGTCCGGTGCTTTGTCAAGTATTGTTTAATCAGTTCACGATCTCTTCGTCCTCTTGCATCTAAATTTCCCCAAGTTTTTTATTCTTCCCGGCGATTCATTTCATCGTATTCACTCAATTTCGATTCTTCACGGTGGTTCGTTCCATTTTCATCACTTGGCTTCAATTCTTTACGGTGGTTCGCTCAAAAGTTCTTTTCCGGTGTTATCATATTTATCCATTCATTTTAATCCAATCCTACCGGTGTTTCATGAAGATTTTCGCAAGTTCGCGATATAACCCTCTTAATCTTTTTCAACACGAATAAGTGATATGTGAATCCATTGCTTCTCATCAATTTATTGTTGGAGGATAAACATAACATAATTCTTATTCTTCTTTGTCAAGTCGATTTATCCTTTCCTTCGAGTTTATTCTTGACGAATATATTCTTGTTTCAAGTGTTTTATTCTTTTCTTTCCCGGAGTTCAAAGTTCTCGGCTATCTCGTTGGTACCCCTTCGAAATCATCGCAAGGTTTTATTCTTATTCTTGAATCCTTCACTTCTAAATCATCATCCTTTTCGCTACGGGAGTTCTTCATGGCGGTTCCTCATATTTTAAATCATACTTCGAGTGCTCGTAAAATTCTTTTGGATCAAGTGCAAGCATTCTTATTCTTGCGTCTCGAGTGCAAATAATTCTCCGTATTCTTTTGGAAGTGGAGTTTTGCATTTCTTTATTCATTCTGATCTATTCAATCTTTTGATTGTGGCATAATTCACCTCAAGTTTTGAGATGATTTCCATAAGTCCACGACAAGCTTATTCTTTTGTTGTTGATTTTCTCAACAATTCCGTTCAAGCTTTTCTCTTATAAATTCTCGTTCATGTCACTGATGCTCAAGTTGTCATCTTCTTCTCAGTTGTGTTAATTCCATCCTTTAATTCTTCCGGAGGTTTTTCTTGTTCATCTCGTCATGTATCGTTCCATCTTCTCAAGTTCAAGTCATATTTCGTCAATGCTTAGCCGGTGTGCTATTCCTTCCATTTTCAGCCGGAGTGCTACCCGAATTCTTTTGTTCAGATTCCTTTCTATCTCTTATTAACCGGAGTGGTTTCGAATTTATTCTTGTTCCTTCAACTTTTGTTTCGTGCCTTTCAACCCCCTTGATTCTCGTCGTATCCCGTGTTCCTCTTGTCTAACAAAGTCCTTGCAACTTCGTTCTTTTGTGTCGTGTTCATTCTTTCAAGTAGTTCAATCCCTCGAAGTTCTTTGGTTTCACTCTTTTGTCCTCGAAGAACTTTGTTCTTCCTTTTTCATCTTCCGTCTTGTTCCTAAGATCTCGGGACGAGATCTCTTTTTAGGAGGGGAGTGTTGTGACACCCCGAGACCGGTGCGCCCAGTGTCAGCCAGTTATTCGTTGTCGTTGCCATGTCATATGCTTGCGTGTTGCATTTTTCCATGTCAACATGTGTTGCATCCTCATGTTTTCAAAACTTGCATCCGTCCGATCCCCCTCGTCCTTTTCGTTGTCCGTCCTGAGCCCAGACACACTCGCACGCGCCCGCGGCGCCTCCGTATATTTATTTTATGAGTGGCTTAAAAATGTTCCCGGAATGGGATGAAACTTGGCGTGTGGTCTTATTATATCATAGGTAGACCGCATGTCAAGTTTCGTCGCGTTCGGAGTTCGTTTGATAGCCCAACGGTTAACCGTGTTAACTGCTGGAAGCCTTCTCTCTTTTGGCCCAGCACCCCTTTCACACAGCCCCCAAGCCCATTCTAACCCCCTCCATGCTCTTGGCCATTCGGTCACGATCGCGTGGCCGCGAGCCTCTCCTCATTTGGACACTCCTAGCTCCCTCTACCTATATATTTGCCCCTCCTCCCGAAATTCGCGGTGCAACCCAAGTCTTCTTCCACCTCGCGCCGCCGGACATGTCCACCCGCACCGGACATGTCAAGCCGGCCACCTCACCCCGGCCAATCACAGCGTGCCATGTCGCCCCGCCACCGCTCTCCTCCAATCTAACGCCGCCACCTCGCCCCCTCTCTCCTCCCACCGCGCCAGGCCCGTCCCCGGCCCACCCCGGGCCGGATTTGGGCCCGAAGCCCACGCGTAGCCGCCGCCCGAGTGCCGTGCCCCGCTGCTCCCTTCGTCCCCACCGCCTCCAGCAAGCACGCCGTCGCCTCGTCGCCCTCCGCCGCCGCCACAGGGTCGCCGGACCCCGTGTTTGCGTCGGCCGCCACCGCCTAGCCTTCGACAGCTCGCCGCCGTGCCTCGTCGAACCCGCCTCGAAGGGCGCCGCCGCCCGACCCTGCCATCCTCCGGATTCGTCTTCGCTGCCGCTAAAAGCTGTCGCCGGTGGGCCTCGCCGCCGCCGGGAATGGACGTCCTAGGGCTAGATCCGCCGCCCCTGCCCTCGCCGGATTCCCGAGCGCCGCCGCCGCCGCAGATCGGAAGGAGCCCGATCCGGCCGGCCTCCGCTCGGCGCCGTTGACCGCGCCCCAACCAGGTGCCGCGCGCCACTGGGCTTTCCGCGGCCCAGCTGGCAGCCTCGTCTAGCCAGCCCAGCCCGCAACCGCAGCCCCGGCCGCTTCGTGGGCCGGCACAGCTCCCACCGCTTCTCCACCGGCCTGCTTCACCTCCTCTCGCCAACTGGCCCGAGGCACAGCAAGGTGAGCAGCCGCCGACCCTGTTATCTGGCGCCTTGGGCGTCATTTAGTATTTTGCGCTCACTCTGTGTTTTCTCAAATTTGGCTAAGTCCCAGAAGTTGCATATTATGTTGCTATGTTCATGTGGCTGTAACTCTTTGTGTGCTCGTCCAAATGATGCATATGATATGTCAAAATGATCGTGGTGATATTCTCTACACTTTGTTCCATTGTGGCATGCTTGTTTGAGTCCATATTGATGGCTTAATCCTCGTTGCAAGAGTGCTACTTGTTTAAAACTGTTGTTAACTATAATTTTGTTGCATGCTTGTGATGCTTGTAACTTTGTGCATGTTTATCCAAATGGAGCATATGATATTTCAAAATGTTCATCGTGAAGTGCTCTACATGAGGGTTGCTGTAGCATTCATGTTAGGTGCCATATTGCCATGTTAATCTCTGTTGCAAAAGTGCATGTGGCTGTTAAGTGCTGACACTTGTTATGAGATGCTGATTTCACTTGCTCATTGCTATTGGTGTGTTTGTCTTCATGCCACATGTTTAGATGTTTTAGAAGCACAATCATATGGTCTTTGCTGTGGTGCAATCCATTTTCCATAATATGCCTTGAGGTGACTTAAACAAGCTTGTAAACATGCCATGTTGTTGTTGTTGTTTTATACTTAGTGAAAAGAACTGCTAAGTCTGGAATCTGTTATAACCTGATGCTATGTTTGCTTGATGCCTCACTCAAATCCATGCTTGTTTTGGAGTGGCCAATGATCATGTCTTGTTGTCCATGTTATTGTCTATCCATTCCTGCCCTTACTTGCTCATATGACCTGCTGTAGCTTATTTATTTCTTGCTCCCCAGTGGCTATAAATTATACTTGTCAGGATTTTATCAGCATGTTCAATTTGGTGAAGCTTGTTGCTATTGATCCATGCCTCCTATGGAGTTGCTCCAATGCAGTTGTTTGATCTATGATATGTCTACTACATGTCCATGCTCTTCATATGCTTAGTTGAGTTGATATGCTTGTTGTTTTGTGCCTCCGAAGGCAGCATCGTGATGATGTTTTGCCTTCCCAGATTTTGGCTAAGTCTGGATAATTTTATTGCAATTTGCCATGCTTGGTTAATTGTGTTCCAGCAAGCTTTTGGGTGCTTTCTAAGTTCATGCTTATTAAGTATCATGTCTATTTCACATCCATGCCTCTTGTTATCTTGTTTGGGTGCTGTAGCATATATTTACCTTGCTCCAAAGATGCTATGTGGCTGTTAACTTCATCTTTGCCTTGTAACTTGTTTTGCTCGTATCTTTTAGCCTGTTGCTCCGTTTTGAGCGTGTCTTATATGAAACTTGTGTGATTTTGCATGTAGAATCATAATATCATGTTGAATATCTGTTTGGAGTGTGTTTTCTTGATGTTTGGGTGCATCTTGCACCGTTGCCTTGCTTGTCTTGTTTTGCTCATATCTTCTAGGCCGTAGCTCCGAATTAAACAAACTTGATATGTAACTTGACTAGAATTTCGTGTAGATCATCATGGTGCATGTTAAATTGCTGTTTAACAACTTTAACTTAAGGTTTGTTCAGATCTGGACTAATTTCAAAATATGCATATGAGGGCTTACCGGATTTGTTATATGTTGATTCCGGCCTCATTTAGACTTGTTGTTTGGTGTTGTTCTTGTGTGCTTCATCCCTTGCCATGAATTACATCATATAGACTTGTCTTGCTTCATACTTGGTTGAGCATCTTGTCTTGTTCTTGTGTTGTGTGTGTTTACCTTGTTGTGTGCTTTCTTCTCGCTAGTTCTTTTCGGTTGCGATCGTGAGGATTCGTTCGTCTGCATGAGGTTCATCTTCGAGGCTTCTTCTTCGTCTTGTTCATGCAACCTTTCTTCTTCCTTGTGGTATCTCAGGCAAGATGACCATCACCTTGGATACCTTTACTACCATTGCCATGCTTAGTTGTCTCGATGCTATCGTTATATGCCGCGCTACCCATCATTTATTGTCAGCCCCTCTCCTTGTTGCCATGAAACCTCTAACCTTTGACACCTTCCCAGCAAACCATTGTTTGGCTATGTTACCCGCTTGCTCAGCCCCTCTTATAGCGTTGTTAGTTGCAGGTGAAGATGAAGATCGTTCCATGTTGGAACTTATTGTTTGATTATCACAATATCTACTATTATTGTTAACACACCTATATACTGGGCATGGGTGGAAGGCTTGGCCTTTTGCTCGGTGTTTTGTTCCACTCATGCCACCATAGGAGCCGATAAACTGGCATTATGTTCCTTGATTTTGCGTTCCTTACACGGTTGGGTATATGGGGACCCCTTGACAGTTCGTCTTTGAATAAAACTCCTCCAGCAAGGCCCAACATTGGTTTTAATTTGACTCATAATAATAACTTAATTAATTAATTAAATTGCATAGGGGGTCGCGTCCCCGGGGATTCTTTCTACGTAGCAGGGGGGCCAGTGCTGATGGTGTTGGTCCCAAACGGGGGTTCGACGGGGCCGCCACGGGGAAACTCGAGGTATCTGGCTCCCGTAAAATCACCCATCCGGACGTGGCCTGAGACGAGATACGCGCAGCTACTATCAGGGTGTCGGCACGCCGGGAGGTCTTGCTGGACTTGTTTTACCATTGTCGAAATGTCTTCTGCATCGGGATTCCTGAGCCTGATCGGATTGTCCCTAAGATAAGGGGTAATATTATTATTACTTCTGCTGATCGTGAGAGCTTGTGATGGGCTAAGTTGGGACACCCCTGCAGGGTTATGATCTTTCGAAAGCCGTGCCCACGGTTATGTGGCAGATTGGAATTTGTTAATGTCCGGTTGTAGAAAACTTGACAGAGGATCCAAAGTAAAACACAGAACTGTGTGAGTAACCGTGACTATCTCTTTTTCCTTTGAGAAGAGAACACGGTGGGGTTATGTTTGACTCGTAGGTAGTTCAGGATCTTTAGCGATCACTACTAGTTTGCGACCGTTTGCGTAGATGATCATCTTATTCTTGTACTCGTAAGTTAGCCACCATATATTGCTTAGC
Source organism: Secale cereale (assembly GCA_902687465.1). Classification (NCBI taxonomy): domain Eukaryota; kingdom Viridiplantae; phylum Streptophyta; class Magnoliopsida; order Poales; family Poaceae; genus Secale; species Secale cereale. Next base: position 446,640,575 of record LR738710.1, on the reverse strand, counting down.
CACTGCTGCAACCTCACCACTTTACCTCTTCCTACCCATTAAGCTTTGATAGTCTTGTTACCCATGGTTATGGGATTGCTGAGTCCTCGTGGCTCACAGATACTACAACAACAGTTGCAGGTGCTGGTTTCCGACGGCTTGACGTGAGAGTGATGTCCTTTGTGTTGGAGTTCTTTCTTCTTCTTCTTCTTCAGCCTTGGGTTAGGTTCCGGGTCGGCAGCCTGGGATAGCAGATGGATGTCTTTGTGCTTTTCATGTTTGCATCCGTAGTCGGATGCCTTGTATTGATGATGTTGTATTCATGTGAATTGTATGTATTGTTGTATCCCCCATGTATGTATGTAATGGTACGATGTAATGATATCCATCTTGCTAAGCGCCTGAGTTGTGGTTGTTCCCCAATCACGTAAGTGTCACGTGATCGGGATATAATCGCATCTTGGGCCTGACAGCCATGGGCATCCCCAAGCTCAGGCCTTTGCTACTCCTTGTTTCATAGTCCATTAAAGCAATTCTCAAAACTTGAAAACTTCACAACACAAAACTTAGAAAACAATTCTCGTGAGCTCCGTTAGTATAAGAAAGCAAACCACTACTCAAAGGTGCAACAATGAATTCATTCTTTGTTTATATTGGTGTTAAACCTACTGTATTCCAACTTCTCTATGATTCATATCCCCCAATACTACTCATAGATGCATCGGAATAAGCAAACAACACACGAAAAACAGAATCTGTCAAAAACAGAACATTATTTAGTAATCTGCAGGTTTCGCCTACTTATGGAACTTACAAAAAATTCAAACTAAATTGGTAAATTTGCAGAATTTTTCTACTAATCATCTGTAGAAAGAATCAACTAAATAGCACGCTCCAGTAAAATCTGAAGACCACTTTAGCGAGCGCTAACGATTCTGTTTTTTACAGCAAGATCACATAAACTTCACACAAGTGTTCCCAAATGTTCTACTTGGCACAACCACTAAACAAAACATGAAACCACATCTAATCAGAGGCTAGATTCAATATTTATTCCCTAACAGTAGGTAAAACAAAAAAAATTGGGTTGCCTCCCAACAAGCGCTATCGTTTTACGCCCCTAGCTAGGCACGATATTTCAATGATGCTCATATAAAGGACAAGGATTGAAGCACAAGGAGAGCATCATAAGACATGTGACAAACACATCTAAGTCTAGCATACTTCCTATGCATAGGCATTTTATAAGCAAACAAATTATCATAGCAAGCAAGATCTAGCATATGCAAGGAAGAAGAAAGAAACAAGATCAATCTCAACATGAAGAGAGATAATTTAGTATCATGAAGATTTCTACAACCATATTTCCCTCTCTCATAATAATTGCATGTAGGATCATGATCAAATTCAACAAAATAGCTATCACATAACATATTCTCAACACGATCCACATGCATGCAAAGTTGACACTCTTCCAAAATAGTGGGATCTAAAGTTGACAATCTTCGAAACCAACTTTCAATATTATTGCAAACATTATTATCAATATCATATTCCTCATGGGGATTAAATAAATTTTCAAGATCATAAGAAGAATCACCCCAATCATGATCATTGCAACAAATAGTGGTCATAGCAAAACTAGCATCCCCAAGCTTAGGGTTTTGCATATCATTAACATAATTTGCATTAAGAGAATTTATAATAACATCATTGCAATCATGCTTTTCATCGAAGGAACTATCAAGTATGGGTGCAATTGCAACGATCTCATGTTTAACAAAAGGAACTATAGAAAATTCATCTTCATAAATATTGGCATCATGGCCACAAGGATAGCAAGCATCATGTTCATCAAGGGATATTTCAATCAAATCATCAGAATCAAAATTATCTATAGATTCATGCATATCATTATTTTCTTTCAAAGCAGCGGTCATTCTTTCAATAAATTCTTTGACATAGGCATTATGAGCATAGTTTTCAAAGCAATATTTAAGTATGTCAAAATTTTCAGATTCGTAGAGAGTAATATCATACTTTTCAATCAAAGAAGCAACTTCATAAGCACCCTTAAAAGCAACAAATTCTTCAATTTGTTCGATATCATAGTAACTATAAACACCCTTTGCCTAAGAGGATAATATTTCATTATCATTAAACTCACATAGTTACGGTAGGTGTTTTTTAGGGTTCTTAGAGCAACAATTAAAATCACAAATTTCACAAAGATTCCAAGCATAACACAGCAATCTGTTTATTTGATCCCATATGAGTCTCCCTTTTTCAGACAAACGGTGACGCACAAAATGAGCATGCTCATCTAAAGATTTCCCATCAACTAGGCTAGTTGGGGTTTCAGTACGAGAGCATAGGGATCGAAGATGATCCAAGTAAAACACTTTAAGGTGATCCATAACAATAGATTTTTAGCAAGCAAAGATGCAAGCAAATTGAGGGCACATAGCAACACAAGGAAACAAGAGGCAAGTGGACGGTAAATACACGGCAGAAGAAGGGCAAATAAAACGACAAGGGTGGAGTGGGGGAGAGGAAAATGAGAGGCAAAAAATGTAATGCGGAGGATAAGGGTTTGTGACAGGTACTTGGTATATGACTTTTGCGTAAACCTCCCCGAAAATGGTGCCAGAAATTCTTCTTGCTACTTCTCGAGCTTGCGTTGTAATCCCTCGAAGAGGAAAGGGAGATGCAGCACAGTAGCGTAAGTATTTCCCGTAGTTTTTGAGAACCAAGGTATCAATCCATTAGGATACCACACGCGAGTCCCTCGCACCTGCACAAACAAATATGAACTTCACAGCTAACGCGATAAGGGGTTGTCAATGCCTTTACGGTCACTTACGAAAGTGAGATCTGATAGAGATGATAGTTTATATTTTTGGTATTTTTGGTTTATAAGAACAGCAAATAAAAGCGGTAAAAGTAAAGTAGATGTAGATTGATATGTTGAGAATAGACCCGGGGGCCATAGTTTTCTCTAGTGGTTTTTCTCATGATAGCGATATTCTACGGCTGGTAAACAAATTACTGTCGAGCAATTGATAGAAAAGAGAAAAATTATGAGACTATCTAGGCATGATCATTGTATATAGGCATCACGTCCAAGACAAGTAGACCGACTCCTGCCTACATCTACTACTATTACTCCACACATCGACCGCTATCCAGCATGCATCTAGTGTATTGAGTTCATAAGAACAGAGTAACGCCTTAAGCAAGATGACATGATGTAGAGGGATAAACTCAAGCAGTATGATATAAACCGCATCTTTTTATCCTCGATGGCAACAATACAATACGTGCCTTGCTGCCCCTACCGTCACTGGGAAAGGGCACCACAAGATTGAACCTAAAGCCAAGCACTCCTCCCATTGCAAGAATTATAGATCTAGTAGTGCAAGCCAAACCAATAATTCTAAGAGACTTGCAAGGATATTATGAGCACACATAAAAAGTTCAGAGAAGAACCAAATATCTTTCATAGATAACCTTCATCATAAACTCACAATTCATCGGATCTCGACAAACACACCACAAAAAGAGATTGCATCGAATAGATCTCCTCAAAGACCGAGGAGAACTTTGTATTGAGATCCAGAGAGAGAGAGAGAAGAAGCCATCTAGATACTAGCTATGGATTCGAAGGTCTGTGGTAAACTACACACAACCCATGGTGAGGGCGATGATGATGATGATGATGATGAACTCCGTGATGGATACCCCTCCGGTGGAGCTCCGAAACAGGCTCCAAGATGGGATCTCACGGAAACAGAAGGTTACGGCGGTGGAATTAGGGTTTTCTCTCTGTTCACGGAGGTTTAGGGGTACGTAGACTTATATAGGAAGAAGGAGGACACTGGGGGACGCTCAAGGGGGCACGAGGTAGGGGCGCGCCCTGGGAAGGGGGGCGCGCCCCCACCCTCGTGGGCGCCTCGATGCTCCCCTGACGTTGTTCTCAAGTTTCGTGTGCGTGATTTTCTCCAAAAATATCTCTCGCGAAAGTTTCATTCCGTTTGGACTCCATTTAATATTCTTTTTCTGCAAAACCCTGAAACATGCAAAAAACAACAATTTGGACTGGGCCTTTGGGTTAGTAGGTTAGTCCTCAAAATGGTATAAAAGTGTATGATAAAGCCCATTAAACATCCAAGACTTCACAAATAATAGCACGGAACAATCAAATACTATAGATACGTTGGAGACGTATCAAGAGTTCCCTTCTGATAAGGAGGCGTCGGGGTGTCCTCTGGGAGGGATGTAGGTCAGCAGGTAATAAATATCAAGTAAGCATAAAAAATGCTAAACGAAAAAAGGTGCATCAATTAATCCGCACAAACTTACGTTTCGGGCAGGGGTTTCTCCCTGGGCTTCACCACGAAGCTATGTTTGGATGAATCCGAACTAGCAGCGAGGTTCAGCTTCCTCCGGGGTGCTTCCATGCCCGCGTCAGCAGCGGCCCCCATCTTCGTCCCACTGCCTTGCGTAGGGAGCTCTTCCTCCACCTCTTCCTCGTCATCCTCCTCTTCGGAGGAGAGGATGTTGATCTTCTCGGACTGCTCGTCTGTAGGACGGGGGCTGTCTTCGGTCCCCTTGCCCTTCTTCCTGGGTTTCTTCATCGGCGCCTTGTATGGTGCCGGGACCAGCATCATCGTCAGTCGAGGCAATTCTGGGTTTTCGGGCAAAGGCGCTGGACAGTTGATCCAGGTCGCCTTCTTTGTCCAGCCCTGTATATCATGCAAAAACTCCAATTCCTGTTATCATTGAATAAGCAAGCAGATATATGCTTGGCGAAATTTTCTATTACCTCTGGGGCGGAGACCACAGTGCTATAACACGTGTCCTGGGTTTCTTCCCGCCACTCCTTCTGGCTCTTGAAGAGATGCTTCCAGATCTCTTTGTGCGTAAAGCTGAAGAGATGCTTCAGAGGCTTATCTCCTACCGGATCGAACTCTCATAGGGTGGAGTCCCGCCTTTGGCAAAGAAGGACAAGCCGAGCCAGTATTACCTTGACCACGGACGAGAGCTGGTGGTCCTTGGAAATTACGCCGTACACACGACTCTGGAGTGTCGTCACTTCAACTGGAGACCCCCAGTCCAGACCCTTTTTGGTCCAGGAGGTCAGCCTCTCTGGGGGTCCAGATCCAAAAGTAGGTTCCGCCACCCATTTGGCGTCACGGGGTTCGGTGATATGAAACCACTACTGCTGCCAGACCTTGCTCGTCTCTACGAAAGACCCTTTTGGCCAAGTCGCATTCGGGAGCTTCTTATCATAGCGCCCCCGCACTCCGCGTGCTGCCCATCCACCACCTTCGGCTTCACGTTGAAGTTTTAAGCCATAGGCCAAAGTGTGGAGGGATGCGGAGGAAAGCTTCACACACCACTATGAAAGCGGAGATGTGAAGGACTGAGTTCGGGTCTAGATCGTGGAAATCTAGCCCGTAGAAGAATGGTAAACCCCGAACAAAGGGGAGAACCGAAAACTCTAGCCCCCTAACAAAGTGTGAAGTGAACACTACCCTCTCACCCGCCTCTGGGACGAGAATCACCTGACCGTTGGCAGGGACTCGGTGCGTGATGTCGGTAGCGACATAACCCACGCTTCGCAGATCCTCCACGGTTTTTTCAATGACCGTGGAGGCCTCCCACTTGCCCCTGGCGCCGGAGCCAGCCATTGCCGGAGAAAGGAGGTGGTGGTTGAGGAACGCAGAGCGGTGGGCACAAGAGATGGAGAAGCTGGGGCTAGGTAGATTGGGGAGCTCGGGCTTGAGGAAAGCGTGGGGCTGATGAAAGGGATTGGAGTCCTTTTATAACGCTATAAATACAGACGTCCCCCACTTTAGCCATAAACCTCACTAGTTCCAAAAGCATATGTGCGTAATGCGCGGTGTGGATGCTCACGTCCCGTTGATATGGATCCCACAATAAGCGGGCACGATCTCTATTCTTATAAGATGTGTTAATGAGGATATGCCTCGAAACACGAAACTAGTACCAAATAAAATAGTTCGATATGTTAGTGGGATGGACGCGACGCTTCACCAAAAAGTTGTCAGTAAAGATACACTATTCATTTTCTTTTAAGAGCCTTGCCTTCGAGGCTAAGGGTTGTACTAACCTTGCAGAGCCGAACGCAATACACCCTTTTTGCAGAAGAATATTCGGAAGAAGGAACCCGCCTTGCAATGCCGAAGACAATACGGAAGGAGAACTCATCGTCATCGAAGACAGGTTCAAGGGCTACTGAGGGAGTCCTGGATCGAGGGGTCCTCGGGTGGCCTGATAACTCTTGATGGGCCAGACTGGTGGGCCGTGAAGATCATAGTCGAAGATCATCTCTCGTATCTGAATATGACTCCTATATTCGTATAATGGCAAGATTTAGGTTTGGGTGTAATCTTTCCTTCCTCTGCATGATGGTATGTACAAACCCTAGGCCCCTATGTTGTGTATATACACTGGAGGGTTTAGTCCATAGAGGCTAATAAAGAATCACAAATCCTCATAGGCTAGACTTTAGGGTTTAGCCAATATGATCTCGAGGTAGATGAACTCTTGTATTCATATTCATCCATATGAATATAGCAGGAAGTAGGGTTTTACCTCGATCGAGAGGGCCTGAACCTAGGTAAACATCGTATCCCTAGCCTCCCGTTACCATCAATCCTCAGACGCATATTTCGGGACCCCCTACCCGAGATCCGCCGGTTTTGACACCGACAACCACAATCCGCACCCGCCCTTTGTCTTCTTCCTCCCTGTCGGCTTCATTCGCCCTGCCTGGAGGTATGGGTCCTCTGGCCCCCCCAGAGGGACGCATCCTGCTGGCCCTGGCAGGGAGGCATCGAATCCCAGCTAGGCACTCCTTTTGCCCCCTTCACCTCCCCCTGTAGTTCCTAGGAGGAGAGGGACCAGAAAGGCATTATGGGGCACTTATCTTTTTTTAATCTAAAACATGTGGGTGTTTCCCAAACTTTAGTCTTAAACATGTAATCTCTTTCATCCATGTTTGTACTCTGTATGGTTTGTACTTGTTTATCTATGTATTAATGAAAACTACATGTTTGCTAGGTACTTGTGCATGTATTATATCCATGCAGAGGAAGAACTCCTCTATACTTTCATGTAAAAAAGATCTTCCAGCAAGCTGTCTTGTCAGTCCCTTCCATTGTTGCCGCGAGGCTTGGCCTGGCGGGCTTAGGAGTGAGGAAAGGAACTGGCCCCTCGCAAAACCTTCTTTTCCAAATGTCATTGTGACCGTGCTAACTGGAAGTCACCCTCAAGTCGAATGATGGGAGCACAAATGTTTCGAAGGCGATGATGTTTTCCTTACACACAAGTTTTTCCCTTACAGCGGCACACTATGGATATTTTAAAGAGAACTTATCTGATTAGCTGTCGATGATCGATATGTAGGCTTGTTTCACACCTCCTTTTTTGAATCTGAATCCACTGTTGGGGCCCTGTAGTTAGTATAGAATAGCAGCATATGACCCTCACTAAATGACCATGGCAAACTCAAGCTAAACTAATCATGCATGCAAGTTTTTAGACGCTTGCGCTTCATTTCATTATCTTTGCACAGGGTCTGCGCCTAGCTTTGTACAAAGGGTTACATGCACATCTGCAAGGCTTGTACAAAAGGTGGTTGCCGGGACTGAGCCTGGAAGCCGCGCCTTACGGGTAAAACTTGCGAAGATGCTCAATATTCCATGAGTTTTGCACTTTAATGCCATCTTTGGTCTCCAGATGGACGGCGCTAGGTCTGGTGACTCGTGTTTCCCAGTAAGGGCCTTTCCACTTTGGCGTCAACTTATTGGAACCCTTGGCAGACTGAACACGCCTAAGGACAAGTTTGCCTTCCTTGAAGCTCCGGGCATGAACCTTGCGGCTATTATAGCGGCGCAAGGCTTCCTGGTAGCATGCAACACGCACAACAGCCCTGAGATGATCTTCCTCAAGGAGCACGACATCGTCATGTCCGTGCTGCTCTAGCTCTACTTCATCATAGGCAAGTACTCGAGGCGACCCGTATATGAGTTCTATGGGGAGCACTACTTCTACCCCATACACTAGGGAGAAGGGAGTCTGGCCAGTGGCTCAACCGTTGTCGTACAAAGGGACCAAAGAACCACCGGCAGCTCATCAACCCAGTATCTGATGCGATTTTGCAACCTATCGAAAGTCCTTGTCTTGAGTCCATGCAGCACTTTAGCGTTCATACTCTCAGCTTGTCCACTGCTTCTAGGATGAGCAACAGAGGCAACTGAAATTTTGCTTCCAAGGGTATGAACGTATCGCATGAAGGCGCGGCTCGTGAATTGGGTGCCGTTATTAGTGATCACTCTGGCGGGTACTCCAATACGGCACACCAATCCCTTCAAGAACTTGATAGCCAACTGCGCGGTTACCTTCCTTACTGGCTCCACTTCCGGCCACTTTGTAAACTTGTCGATTGCAACGTACAAGAAATCAAAGCCCCTGTAACATCCCAAAATTCTAAATTTTGGAATGTTATATTAAATAAATAATTGGTATTGTTTGCTTGGATGTTGTGTGATATTGAGTGAAATTCGAAACAAAAACAAAGCCATGAGAGGGAACAACAGGATTTTCTCAAAATTTTCCATTTGAATCCCTATTCAAATTTCTTTTCATTTTGGAGTTATTGCAAAAAAAATATTTTTTAGTATTTTATTTGGTCTAGAAAATATGTTCATGATTTAGGAAATTTTATTCTGAAAATTTTGATATATAATTTGTCTAGATAAAATATAATTTTTTATTTTTATTTTTTCGCTGTTAAAATAAAATTAGAAAAAATAGTAATAATAAAAAACGCACCGCAACGCGCACTGTGCACGCGCGCGACCGACCGAAGTAAAAGGCCCATATGGTGCCTTTCTCTTTCCTTTCTCCTCTTTTCGTATACGTTTAGTCCCAGATTGCCTAGCAATAGACCTATAAGCCTCCATTTCACCTATAAATATAGACTCCTAGACCCTCCAAAAATCATCCACTTCGGGTTAAATCAATATTTTGGTTTGACTAGCTTCACAAAAGAAAAATATATTTCTTCTTTCGAGCGGAAATTCTGGAAGTCGTCCACTCTCCATAGTCGTCCTTTTCTCTACCTTATAAAGGTATCTTTTTTTATACTTCCGTATCTTATTATTTTTTGACTTGTATATGGTAGAAATCTAATTTTCCTCTTAGTTAGTTATTTCGTTCATCATAGGGTCTTATTTATAAAATAATTAGATTTATAAATTAGTCCTGGTATTCACACTGTAGGCCTCGATTTTTTTAGCCATAGCTCTTTTTCTTCTGTAAAACAACTTAGCCTTGATTTTTCAAATAGCCATAACTTTTTTACTCGTTTATCCGAATTAAACGAAACCAACTCCTATATTTTCGTATTGATCTCACCTATCTTGTGAACCAATTAAAACAACTTTTTGCAATTTCCGTATATCGAAATTTATTCAGATTCATACTCAAATTTATTTTGATCGTATCTTTTTATCCATAGCCCCATTTCCAATGAACCCAACTGCATCGGATTCGTATTGAAGTAATCTTTCCGTTCGCACAATTAGTGTCATCTTTCCAAAATATAATTTTGATCTTAGCCAGTTAGTCTACTAGTGCACCAAAGAGTTGTTACACAACATTCTAAGCAGATTCAATTACTTGATCCGTTAGTTTCAATCTAGTAATTCTTTTCCCTACATATTCATATTGACTTCCTACATCCAGTAGTATCATTAGTTTCAACTTTTGATCCTTTCAAATTTGAGCGATTCAAATTTGAATCAGAAGCTTCATTTCATCATATCTTGTAACTGTAGCACATTTGCAATTGATTCCTTTTTCAAATTGAATCCCTAGGCATAATCTAACATCTTGAGCAATCACCACACTTTTTCACCGAAATTAGGATCTGATCTTGCAAAATAATTTGATTTGATTCTTTTTGGAGTTTTTGTAATCTTCCTTTGCATTTTCTTTTGGATTTGTGGGTGATTTCTTAAGTGTGGTTATAATTGCTTGCTTACGATAGATTGATCGGAGTGTGACGAGTAGAACTATCAGGAATTATGAGTGCGAAGAATCTCCATCAAAAGTACAAGGCAAGTTCACACTTCGATCATAATTTTCAATACCTAGTTATGACTATGCATTAGTTTCACCCTCAAAGATTGCATGAGTAGGAATGGGAACATGTGGTTATGCTATGTAGTTCATGAGGCAGGAACCTATGATGCTTGAAACACCCTGGGAATATTCGTTGTCTCATATATTGCTTAGCCATGCTTGTATATGGGGATTGGTATGTGTGGTTCATGCAAGTTGTGTGAGAGAAATAATAATTATGGGTTAACCTTAAGGTGGCAACATTAACACAAGTCTGGGTCAAATGGTAGGGGCACCCTGGAGAAACTAGTGGCTTCCCCGGGCGGCTGGAGAATTCAGTGTTCGTCCTAGGTGATTTCGGAGGACCCGTGTGATCACCCTATGGAATGCCACCAAAGATCAAACGGATCATATGATATTTCATGCCTAGAAACTTCCGTGTGCAGCCACACGCCATTATGGGCTCTGGCATAGTTGAGTAAGTTACAGGAAACCTTTCCATGATAGGCTAGCAGATGTAGGGGAATTGTAGGTGTACCGGCCTATCTATCGGTTAAGGGGACCTCTTTGGAAAGACTATGTTTCAATCATCCGGTTCTCAAACATCAAGCAATGCGACGAATTCAACGGAGGAGATCGAGTCTTGTGGGGAAAAGTGTGCAAACCTCTGCAGAGTGTACAAACTTATCATGATTAGCCATGTCCCCGATTATGGACAACTTTGAGTATCTAGAAGTGGATTATTGGTTGATCTCATCACTCTATTTAATTAATGTATTGGGTTATTAATAATTTTGGAATTTTGGGATTGAGTTGGAGGAACCTTCTCAACAATGGCATAAACTTGGTAGTAAAATAAAATTTATTCCTTTGTTGTAGGAAAAATTAGCTTTATGCAAAATTAAACTTAGGGCCTCCACCAGCCAAATATGCATATAGAGATAGACCTTTTCATTATTATTCTATGGTGTGAATTTGCTAGTAAATTCAATGTACTGACCTACACGGCTGCAACGTCTCATGTTGCATGAAATATCCAATGAGTAAGTGATACGTTAGAATGGCGATGTGTACACTCAACTTTGCCGTTGGTGTTGTTGGGACTCCACAACTTTGGTGTTACTTCCGCTATACTGATTGAGGTAATAGTATTTACGTTACTTTATACATGTGATTTAACTCTGTTATAAATTCTCAAGTACTGTGTGTGTCAGCATACCGATCCAGGGATGACACTTAAGCACAGAGACTTCGATCCATCTAGGTCGGGTCACTAGAGCCCCCAGCAGCATGGGGAAAGGGGCCCAAGATGTCGAGCCCCCAGACCGAAAAGGGCCATGATAAAGGAATTGTCTGGAGAGCTTGAGCTGGCTAATGGATGTTCTTGGAGTGGAACACGCACGCTTCACATCTGGTAAGTAGCTCAGTTGCATCGGCCGTGGGCCAGTAGAAACCTTGCCAGAAAGCTTTTTCGACCAAGGCCCTCGATCCAATATGAGAGTTGCACACACCTTTGTGTATCTCTGCCAATAGTTCCTGTCACGTACTAATGAGACCCAATAGGCGCTCGTTCATGTTCAACTTTAAACATACGACGCTACCATATCACTGCCTTCTTGTCTTTTGATGCTAGTATGAAGTGAGTTTGTTGCTTCTTCCTCTCTGGACAGACCTTCCAGAAGTGGGTTCTGGTCGGTTTTTCCGTCATCCACTGGGTGGGCAAGCTTGTTCAACATCCTCATAACTCAGTTCGCATGGGGCCACCTTCATCAACTATGGCTAAGATACCGGTCTTCCGGGCCGCAAGGCCCTGTTCCATTTCATGTTCCATTTTAGGTACATGAATATTGGAATATGTCCTTCTTGTGACACACTTAGTTGGAGTTGAATTTCCACGCCTTTGGACTATCGGCTGGTCAGTCCATGGTGCCCTCTTCCCGGAAAATACACCTCAACTTCACACCATTGGGCCTTCTTCTATATAGTGTGTTAGAGATGAAATGATGCATACCGGCCCTCCAGGCTACTTTTTTGGCTTCTTCATTCTCTTCGGGAAGTTCTCCTGTTTGAAGGTTGTGGGTTATGTGCTGTGCCCAAGTCGGAGCCTGAGGCTCAACAACAAGGGCAAGCGGCACCTCTTCGTTCGTGGGAGCGCATAACTCGACCGCAAGAACACATGGTTCTGTGCAAGAGTGGGGCTCACCAACCGAAGCAGATCCATCTCCGGCAGCCTCTCTATCGGGGACTTCGGGAAGCCCTGTCGGGAGATGCTTGCCGGAGTCCAACTTCCTCCTTTTTCTGGTCATCATCAAAGGGGATACCGAAGGTTGAGTCAGGTGGAGGACAAAGGTCCCTGGTATCACAGGGAGTTCCTGTGCATCACATTTTGATAGGTGATCAGCAATGTTGTTCTCCGCACGTGGTACGTGCTCTATTTGAAACCCATCAAGATGCTCCTCCAACTTTCTCACTTCCTCCACGTATGCCTCCATGAAAGCACAAGTGCTCCTTGGGTGATTTTGGTTATTAATGTCAACATATCTCTTGTTGGAGTAATACCTTTACCAAGTATATTTTACATGTGTTCAACAGTGGAGTGGCAGGGACAAGAGGATGTGGAACCCCTTCAAGATGCTAAGGACAGAACATTGGCAAAAGCTCAAAAGCTCAAGACTCTTAAGTTTCATTTTAGTCATCCAAGATCACATTGAGTCCATAGGAAAAGCGAATACTATTAAAAGGGGATGAGGTGTTGCTTAATGGCTTGCTCGCTCAAAGTGCTCAGTGATATGCTCCAAAGCCCTTAACTACCTTCTCATATCGGCATATGTCCCAAACTAAAATTCAAACTCGGCCCCACCGATTTGATCTATCCGGTGCCATCGAGTTCATTTCACATAGCCACTGCCAAAACCATAATCAGTTCGGTCTCACTGATAGGGATCTCGGTCTCACCGAGATGGGATTGAAAACTCTCTGTTTCCTATTTGGAACATTTCGGTCTAACTAAGATGTGAGAATCGGTCTCACCTAGTTCGCAATGAAAACTCTCTCTTTCCCTTCCGTAACATTTCGGTCTCACCGAAATGAGCGAATTGGTCCCATCGAGTTTGCCTGACCAACTCTCTGTTTGCCTATTACAACAATCGGTCTCACCGAGTTGATGTGATCGGTCTCACTGAGATTATGTTATTCCCTAACCCTAATGAAATCGGTCCCACTGAGTTGATCATATCGGTCCCACCGAAAGGCCTAACGTTCACATTTTGAACTGAATCGGTTCGACCGAGTTTCATGATTTGGTCCCACCGAGTTTTGTGAATTGTGTATAACAGTTAGATTTTGTGTGGATACTATATATACCCCTCCACCCACTCTTCATTCATGGCGAGAGCCATCAGAACAAGCCTACACTTCCATTACTCATTTTCTGAGAGAGAACCACCTACTCATGTGTTGAGACCAAGATATTCCAATCCTACCATATGAATCTTGATCTCTAGCGTTCCCCAAGTTGCTTTCCACTCAAATCTTCTTTCCACCATATATCCAAATTTGTGAGAGAGAGTTGAGTGTTGGGGAGACTATCATTTGAAGCACCCGAGCAAGGAGTTCATGATCAACACACCATCTATTACCTTTTGGATAGTGGTGTCTCCTACATTGGTTAGGTGTCACTTGGGAGCCTCCGACAAGATTGTGTAGTTGAACCAAGGAGTTTGTAAGGGTAAGGAGATCGCCTACTTCGTGAAGATCTACCCTAGTGAGGCAAGTCCTTCGTGGGCGATGGCCATGGTGGGAGAGACAAGGTTGCTTCTTCGTGGACCCTTCGTGGGTGGAGCCCTCCGTGGATTCGTGCAACCATTACCCTTCGTGGTTTTAAGTCTCCATCAACGTGGATGTACGATAGCACCACCTATCGGAACCACGCCACAAATATCCGTGTCTCCAATTGCATTTGCACACTCCAATCCAATCCCTTTACTTTCTTGCAACATTGCATGCTTTACTTTCCGCTGTTCATGAACTCTTGGCATGCTTGCTTGAAATGTATTGTGAATGTTTGAAATTGTGCTAAATACTCCACCTCAACTAAAAGATCATAAAAACTGCTACTTTTCTTGTTGAGTGTCTAATCACCCCCCCTCTAGACACCTCTTCTTCGATCCTCTCAATTGGTATCAGAGCATTGGTCTCCATTGCTTTGGTTTAATCACCATTGGAGGAAGATGGATGAGTCTACGATTGGGAGTATTATACGTAGAGTACCTATGCTCGACGGAGAATTTTATAAGGAATGGAAAAATGAAATGGTTGAGATCTTCAATGATTATGATTTGAGCAAGAATATTGTTAGTCCTTGTCTGCCCCCCATTGATGCTTCAAACCATACTACCAGTGAGAAACTTGACATGATTCAATATCTTAGAACTGTTGATCTTATCACTAGAGGATTGCCTAGAAACTTGCTTGCCTTGAGGAACGATTTCTGGACTACTCTTTTAAAAATCTATATGTGATCGTCCAAAAGTCCATTGCTTTAAATAATATGAACTCTAGTGATCCCAAATTTGATGAATGTTTATTTGAACTTCGTGACCTTATGCGTGCCAAAGGAGATGTAGGAATCATTAGTAATATCATCTCAGAAGTCATCGGAATTCATAAAGATGAACATTGTCATTATCACATAACTAATTAATTACACTCTCTAGGTGTTGATCTATCTCAAGACAATGTTGGACATGTTTATTATGACGAGGATGATGATAATGACTTTGACCTTGATGAACAAATGATACATTTTGGTCTTATGGATAATATTCATGGTTATGCAGCCGGAGGAAAGGAATGGGTGCTTGAAAGTGGATGCACGGATCATATGACCGGAGATAAGGACATGTTTGATGAGCTTGCTAGAAATGATGGTCCACGAAAGTATGTTACCTTTGGTGACAATTCCAACGATAGCTCTATCAAGAATGTCATGCTTGTAGAATCTCTAGGATATAATCTTCTTTCCGTGTCTAGATTAGCTGATTTTGGTTTAAATGTGCTATTCACTCATGTTGATTGCCAAGTCTTTCGTAGTGATAATCATAACATGGTCTTTACCGCCATTCGTAGAGGAGACCTATACATTGTTGACTTCACTAAGAAAGCCCAACCTCGCACTTGTTTTATTACTAAATCTTCTAAAGGTTGGTTGTGGCATAGAAGGTTGGGTCATGTCGGCATGAGAAATCTTGATAAGCTTATTAAAGGTGATCATATCCTTGGTGTTAAAGATGTTATATTTGACAAGGATAGACTTTGTAGTGCTTGTCAAGCAGGAAAACAAGTAGGAGGAAGTCATCCCGTGAAGAACATCATGACCACGAGAAGACCACTTGAGCTACTTCACATGGATCTTTTTGGTCCCAATGCTTGCAAAAGTCTCGGTGGTAACTCTTTTGGATTGGTCATTGTTGATGATTTTTGAAGATTTACGTGGATTTTCTTTCTTGATGATAAATCGCAGGTCCAAACGATCTTCAAAAACTTCGCTAAGAAGTCCTAGAACCAATTTGAAGTGAAGATCAAGAAGGTTCGGAGCGACAACGGAACGGAGTTCAATAATGCTAATGTGGATACCTTTCTAGACGAAGAAGGGATCTCACATGAGTTCTCGGCTACGTACACACCTCAACAAAATGGGGTTATGGAGAGGAAGAACCGGACACTCATCGAAATGGCAAGAACGATGCTTGATCAGTACAAGATGCCAATACACTTTTGGGCAGAAGCGGTTGAGACAGCTTTTCATGCTACAAATCATCAATATCTTCACAAACTTCTCGGCAAGATGGCATACAAGCTTCTCACCGGCAACAAACCCCAAGTTTGATACTTTCGAGTATTTGGCTCAAAGTTCTACATTCTTGACAAGCAGCGTCGTTCAAAATTTTCCCCTAAATCTCTTGAAGGCTTTCTACTCGGTTATGGCTCAAACTCTCGCACTTACCGTGTCTACAACAACTTCACCTGAAAGGTTGAAGAGACGGTAGATGTGAAGTTTGATGAATCTAATGGCTCGCAAGTAGAGCAATTTCCAATTGATGTAGGAGACAAAGATCCTTTGGAGGCAATACAAGACTTTTCTATTGCCAATATTCCCCCAATGGAGGTGAAGGAGAATACTTTGTCCAATCAAGTGGAAGCCTCATCTTCACAACAAGGTGAACCACAAGTTGACTTGGAGGCATCCACAAGTGGGACACGCCATGATGAAGGAAACGAGGAAGTGCTTCGAAATGAACCTCATCGACCTCCCACTCCACCTGCACAAAGGGACAACAACACCAACAACAATGAAGAAGGACAAGAAGAAGAATATTAAGAGGATGTTCCACCCTGACCCAAGCAAAAACTTTCACGAGTTAGAGCAAGAATTGCTAGAGATAATATCGTAGAGCAAATCGATGATGATATCCAAACCGGGAGAATCACTTGCTCTAAATCCCGCTTAGCTAACTTTGTGAACATTACTCTTTCATATCTAATCTTGATCCCATGAAGATTGAGGATGCTCTTGATGATCCGGATTGGGTGAATGCTATGCACGAGGAACTACATAACTTTGAGAGAAACCAAGTTTGGACATTGGTTGAGAAGCCCGACAACAACCAAAACATTGTCGGTACAAAATGGGTGTTTCGCTATAAGCAAGATGAAGATGGACAAGTTATGCGCAACAAGGCCCATCTTGTCGCCCAAGGCTACACTCAAATCGAAGGTATGGACTATGGTGAGACATATGCCCTAGTTGCTAGACTTGAGTCCATACACATCTTACTTGCTTATGCAAATCATCATGATATCACTTTATACCAAATGGACATTAGAAGTGCTTTTCTCAACGGTGAAATTGAGGAGGAAGTTTATGATAAACAACCTGCCAGCTTTGTTAATCCCAAGAAATCTAATCATGTTTACAAACTTCACAAAGCTCTTTAAGGTCTTAAACAAGCTCCTAGAGCATGGTATAAATGCTTGAGCAAGTTCCTTATTGAAAAAGGCTTGGAAATCGGGAAAATTGATTCCACACTTTTTACTAAAAGGGTTAATGGTGAATTATTTGTGTTCCAAATTTATGTTTATGATATCATATTTGGTTCTACTAACCCGCATTTTAGTGAAAGATTTGGAAAGCTAATGTCGGAAAAGTTTGAGATGTCTATGATGAGTGAACTCAAGTTCTTTCTTGGTTTGCAAATCAAGGAAACTAAGGAGGGTACCTTTGTTTCTCAAACGAAATATACCAAGGACTTGTTCAAGAAGTTCAACATGCAAGAATGCAAAGGTATGACTACACCCATGCCTACTAGTGGACATCTTGACTTGACAAAGGATGGCAAACCAGTTGACCAAAAGGTTTACCTTTCTATGATTGGTTCATTGTTATATCCATGTGCCTCCTGTCCCGACATTATGCTAAATGTATGCATGTGTGCACGATATCAAGTGCTACCTCTTGAGCTTGCGTTGTATTCCCTCGAATAGGAAAGGGAGATGTAGCATAGTAGCATAAGTATTTCTCTCAGTTTTTGAGAACCAAGGTATCAATCCAGTAGGAGACCATGCGCGAGTCCCTCGCACCTGCACAAAGAAATAAGAAATTCGCAGCCAACGCGATAAGGGGTTGTCAATCCCTTTACGGTCATTTACGAAAGTGAGATCTGATAGAGATGATAGTTTATATTTTTGGTATTTTTAGTTTAATAAAACATCAAATAAAAGTGGTAAAAGTAAAGTAGATGTAGATTGATATGTTGAGAATAGACCCGGGGCCATAGTTTTCTCTAGTGGCTTCTCTCATGATAGCGATATTCTATGACGGGTAAACAAATTACTGTCGAGCAATTGATAGAAAAGCGAATAATTATGAGACTATCTAGGCATGATCATTGTATATAGGCATCACGTCCGAGACAAGTAGACCGACTCCTGCCTGCATCTACTACTATTACTTCACACATCGACCGCTATCCAGCATGCATCTAGTGTATTGAGTTCATAAGAACAGAGTAACACCTTAAGCAAGATGACATGATGTAGAGGGATAAACTCAAGCAATATGATATAAACCACATCTTTTTATCCTCGATGGCAACAATACAATACGTGCCTTGCTGCCCCTAGTGTCAGTGGGAAAGGACACCGCAAGATTAAACACAAAGCCAAGCACTTCTCCCATTGCAATAACTATAGATATAGTAGGCCAAACCAAACCAATAATTTGAAGAGACTTGCAAGGATATTATGAACACACATAAAAATTTCAGAGAAGAACCAAATATCTTTCATTGATAACCTTGATCATAAACTCACAATTCATCGGATCTCGACAAACACACCGCAAAAAGAGATTACATCGAATAGATCTCCTCGAAGACCGAGGAGAACTTTGTATTGAGATCCAGAGAGAGAGAAGAAGCCATATAGATACTAGCTATGAACCCGAAGATCTCTGGTAAACTACTCACAACTCATGGTGAGGGCGATGATGATGATGATGATGAAGGCCTCCGTGATGGATCCCCCTCCGGTGGAGCTCCGGAACAGGCTCCAAGATGGGATCTCCATGGGAACAGAAGCTACGGCGGTGGAATTAGGGTTTTCTCTCTGTTCACGGAGTTTCTGGGTACGTGGACTTATATAGGAAGAAGGAGGGCACCGGGGGACGCTCGAGTGGGCCTCGAGGCAGGGGGCGCGCCCTGGGAAGGGGGGTCCCCTCACCCTCAAGGGCCACTCGTTGCTCCCCTGACGTGGTTCTCAAGTTCCTCTCGCGTGATTTTCTCCGAAAATATCTCTCGCGAAGGTTTCATTCCGTTTGGACTCCGTTTGATATTCCTTTTCTGCAAAACCCTGAAATAGGCAAAAAAAACAGCAATCTGGACTGGGCCTTTAGGTTAGTAGGTTAGTCCCAAAAATGATATAAAAGTAAATTATAAAGCCCATTAAACATCCAAGACATCATAAATAATAGCATGGAACAATAGAAAATTATAGATACATTGGAGACGTATCATCAAGCGGCCCCCAAAGAATGTCATCTTAAGGCAGTGAAAAGGATAGTGAGATACTTAATTCACACACCAAACTTTGGCATTTGGTATCCTAAGAGGTCTTCTTTTGATCTTGTTGGCTATTCCGATTCGGACTATGTCGGAGACAAGGTTGACAGAAAGTCCACTTCGCGTACTTGTCAATTTCTTGGTAGATCCCTTGTAACTTGGTCCTCCAAGAAACAAAACTCGGTATCCTTATCCACGGCCGAAGCGGAATACATTGTCGCGGGTTCATGTTGTGCTCAGTTACTTTGGATGACCCAAAATCTTAAATATTATGGGATATGTGTGAAACATGTTGCGTTACTTTGTGATAATGAAAGTTCTATTAAGATTGCTCACGATCCCGTGCAACATTCTCGAACTAAACATATTGAAGTTCGTCATCATTTCATTCGATATCATGTTGCTAAAGGAGACATCAATCTTAAACATGTTCGTACCGATAAGAAATTAATGGATATATTTACAAAACCACTTGATGAGAAAGTGTTTTGCATGTTGAGAGGTGAATTGAACATTATTGATGCCTCAAACTTGGAGTAAAAAACTCTTTTCCAGGTACATGCAAGGCAAAAGCCTTTGACTAATCCTCGATATTTCTCTTATGATGATCACATGTCTTGGATCTATTTGCACCCTTGCATGCTATCAAACCCTTGTAGGAACTTGGATGAATTCAAATACATGAGATGGCAACTCAATCATATTTTGAGTAATCTCTACATCACCAAGTCTCTACGACACGGTGGTTGAAGTCAAGGAAGCATGAATCCTTTCAACATGTCCTTTGACAATTTCTCTATATCAAATTTCATTTGGTATCAAATTTTCATGATTGTCATTTTGGATACACAAGAGCTCTTCCTTGCAAATCTAACCCATGTAGGAAGATGAACTCAAATTACAAGTGGTGCTCCCAACTCTTGATGAACTACATCAACCTTGAGCATCCAACAAAAGTTCAACTACATGATCAAGATCAACACCACCACCCAAGGTATGTAATTACATCTTAGAGAAGCTTTACCCCAAGATATGAGGTCAAAGCAACTCAACAAGATGTGAATACATGAAAATGCTTAAACGAAAAATGGCAACCCCATTTTGAGCTTAAACGATGAGTATGACCCATGATCAAGTGCTATCACTTGACTCCTAAGTCAACATATTGTAACATAGGTGACTCTGTCACCGACCAATTCTAGATGAAGTTCTCTAGTGTTTCTTTGTGCCCTTGCATTTGTTTTTTGCATGCTTGTTCCCCTTTCAATAAAAAAACTTCATCTAGACTTCTTTTTTTCTCTCTACACCCAATTCCTAGCAAATCTTTGTGAGATCTTATTTGCCTAGTGAGTTGAGTTGACAATTGTTCTCTCTGTACTAAACTTGGACACACCGGTTTGTATCTTTCGGTCAAACCGAACCACCTCGGTGCCACCGAAGAAAACAACTCAGTGTTACCGATTTCCCTGCTGAGAAGACACTTTGCCTTTTGCATCCTGCATATTTGTTCCAGCTCAACTCAATGATTCTTGACCTCTAAAAGCATCACATTCTACATGTTGCTTTGTACTGTGACTCAAGGACCAAACCTACTGACTCATACTCCAGAAGTGCCTTTCTTGGAAATTGATGTCAAAGGAGGAGAGAGAGATCACATCAAAGCTTACTCACACCTAAGGCAGAGAGAGAAATTTCGTAGTCCTCCCAGATGCTTGGTATTAAAAGACGAGAGAAGTCACATGTCTTCTAGAGGGGAAAGACATGTCAGTATTTGTTATGATTATTTGTCTTGCTCTGATTTTCTTTATCAACCTTCTCCCATTATCACATATAAGATTCAGGGGGAGAAAGACTCCTAAGGGAAGAAGATCTTTGAATTCATTGCATATCTTTCTAGGGACATGTCTATACTCAATAGAGTACCTAGTACTCACTCACTACATGTCATCCCAATCTTGGAACTCTTGTGGTTTGTTGCTCTTCCTCTGCTCAGTAGATGTTTCTATGTTACCTTGTTTACTTAGGTGCATCTCTTCCAAAGCTAGCTCAAGACCACAAAGGTAAGTATATGCATCACAGTCATGTGTATGATGATCTCTTGCTTATGTACATATTTTTTGCAAGAAGGACTCCTGAACATGTAGGTACATTTCCTATATCCATTTGCTCTGGTGCATACATCCAAGATACATGTAACTCATTACTTGCTCTGACATGCTTATGCACTCACATGCATCTATATTCAATATTCACATGAAAACATACATGTAGGGGGGGCTATGAATGTTACATGTCCTTCCAAAGCTTTACTTGCTTTTATCTATATCTTTATCTAAAGCTTTGATGAATGTTGTCATCAATTACCAAAAAGTGGGAGATTGAAAGCACAAGTGCTCCCTGGGTGATTTTGGTAATTAATGTGAACATATCTCTTATTGGACGAATACCTTTACCAAGTATATTTCAGATGTGTTCAACAGTGGAGTGGCAGGGACAAGAGGATGTGGAACCCCTTCAAGATGATAAGGAAAGAAGATTGGCAGAAGCTGAAAAGCTCAAGACTCTCCAGTTTCATTTTAGTGATCCCAGATCACATTGAGTCCATAGGAAAACCCAATACTATTAAAAGGGGATGTGGTGTTGCTTAATGCCTTGCTTGCTCAAAGTGCTCAGTGGTATGCTCCAAAGCCCTCAACTACCTTCTCATATCCACATATGTCCCAAACTAAAAGTCAAACTCGGCCCCACTGATTTGATCTATCTGGCGCCACCGAGTTCATTTGACATAGCCAATGCCAAAACCCTAATCAGTTCAGTCTCACCGATAGGGATCTCGGTCTCACCGAGATGGGATTGCAAACTCTCTGTTTCCTATTTCAAACATTTTGGTCTAACCGAGATGTGAAAATTGGTCTCACCGAGTTCACAATGCAAACTCTTTGTTTCCCTTTTGTAAGATTTCGATCTCACCGAAATGAGCGAATCGGTCCCATCGAGTTTGCCGGACTAATTCTCTGTTTGCCTATTACAGTAATCGGTCTCACCAAGATTACGTTATGCTCTAACCCTAATGAAATAGGTCCCACCGAGTTGATCATATCGGTCCCACCGAAAGGCCTAACATTCACATTTTGAACTGAATCGGTCCGACCGAGTTTCATGATTCGGTCCCACCGAGTTTTGTGATTGTGTCTAACGGTTCGATTTCGTGTGGAGGATGTATATACCCCTCCACCGACTCTTCATTCGTGGAGATAGCCATCAGAACAAGCCTACACTTCCATCACTCATTTTCTGAGAAAGAACCACCTACTCATGTGTTGAGACCAAGATATTCCAATCCTACCATATGAATCTTGATCTCTAGCCTTCCCCAAGTTGCTTTCCACTCAAATCTTATTTCCACCATATATCGAAATCTATGAGAGAGATTTGAGTGTTGGGGAGACTATCATTTGAAGTAGAAGAGCAAGGAGTTCATCATCAACACACCATATATTACCGTTTGGAGGGTGGCGTCTCCTAGATTGGTTAGGTGTCACTTGGGAGCCTTCTACAAGATTGTGGAGTTGCACCAAGGAATTTGTAAGGGCAAGGAGATCGCCTACTTCATGAAGAGCTACCCTAGTGAGGCAAGTACTTCATGGTTGATGGCCATGGTGGGATAGACAAGGTTGCTTCTTCATGGAGCCTTCGTGTGTGGAGCCCTCCGTGGAATCGCACAGCCGTTACCCTTTGTGGGTTGAAGTCTCCATCAACGTGGATGTACGATAGCACCACCTATCGGAACCACGCCAAAAACATTCGTGTTTCCAATTGCGTTTTCACACTCCAATCGCAGCCCTTTACTTTCTTGCAACATTGCATGCTTTACTTTAGGCTGCTCATGAACTCTTGGCATTCTTGCTTGAAATGTATTGTGAATGTTTGAAATTGTGCTAAAAACTCCACCTCAATTCGAAGATCATAAAAACTGCTACTTTTCTTGTTGAGTGTCTAATCAACCCTCCTCTAGACACCTCTTCTTCGATCCTCTCACTCCATGAATGGGCTGTGGTAGATATTGCTAAGAGCCTCACTGCCCAGATCGCCAACATGAACATGAAGAGCTGGGCCATCACCGTCGGCAAACATGAAGTCCCAAGTGTGAAGCTGACGCTTTTCTTCGAGGGCTTGGTCGAGGGGCTGAAGACATATGAGGACGACATGGACACTTGCTTTGCCAATGAGTCCTAGAAGCTTGCCCGTGACATCCTTTTCCTGGTCTTGAGCAACCTTGCATATCGCCACCCAGGCCTCGACCTCTCCGACAGCTTCAAGAGGCTGCCATAGGGTAATGACATTTCTTTTGCCGAGGTGAAGGCCGGTCCCCTTGCCAACAAGGTTCTCGCCGTCCCAAGGGTTCCCAAAGATAAGCACGCCCATCCTTGAGCCTTTCTTATTATTGTGGTGCCCCCTCTGCCAGGACGAGTCTTTGGCCACGTGCGACGTCTTCTTTCACACCTGTAGTCGCCTCTCTGTTTTGTACACCTGAGGAAGACGGTGCCCGCATGCCTACCTTTGTTCTACAAGGGTGGAAAACGAAAAAGGGGTGCATAGAAAAGACTAGGTAGCCCATTAGTTTCACATCCAATCCAAGCAAGGGCTGTGGGGATCAGTAAAACTTTCATAATCAATGATGTACGGTGAAAAAGAGAAGGACCGGCCACTCTCCCCTCCCCTTCTCTCCGCATGATATCCTGGTGACGGGTGCAAAGGACGCGCGGGCGTGGGAAGACCCTGCCGGGGGACGCTTGCTGGGCTGTAAACCAGTGGATTCGCATGAGTGTTCGACTCAGGATTTTCCCCTAGCGGGGTAAATGTAGGACCAAGTTCCTCTCAGGCTCATCGATACATGCGACATCACCACCGTGTGGCCCGATCATTTGGGAGTGAGAGGGGAGGAGGAGGTTGATCATGCACCATTTCTATCGTCCGCCTGTCCAAGCAACATCTCTTGGGGTTAGGGGTGCCTTGACGGGGGACCGCGAAGAGGGCAGGGCCGCCACACACCTCGTGCCTTTTTCTAGTCACAGGCAACATGGAGGTCGCGTCACTTGTACCGACCAGGTCTCCTATGCTGTGCATTCGTCCCGTGTCCTCACCGCCATCTCCGCTGTGGCGGAGACGAGAGACACAGTTCAGAAAGGAGGAAACTAAGAAACTGCCTTGTCTTGGCAGCGAGATGGAGATGATGACGATGAAGATTGACGCGCTGTTCACAACCTCGGATTCTAGCAAACGCGCCCCTACTTGGCGCGCCAAACATGTCGTTAGGAAACATGATTACCTATGGGGCTATGGGTCCCTTTGTGGCTTGGCATGGGGAAGATCACGTTGCACAAAGAGCGGAGGCCATGAAGCAACACGACGATGGTGACACTTGAGGTTTTTACCCAGGTTCGGGCCGCCATGAGGCGTAAAACCCTACTCCTGCTTTAGTGGATTTGATGGAGGAACCGAAGGAACATGCAACACTCGTGCGCGACAAGGTGGCCTCAGGAAGAGCAGCTACAGGCGTACAAGTATGCGAGGGTCCGAATCCCTTTCTAGTTAGCCTTGGGCCTCCTTTTATAGTTTAATGGGTAACCACAGAGGCAAAACCATCGTTATCTGTTGATTGGATAGCTACTAGTGCTATCATACCTAACTCTAGTAGTTAGGACAAAGTGCATTAAATGCACTGCTAGGTGTCATGCTGAGGATGCAGACCGACAAGCCTGCCACACTGCTTAACCATCTCTTGCTTATCTTCTTGACATGCCTTTGGACGGGTGTCATTTGATGGTAATCTATATTCCAAAAGGCCGCCACGTGCTTAGTGGATGCCACATAAATATCCGGGAGCTCGACACCGCAGTGATAGCTGATTTGCATTGCCTTGCGGTCGAGCGGTGGCGTCCTGATGGGGAGATTTGTCCTTGGCGGTCCTAGCAAGCCTGCCGGGGAAATCTTGGACCTGTCCCTGGGGCGGCCTCGACCTGGCTAGTCTCTCCTACCCAATAAGGGAGGCTTTCCCATGGCAACATGTCGTTGTCTTAGTTTGTCTTGGTCTTTTTGGTTCGCTCTTTGACCTCTCAAAGAGCCGCTTCTCCAGCTTGGCCTCGCTTAGCATGTGGGTTCAGCTATGCCTTTGCCAATCATACCCGTGTACGGTCCGGGCAATGAACGTAAATGTTCATTGCATAGACAATTGCTACCACTCAAAGCATATTTTTAGAACAAATATGATCCATCGAACATAGAGAAAGATAGGAGCTTAATGTTTTGCCTCCCAACTTATTTATCATATAGATAATGTTCAACAATAATAATTCATGATCAAATATATTTGAATGGCCATATGTGCTTAGATCTTCCCCTACCACATGATGCTGGCCAACTAAAGAATAATTGGGGTTGGAATGAGAAAGCATACTATTGACTCTTGCATAAATGTAAATTCTTAAAGTAAAAGATAGGCCCTTCGCAGATGTAAGTAGAGGTTGTCATGCACTTTTTATTTTTGGATGTGCAAACTCTTAATGCAAAGGAACTGTAAGTGCATCTAGTGCCCCTTAGTGATTTTGGTGTATTGAAGACTTATAGGTTAATGGACCAATGTGCTTGTGAGTGTACACATGTCTATAAGTCTATGAGGAGTTTGATATTTACAGAGAAAGTCGACCCCTAAAAATGAAGTTCTTTGACTGAAGACTTTGGATTTCTGAAGACTTTTTGAAGACTTTGAAAGTGAAGAAATTGGTGTGACCTTGAAGACTTGGTATTCATTTGAGGAACATGAAGCGTGAAGACTTTTGTTTTCGTAGTTTCATTTTCTTTTTCTTGAGTCATAGGAAACACCGTACTTTGAAAGGGGGTCGAGGAAATATTAAGGAGAAATTTCCATTTGATGCTCAACTCAAAATCCTACACCTACCAATCCCTTCGAGTGAAGACATTGGAAATCTCATACAGTTCAGTCATATTCTTCAGTGACAGAGACGATGTTCTTCTGGTCTCTGAGGAATTTGTTGTGACTGAGGAGTTAGGAATTCGCCAGTGCGGATTTCCTACACGTGAGAAACATGATAGCCCTGAGGAATTTGATACTCAACATTCCGACTGTTGCTGTGCTACGCGCCAGCTGTCCCAAAATATCTACCTACCTAACGGTCATGTCATTGAAGGGCATTTATGTCTTATCATGTCGGGCTGCTCCCTAGGCTATAAATAGCCGCCCCTACAACCACTAGCTGGTTGGCTGCTCCGAGAGAAACTGACACTTGTCATAAGAGCAACCCATCCTCCGAGGACTTTGAGTGAAAATCATCAAGTGAGGAAAAACCCAAAAACAAACCCAAAAACCTACAAACCCAAAAGTGATTGAGCATCATTGAAGAGATTGATCATGAGTGGATCCGACGCTTGTTAACTTTGAAGACCATGCTTCTTCCAGACGGTTAGGCGTCATGGTCTAGAGCATTCAAGAGGAATTATGGATCGCCGAGTGACCGAGTTTGTGAAGGTTCAGAAGTCACCTGTGAAGACTTACCACGAGTGGTTGGGCGAGTTATGTGTGACCTTAGCTCAAGGGGAATACGGTGAGGACTTGGTGTCTAGGATTGGGAGTCCGGGACTGTGTGTCCTCAGGTTTAAATACCTAGTTTCCCTAACTAGATGTACAACTGAGACAACAGTTGGAACTGGTCTAACAAATCATTGTCTTCACCAAGCTTACTGGTTCTATTTCCTCAACTCTTTCATTTCCTCATATCTGTGTTGTGTGCTTGTTCATATATGTTTGAAGACTTTGACTGAAGACTTTCTCAATTTCCTCAGTTTAATTTCTTCAGTCTGTTTGTCTTCATCCTGTGTTATCATGTGTTTACGCTTTCTATTCTGTCATGTTTACTTCTGAGTACTTATTCCGCTGCAAGTAGTTCTTCGCTAAGGAATTTCCTCACCACAAATTCCTCAGTGAAGAATTCATAAAAATTGCCTATTCACCCCCCTCTAGTCGATATAACGCACTTTCAATTGGTATCAGAGCTTGGTACTCCCTTGTTCTTTGTGATTTTCGTTTAACCACCTGGATTTTTAGTTATGTCGACCACAGGAATGAAGAACGTGTCATGCCCCATCTTTGACGGTCACGAGTATCCCAAGTGGAAGGCCATGATGAAGAAGCGTCTCATGGCGATGAATAGTGAGCTGTGGACCGTCACTGAGATTGGTCTTACTGATCTGTGCAAAACGGCAGAAGCTGGTGACATTCGCAAGTTCAGTCTTCTCAACCTCACAGCGAAGGACATCCTTTGCTAATGTCTGTCTCAAAATCAGTTCAGGAACATCATGCATCCCGATCATGCGAAGCTTATCTGGGACCGTCTCTCTGAGGTCTATGAAGGTCATCGAACTCGTCATGATCCTTGGTTTGAAGACTTCAAGGAATCTCTCAAAGCGATGACATTCGAACCAGAATCATCATCCTCTACACCATGCCTTATGGCAAATGATGCTAAGGTAACTGAAAGCTATCTATCTAAATCCAGTGATGATGAATCTGGTGATGAATTTGGACCCAGCTATGTCAAACTTGCTTCCCTTGCCACTAAACAACAAAGAGCCTTCGAAAAGGCTCATAATATGCTTAATGAAAGTGATGATATGTTGGGTGAAGAAATGGATCGCACTAAACTATTGACTAAAAATCTTCAAAGACTTCAGTCTAGGTATGACAATCTTCAAGGTCATCATAACACACTCTTATCTGATCATGAGAAGCTTTCTTAAATTTCTTCAAAGAAAGCAAGATCTTGGAAAGCTAAGAGTGAGTTATGAAGATCTTCAGAAGGAGCGCGATTCATTACTTGCTCAAGAAATCAGCGCCTCTCAGGAAGAATTCATTCCTCCATGCTTGACATGCATTGAACATGAAACTGCTAATTCTTCACCTAAATGTTCAAATGCTTCTAATGCTACAAATTCTTCAACTGTCTCTGCTATCACTAATTCCTCATCTGAGGACATTGCTAGTATCACTGATGATGCAGGGCTGAAGGAATTGTACATGATAGGCATGTACAAAAGCCTCAAAGGGCATCAGACTCTTTGTGATGTTCGTAAAAAGCAGATCCTCAACAGGAACCCGAGGAAAGAGGGTATTGCCTTTGAGAGGAAACTTAATGCATATGGTACATATTGGAAAACTGAGCAGTACCCCAAAACCTCATGGGTTGCTGCAAAAGGACCTCCAGTTGATCCGTCCAATTTATCTGGCTTTACATGTGAATCTCCTCATTCTTCTGATGAGTCATTTGACTCCAACTATAAACTGTTCAAAAATCAGAATGGTGAAGTATTTGCTAGATATGTTGGAACTAACTGCAGGAATGGTCCCCCTATGAAGAAAATCTGGGTCCCTAAGAGGCTCCTTGAAAGTCTTCAAGTGAATGTCCTCATGACACCTCGTGTGAGGAATAGGAATCCCAGATCCAATTCTTCATATGGATCAAAATCTTCAGATGGATTCAAATCCTCATACGGACCAAATTCCTCACATGGATCAAATTCCTCAAAAGGATCAAAGTCCACATATGAATATCATCGTGCTAACAACTTTGTTTCGGAGGGAAGAGCTAAGGTCTATGAATATGAGCATTATTCTTCTAACCATTATGTTCATAAGTCCTCGAAGAATTTCCCTGCCTATTCATATTCTTATCCTAACTCCTCTTATGTGAAACGAAATGGGCTGGCTTCTATGCCACCTTTCTCGTATGGAGCTCGTAGAGTGATGAACTCTTTGCCACCCCTTCAGATGTGGGTGGTGATGAAAAAGAACTAATCTCTTCTGCAGGGTCAGGTCTCCAGACGTGCTCAAACGTCTGAAGAATTTGCTGGAGACCTGAAAAGTGCCTGAAAGGACGCAGGCTAATCATGAAGAAATGAACTCTCATTTCTCACATCCTCATACTGCTTTATTTGTTGCATTGCTTGATGAAATTGATCTGATGAATTGATGTCATATTCTTCACTAATGAAGTATATGAGTTTGTAAGCTGCACTAATTCATCTGCTGGATGATCAACACAAAGCCTCTGAGTGGGTCCTCGATAGTGGAAGTACAAATCACATGACTGGTGACAAGAATCTATTGATGGATGCTCCCTTATCTCCATCTCATCTGAAGCATATCATCTTCGCTGACAAAGGCAAAAGTTAGGTATTGGGTCTAGGTAAGGTTGCGATCTCAAAGGATAGACACATGAACAAAGTCATGCTTGTCGAGTCCTTAGGATACAACCTCATGTCTGTCTCAATGCTTTGCGATCTTGATATGGTTGTAGTCTTCGGCAAGTATCGTTGTGTTGTGATCATGGAATCTGACAATTCCAAAGTCTTGGAAGGCTTTAGGAGAGGAGACTTGTATATTGTTGATTTCTCTACAGGACCTCAACCAGCTGTGTGTCTACTTGCAAAAGCTTCAGAAGGCTGGCTATGGCATCGACGACTTGGTTATGCAAGCATGAGGAATTTACACATGCTTGCGAAGAAGAAGCACGTCATTGGCATTGAGAATGTCAAATTCCTCAAGGATCACCTATGCGGTGCATGTGAAGCTGGAAAGATGACCAAGGCCAAGCATCCAGCAAAGACTGTCATGACCACTACTCGACCATTTGAATTGCTTCACATGGATCTCTTCGGTCCTAATCATTATTCTGCAGTTTCAAATGATGCTTCTGAATATGGCTTTGTTATTGTTGATGATTACTCTCGATACACATGGGTACACATTGTTACTTACAAACATGAAGTGCAGGAAGTCGTCAAATGATTTTCCTCGAGGGCTTCAACCAACTTTGGTGTGAAGATCAAGCACATCAGAAGTGACAATGGAACTGATTTCAAGAACTCTCGTCTTGATGAATATCTTGATGAACTTGGTATTACTCATGAGTTATCTGCTCCTTATACTCCTCAGCAGAATGGCGTCGTGGAGCGCAAGAACGGGACTCTTGCTGAGATGGCTTGCACTATGCTTGATGAATACAAAACGCCTCGTCATTTCTGGATTGATGCAATTGATACTGCGTGCCACATCAGCAACAGAGTATATCTTCACAATTTCTTCAAGAAGACTGCATATGAACTCCTCACTGACAAGAAACCCAATAGAGAACCTACCTTCTATGATAGATGAACCAGCACCTGAGGAAACTATCAAATTCAAGGCTACTGAGGATGTCAATCCGACCGAAGAATCTGCTAAAGAATTTATTCCAGAATGTGAAGAACGTCGAGCTAATGCACCTGAAGAAAATGCTGAAGAAAATGGTGCTGAAGAAAATGCTGATCAAATTCCTTTACGACAACCAGCTCATCCTCGCGTTGCAAAAGAAGTGCAGATTGAGAAAATCATCAATGACATTGAAGCACTAGGTCCTCTCACACGCTCAAGAGCTTCTCATTTATCTAACTTTTGTGGGCACTTCGCTTTTGTCTCTATCACAAAGCCCACTAAGGTAGATGAAGCTTTTATGGAGCCTGAGTGGATTCAAGCTATGCAAGAAGAATTACATCAATTCGAGCTCAACAACATTTGGGAACTAGTCAAACATCCAGATCCTCGCAAGCACAATATCATTGGCACAAAGTGGATCTACCGCAACAAGCAAGATGAAAATGGCCTTGTGGTAAGGAATAAGACACGGCTTGTAGCTCAAGGCTACACACAGGTTGAAGCAATTGGTTTTGATGAAACTTGTGCACCAGTTGCTTGACTTGAGGCTATTCGCATATTACTTGCTTATGCTAACCATCATGATATCACTCTATATCAAATGGATGTGACAAGTGCATTCCTTAATGGTAAGCTTGAGGAAGAAGTATATGTTGCTCAACCCCTAGGTTTTGAAGATCCAAAGAATCCTGACAAAGTCTTCAGACTCAATAAGGCTCTCTATGGCCTCAAGCAGGCCCCTCGGGCGTGTGATGAATTTGCCTATATGATGAGTGAAGAATATCAAATGTCTATGATGGGAGAATTGAAATTCTTTTTAGGTCTTCAAATTCATCAACAATGCAATGGCATATTCATATCTCAGGAGAAATACCTCAAGGATATACTGAGGAAAACCGGCATGCAAGATTGCAAAGGCGTCAAAATCCCTATGCCCACAAATGGCCATCTGTGCACTGATGAAAATGGTACTGACTTCGATCGTAAGGTATACCACTCCATGATTGGTTCTTTATTGTACTTATGTGCATCTAGGCTAGATATAATGCTTAGTGTTTGCATGTGTGCCCGATTTCAACCTACACCGAAGGAATCACACCATAAGGCTGTGAAACATATTCTTCGATATCTAGCTCACACACCAACACTTGGATTATGGTACCCCAAGGGCTCGGCTTTTGATGTCATTGGATATTCAGACTCTGACTATGCTGGTGATCGTGTGGACCGCAAGTCAACATCTGGTACATGTCACTTCCTCGGAAGATCTTTGGTCTGTTGGTCTTCGAAGAAATAGAACTCCGTATCACTGTCTATTACTGAAGCTGAGTATATTGCTGCTGGCTCTTGATGTGCTCAATTGCCGCGGATGAAGCAAACTCTCAAGGACTATGGCGTCAACGTGAAGAATGTGCCTCTCTTCTGTGACAATGAGAGTTCCATCAAGATTGCTCACAACCCAGTTTAGCACTCGAAGACAAAGCACATTCAGATTCGTCATCATTTTCTTCGAGATCATGTGTTGAAGGGCGACATTTCTATTGAGCATGTGAAGACTGAAGAACAGCTAGCCGATATCTTCACAAAGCCCTTGGATGAGAAGAGATTTAGCAAGTTGCGGTGTGAGCTAAATATCTTATAATCTTCGAATATTCTTTGAATAGGACACTCATCCTAACACTTATGCAAAATTAATGACTTAGATGTGCAACACATGAAGAAATGTTTATCTTCAATCACTGAAGAATAACGCTTTAAGTGTGAAAAAATTAACGAAGAATTTGATTCTTGGAACCCTACAACAATTGTATGCGGTGTCTGAAATCATCATTCTTATACGGTGGGTCACGCCACCACCAAAGTTGAAAATCTTCAATTTGAGTTTTTCTGAAATTCCTCAGTTGTTCATATTCTTCAACTTTGCATTGTCTTCACCTTTTCCGTCATTATATATATATATATATATATATATATATATATATATATATATATATATATATATATACAGCCGGTCTATTCTCATAACATTATGAGAATAATATTCTCATAACACTTCCGAACTGCCTTGCAAAATTGCATTGGAGAGCTAAACGCACCGCACCACACACACCAGCGAACTTCATGTTGAAAAAACTGTACGTGTTGTTTTTTCAGTACCTTTTTTGCTCTAGTTTTTTAACTGTTTATCGGAATTATGCGTGTAATATACCGTTGAAAAGCTATGGAGTAGACGCAACTTTGCTATATTGAACACTTTTCAAAATTCATCATAGTTTAAGAGCAGTTTCGAAAATCGTGCGGCTCACAACGAATGGCAGCGAGCGTTTTTTGGCGTTTGTTTCTAAACCGCTCGTCGGAACGAAACATATGATACACCGTTGGAAAGGTATCGTCGGCGCACATCTTTTTTGTATCTATTATTTTTTCTAATTCGCTACGGTTTAAGAGCAGTTTTGAATTTACTAAATCACGGAATTGTGTTTTTCGAATTTTTTCAAATTTTTCGGTACTGTTTGCACTCCAGTTTTCTAACCGTTTGTCGAAACAAGGCGTGTAATATACCGTTGGAAAGCTACGAACGAGGCGCAACTTTCATATGTTGAAATGTTTTTGAGATTCCTTACGGTTTTTAGTTAAATTTGAAAATCGTGCGGCTGACTACGAACGGCAGCAGCCTTTTTTCGTAAATTTTTTAGAAAACGTTGGCCGAAATGATCCAAATGATACACTGTTGGAAAGATATCGTCGAGACGCTACTTTTTCATGTAGAACACGCCCTCTAATTCATTACGGTTTAAGAGCAGTTTTTAAATTACAAAAACGCGAAAAGCGCACTGCTTCAAACTGAAGAACGCACTGCATCAGACAGTTAACCGAACCTCATGATTTATTTTGTTGGACGTAGATTTTTCTCAGAGGAGTTTTGTTGTCTTTTTTCCAACTTTTTTTCCCGAAGGAAAGTGGACCGCAGTAGTCCCGAAAGTGAAGCGGAACACTACCCAAAGTGAACCTCATGATTTGTTGTTGTCTTTTTTCGTACTAATTAATTTTTTACGCGTGTTTGAGAAGTGTTGAGAAGTGAGCTGCTTTTCCGATGTGTTTTTGTTTTTGGATCACCAAGTGAACCGCAATGGTTTTTTTATGGCCAACTTCGTGGAGAAAAACAAAGTGAGCTTCAAAGAGTCCTTTGCAATGGACTTTTTTTAGACGAAAGTGCACTGCATTTTTACTTGTTTTTAAATGCATTTTGTTCGAAATGAACTATACTGAGGAGTCCTTCGTAGCAGACTTTTTTTTTACCCAAGTGCACTGCACGTTCACTTACCTAACAAACCACCATAAAAAGACCAGACACCTTTCATAGACACCACAAAATGCGTTTTTACTTTGGGTATGTTCTCTTCTTTTTTCGTTGTTAATCTTCTCTTCCGTATTAATCAATAAAGTCAACAGCTAGAGCAAACAATAAAGTCAACAGCTAGAACCACGTCGGAGAAGAAAGCGAGCTTCAAAAGATGGGCATCCATCTAACTGTTATACACAGCTACACACGCATACAGAATCTGCACTCTCCATCAGCCGAATCGTGGTAATGAGCTGCAATGTTTTACAACGAACTAATGAAGTGGAGTTTTCAACAACAGCAAATTTGAGCAAACGGGGCATCCAATAGAACTGCATCACTCCATCTTTCCCTGCAAAAATGAGTAAAACGAACCCCAATAGCAAACCATACTGTGTGGACAGAGTAAAACGAACCTCAATAGTAAAACGAACCTCAATAATGAGTAAAAATAGTGAGGTGCACAGAGTCAGCGATTTCCCCGCGTGTGTCCTCTGTGTGGACTGCAACACGAAATTCTGCCCCGAGCCGCTAGACGGCTCCCCCGGCAGAGCGACCATGACCTGAGGCAGCGGCGCCAGGACTAGCGCCGACCCCGACCACCACATGAGGCATGTGCTGCGGCGGCGACCTGCAGGAGGGGAAGGAGACCGGCGACCTGCCATTGACCTTCCTCGCCTGGGATCCCAAGCAAGATGGGGAGGAGGGCAGAAGGTAGGTGAGCAGAGGCCGTGAGGGAGGTGGATCCATGGATCCCGTGGCTACAGGGGAGGGGAGGGGTGCCATGGCCGCTCAGGGGAGGGAGGCGCCATGGTCGCGGGGGGACGTGCGGTAAGGGGCGCCATGGCCGCGCGGAGGGCCGAGGGAGGAGCTGATGGGGCGTCGGACCGGTTTCGATTTGCGGCGACGGCCCGTGGAGGGGCGGCGCGGCGGCGGCCTGGGGAGGGGCAGCGTGGCTGCGGCTTGGGGAGGGACGACGTTCCGGCGGCCTGGGGAGGGGCGGCGCTCCGACGGCGCGGGGGAGGAAGGTGGTCCGGCGGCCTGGGGAGGGGCGGCGCTCC
>LR738710.1:446553456-446605483 GCA_902687465.1 Secale cereale | reverse complement strand
ATATATATATATATATATATATATACATATATATGAGTTTATGTCCTCTACAACCTTCACTTATTGCTAATTCTTCAAGCTGTTTTTCCTGCTAAGTGAATGTGATCGGACCCTCCCCCCTCTATGCTAAACTCAACCCATTCAATTCACAAATTCTTCATGTGCGTTCTATTTGAAACTCGTTCAAAATCTTCACTGTGTCCTTGTCAGCTGAAGAATTTGCGAACGCAACGTTAAAACTTATCTTATCCAAAAATTTTGGTTTTGCCGCTCAAATCGCTCCGCATCCCACGACAATACTTATCTATTCACCCACGATCTCACACGATCTCCACTTCTCAGTACGTGGGTGACACATGTCGAGCGAATGAGAAGTGTCAGGGGCACGTTCGTCCAAATTCTTCGGGCGAATGGTTATTCATCTCCGCTATAAATACCCCCTCCCCTTCCTCATTTCACTTTTACTCTGCTCGAACTCTCTCTCTCACTCGAGCTTCTCAAACCCTAGCGCCGCTGCTACTTCATCGTCGCCGGTGAGGAAGAGCTTCACTGCATCGACCTCGTCGCCATCGTACTCGCGTCGGTCGCGGATTTCTTCACTCCGCCGCCGCCGTAGCTATCTTCCTCAGCCAAGTTAGGGCGTGGATGCATCGACCTCGTCGCCGGTGAGGAAGAGCTTCACTGCATCGACCTCGTCGCCATCGTACTCGCGCCGGTCGCGGATTTCTTCACTCTGCCGCCGCCGTAGCTATCTTCCTCAGCCAAGTTAGGGCGTGGAAGATCTGCACTGACGAACTTCACTTCTCCACCTCACAGTTCGTCGTGTTCTTCGTCTAGGTTAATTAAAAGTTACTTTTACTGCCCTCTTTGATTTGAATGTTTTCTACAAAATCCTCAATGGTGTTTTACTTCAATTCTACACACACGAAACACCTCACATGTCATATGTTCTTGATTCAATTTATCTAAGCTATGTTTTTCTTCAAGATTCCTCAATTGTGTGGATTTTCAACCTATACAACTTTGGAACCTAAAACAAAGAACGCTTAGTGAAATTCTTCAAGACTCATCTGGTCAAACTCCTCAAACTTATTTTTTTAAACCTTCTGAGAACGCATATGACCTCTCCAAATTCCTCGCAACTATACTTTATTCATAGGTACTCATGTCCGCTGCTGAATCTCTAGGTTCTCATCAACTTAACTCATTTGCAGCGTTCCTCGAAGAAAAGTTGCATAATTCTTCAGAGAGTTCAATTGTTCAAATTCCGCGTCTGAAGAAAATGGCTGATGGAAAGAAGCCACAAAAAGGAGGAAAGAGGCCTGAGGTCAACACTGCTTTCGAAATCCCTGAAAACATTTATGCTGACTACTGCACTCCTGATGAGGCAAAGTACGGAAAAGAGGACAAGAATCAGCGCAAGGTGCGCATACACAGAATAGAGAGGACATGGGCAAGAGAGTGGAGGGAGTACAGGTATGTAAATCCCAAGTACATGATGAAATATGCACTCAATCCTCCATGCCCAAGACATCCATTGACATATGGCCAAGTTGCTGATCCCACTAGCCTCAAGCGCGGTGAGGATTATCCTCATGAATGGGCCAAGCGCCATGCCAAGTTGGCCAAACAAGCAAAAGAAGCAGTGCGGAAGTTCAATGAAGACTCTGCTGCTGCTGCTACCACTGCCGAGGCCTCTGCTAGCAAGTCAAAGAAGGCCATGGCAAAGAAGCCTGCTCATAAGCCAAGTGCTTCATCTTCAATGCCCTCAAGGCCCAGTTCCTCAGCAATGCCCTCATGGCCAGATTCCTCAAAGCCCTCACGGCCAACCTCAAACTGCTCCTGCTCCTCCAAAGTCCTCATCTCCTCCGCCAAAGTCTTCATATGCTCCGACAAAATCCTCTACACCAGTACATCTCGCCACGTGTCAAAGGACTGCGAGCATATCTATTGCCTCAAAAGCCTCTGCAAGTTCCTCAGCTGCTCCAAGTTCCTCAGCTAGCCCCTCTCTGCTGAAGAAAAAGACCACTGCTGGACGAGGCTCTCGCCCAAGTCCTCACAAGAAGCAAGTCGCTTTCCAAGTGCTGTCTAATGATGACGAAGCTGATGATGAGGAACTAGTTGAAATCATCAGAGATAGGCAACAAAGGGCCGCTAGAGCCAAAGGAAGCAATGTGCCACTGCTTTTCGATCCAAAAGTGATCCTTGACTTCCTTGATCTCTGGCATCAGGATCCCAACACTCCTATGCCTGACTTCAATTTGACTTCTGGCCAAAGTGACATGCTGACCGCCTTCATAGGCGAAGAAAAATGGAAATTTGAAAAGGCCAGGCAGACGAAGAAAGCGCAGTACAAGAAGGAGCGCTACCTAAAGAAAAATGTCGTCAACATGACAACTGATGAACTTGTGAAGCTTCAGGGTGAAATCAAAACCCTGAGTGATGAATTTGATGCATATCGTGCAGACTGGATTGGCGCCAAAGTCAGATTTGTGAATTTGACAAAAGGTTTTTCTTCAAGTGTTGCTCGTCCAACGCTCATTGAAACTCCTCAGGCTGAAGCATCTGCTCAGTCTACTGAAGAACATGCCAGCACCGCTGAAGAACATCAGGCTGCTAAAGAAAATGAAAATACCAGGGCTGATGACTACATTCCAGCCGCTGAATAAATTGCCAGGGTAACCTCTAGTGTTACGCCTGAAGAAAATGTCAGGACAGCTGAAGCTCCAAAGGCTGTGCCTGAAGAACATGAAGAAGTCAGGGCAACTGCAATGGTTGTGCCTGAAGAAATTCAACCAAATTCCTTTGCTCCTCCTGCGCCTACTCCAACTCCGATCCTTCCATTTGCATGAGATGTGAAGAAGACCAAGGGTGCATAGCGTGCAACTGTGAAGAAAAGGAAGGCATCAACTTCATCAGATTCTTCAGCTCCGAAGAAGATGAAGCCTATGTCAAGCTCAGTTGACAACCCAATTGATGCCATTCCTATTTCAACCATGCGATCAAAGGAACTTGTTCCATTTGATGAAGAATATGTGATTCCAAGTGAATCAGCACAAGACATTCCCCCTGCTGCTTCCTCAAAGCAGATGGATGAAGAAATTGAAGTGGATGCAATCCCTTCAACACTAGTTATCTCCTCGCCTATGCCTCAGTTCATTGCTGAAGAGGCCGGCGTTGAGGAATGGGATGAACAAGACTCTGACGTGGACATTGGGAGTGCTACTCCATTGATGAATGATGAATTTGGGATATTCAGCATCCCAACTCCCCTCTGTTCACGCCGCTGCTACAAATTCCTCAGTCCCCATCACACTGTCAGGCCCAAGATGCGATTCTAAGCCGATCACGTGACTCATACGTGATTGGGGCAAAACCGCATCTCAGGCGCTTAGCAAGATGGATATCATTACATCGCACCATTACATACATACATGGGGGATACAACAATACATAAAAGTCACATGAATACAACATCATCATACATGGCATCCGACTACGGATGCAAACATGAAAAGCACAATGACATCCATCTGCTATCCCAGGCTGCCGACCCGGAACCTAACCCAAGACTAACGAGGAAGAAGAAGAAAGAACTCCAACACAAAGGACATCGCTCTCGCGTCAAGTCATCGGAAACCTGCACCTGCAACTGGTGTTGTAGTATCTGTGAGCCACGAGGACTCAGCAATCCCATAACCATGGGTAACAATACTAGCAAAGCTTAAAGGATAAGGAGAGGTTAAGTGGTGAGGTTGCAGCAGCGGCTAAGAAATATATGGTGGCTAACTTACGAGTACAAGAATAAGATGAGCATCTACACAAACGGTCGCAAACTAGTAGTGATCGCTAAAGATCCTGAACTACCTACGAGTCAAACATAACCCCACCGTGTTCTCTTCTCAAAGTGAAAAGAGACAGTCACGGTTACTCACGCGGTTGTGTGTTTTACTTCGGATCCTCTGTCAAGTTTTCTACAACCGAACATTAACAAATTCCAATCTGCCACATAACCGTGGGCACGTCTTTTGAAAGATCATAACCCTGCAGGGGTGTCCCAACTTAGCCCGTCACAAGCTCTCACGATCAATAGAGATAATAATAATAATATTACCCCTTATCTTAGGGAAGGCCCGATCAGACTCGGAATTCCAGGTGCATAAGACATTTCGACAATGGTAAAACAAGTCCAGCAAGACCTCCCAGCATGCCGACACCCTGATAGTAGCCGCGCGTATCTTGTCTCAGGCCACGACCAAATGAGAACAACGTACAGCAACCAGACCTCAAGTTACCAAGGGGGGGGGCGTCGCAAATGACTCTCTTTGGGACCAACACCATCAACACTGGCCCCACTGCTATGTAGAAAGAATCCTCGGGTAGCCCTAACTCCCTATGCAATTAATTAATTAATTAAGTTTTTATTATGAGCAAATTAAAACCACTGTTGGGCCTTGCTGGAAGAGTTTTATTCAAAGACGAACTGTCAACGGGTCCCCATATACCCAACCGTGTAAGGAACGCAAAATCAAGGAACATAACGCCGGTTTATCGGCTCCTAAGGTGGAATGAGTGGAACAAAACACCACAAAAGGCCAGGCCTTCCACCCATTGCCAATTATATAGGTGTGTTAATAATAATAATAGATATTGTGATATTCCAACAACAAGTTCCAACAAGGAACAATCTTCATCTTCACCTGCAACTAACAACGCTATAAGAGGGGCTGAGCAAGCGAGTAACATAGCCAAACAACGGTTTTCTGGGAAGGTGTGAAAGGTTAGAGGTTTCATGGCAACTAGGAGAGGGGCTGACAATAAAAGATGGGTAGCGCGACATATAACGATAGCATTGAGACATCTAGCATAGCAATGATAGTAAAGGTATCCAAGGTGATGTTCATCTTGCCTGAGATCCCGCAAGGAAGAAGAACGAATCCATGAAGAAGATGAAGAAGAAGCCTTGAAGACGAACCAAGTGTAGCCGAACGAATCCTCACGATCGCTACGGAAAAGAACTAGCGAGAAGAAAGCACACAACAAGGTAAATACGCCACTCAAGAACATGACAAGATGCTCAACCAAGTATGATGCAAGACAAGTCTATATGATGCAATTTATGGCAAGGGATAATGCACACAAGAACAACACAAACCAACAAGTTTAAATGAGGCCGGAATCAACATATGGCAATTCCGGTAAGTCCTCATATGCACATTTGAATTTGGTCCAGATCTGAACAAACCTTAAGTTAAAGCTGTTAAACAGCAAGTTAACATGCACCATGATGATCTACTCAAAATTCTAGTCAAGTTTCATATAAAGTTTGCTTAATTCGGAGCCACGGCCTCGAAGATATGAGCCAAACAAGACAAGCATGTCATCGATGCAAGATGCATCCAAACAACAAGCAAACACACTCCAAACATGTAAACAACATGATATTATGCTTCTACATGCAAAATCAGACAAGTTTCATATAGAGCACGCTCAAAACAGAGCAACGGTTCAACACATACACATGAAACAAGATATAACAACAAGCTGTCAAAAACAGCAACATAGCAACTTCGGAGCAAGGTATATATATGCTACAACACCCAAACATGATAACAAGAGGCATGGATGTGAAATAGACATGATACTTAACGAGCATGAACTTATAACACCCCCAAAAGCTTGCTGGAACACAATTAAACAAGCATGACAAGTTGCAATAAATTTATCCAGAATTAGCCAAAATCTGGGAAGCCAAAAACATCATCACGATGCTGCCTTCGGAGGCACAAAACAACAAGCATGGCAACTCTAATAAGTATATAAATATCATGGACATGTAGTAGACATAGCATACATCAAACAACTCCATTGGAGCATCTCCATAGGAGGCATGGATCAATAACAACAAGCTTCACCAAATTGATCATGCTGATAAAAATCTGACAGGTACAGTTATAGTAACTTTAGAGCAAGATATAAATAAGCTATAGCAGGTCATATACGCAAAAAGGCATGAATGGATAGAGCATAACATGGACAACAAGACATGTACATTGGGCACTCCAAAACAAGCATAGATTTGAGTGGGGCAGCAAGCAAACATAGCATCAGGTTTAACAGTTTCCAGACTTATAGCAGTTTTTTCACTAAGTATAAAACAGCAACAATGACATGTCAAGTTTACAAGCTTGTTTAAGTCACCTCAAGGAATATCATGGAAAGTGGATTGCACCACAGCAAACACCATATGAGTATGCTTCTGAAACATATAGACATGTGGCATGAAGACAAACACATCAATAGCAATGAGCAAGACAAAACAACATCTCATAACAAGTTTCAGCACTTCACAGCCACATGCACTTTTGCAACAGAGATTAACATGGCAATATGACACCTAACATGAATGCTACAGCAACCATCATGTAGAACACTTCACAATGAACATTTTTACATATCCTATGCTCCATTTGGACCAACATGCACAAAGTTATCATCACCAAAAGCATGCAACAAATTACAGGTAACAGCATTTTAAACATGTAGCACTTTTGCAATGATAATTAGGGCATCAAGATGAACTCAAACAAGCATGCCACAGTGGAATAATATGAATATCATATCACAACGAACATTTTGACATATTATATGCTCCAATCGTACCATCACAAAAAAAGTTACAGCTACACAAAGGTGCACACATATTTATGACAGAAAATGACTTAGCCATTTTCACACAGAGAAAAAGTGAGCGACAGGAAGTAAACAGCGCACGGGGCGAGGCTTAGAGGGCGTGCTCACCCATGGGCTCGGCCCAGGTTGGAGGAGAGGGGCCCAGTCGGGCCTTGGCGCCGTGGCCCACGTGAGCACTGGGCCGGCTCGGGTGCGACTGGGCTGCGGCCCACGCGGTCCGGCTGGGAGCAGCCGTCCTCCTCGTGCGCTCCCACGAGCATGGAGGCGGGGCGGCGACCATGGCAGCGTACGGCGGCG
This sequence comes from Secale cereale, assembly GCA_902687465.1. Taxonomy (NCBI): domain Eukaryota; kingdom Viridiplantae; phylum Streptophyta; class Magnoliopsida; order Poales; family Poaceae; genus Secale; species Secale cereale. Next base: position 446,598,493 of record LR738710.1, on the reverse strand, counting down.
GCTCAACAGTGGGGAGTCGCGGAGGAGGGCCAGGGGCACGGATCTGGTCGAGATCCACCCGATCCGGCCGGCGGCACGACGAGTCCGGGCGCGGGGGAGCAGTTCGGCGGCGGGGCTACGGGATCTGGTCGGTCGAGGCCCGGCGGCGAGGAAAAACCGACGGCAGCGAGGAACGGTGCGGGCGGCGGGGCGGAGCAACAGCGGCGGAGGTGCGGCGGCGGCCGGAGGCGAGCGGGGCGCGGCTGGAGGCTCGGGCGTCGAGCGGTCGATGGCTATGGCGAATGGGGTCGCGCGGGCCCGATTCGGGCCCCGCGAGCCGGCGGCGAAGTGGGCGCAAGGAAGGGCGGGTGGCACTCTCTGATTGGCTCGGGGCGGCGGCGCGGACGTGTCCGGCGGCGGGCGGACATGTCCGGCGGGCGAGAGGGAGGAATTTTTAGGGTTTGGACCGTGATTTGGAAGGGGAGGCACATATTTATAGGTAGAGGGAGCTAGGAGACTCCAAATGAGGAGCGGTTTTTGGCCACATGATCCCGATCCAACGACCGAGAGCATGGAGGTGGTTAGGATTGGCTAGCGGGCTGTTGAAAGGGGGTGCTGGGCCAAAAGAGAAGGGGCTTCCAACGATCAACATGGTTAACCGTTGGGCTATCAAACGAACTCCGGACGCGACAAAACTTGACAGGCGGTCTACCTATGCTATAATAAGACCACACGCCAAGTTTCATCCCATTCCGAGAACATTTTCCTACCACTCATAAAATAAATAAACGGAGATGCCGCGGGCGCGTGTGAGTATGTCTGGGCTCAGAACGGACAACGGAAAGGACGAGGGGACTTGGACGGATGCAAGTTTTGTAAACATGATGATGCAATGCACATGATGACAAGGCAAAGATGCAACACGCAAGCAGATGACACGGCAACGACAAAGAATAACTGGCTGACACCTGGCGCATTGGTCTCGGGGTGTCACACACACACTGTCCCCTTGGGCTCTGAAGAAACTCATCGCACACAGTCTATACATGAAGACATTCCAGCCACTAGTGCTGAAGAAATTGTTGCTGCTGAATCCATCAAGACTCAGACTTCCACTGAAGAGGAACCAGAAATTCCTCAGCCTGAAGAAACCGAGATTGCGAATCCTGAGGTTGTGATGCAACTAACTGACACTCCTCAACCCAAGCCAAAGGATCCTTTCTCACGAAAGCAAACTTTCAAGAAGGTTGATTTCTTCAACTAGCACGTATTCTTCACTGACTACAACCCTTATGACTCTTCTTGCATTAGGAAGAGGCGTTTCTGGACTGCCAACCAGGAAAATTTCTATTCCTCAGTGTTGTTCAACAAAGACAAAGTCTTCGATCATGAGCACATTCCTCACGTGGATATGGAATCTCCGTCGTGCTTCATGCCAGTCCTCAGTGTTCTTCACGACGCTGGACTATTGGGTTTCTGCACTGACATATGTGATTGGAATGAAGAACTCATTCTTCAATTCTATGCAACGCTGCACATAACTAGAAACTCTGAAGATGTGAATTCTTGAGTGCTGGACTGGATGACCGAAAACACTCACTACAAGGCACCAGCCTCTGAATTACTTCAAGCTTTGCCTCTCAGTCCTCCCACTGAAGCTACTCGTTGCATGTACGAAGAAACTGAACTTACAGATCACTACATGCAAGTGCTGATGAAGCCATTGAAGCCAAGTCAAGCCCCAATGACCAAATTCCTCGTGAAGGAATTGCTATTTCTGTCTCGGACTGTCTATCGCATTCTGTCGAAGACATTGAGTCCTATCAAGGGCCATGACTCAAATGATGAAGAAGTCGTTGGCATCATGAAGAATATGCTGTTCAATATCATTCATTGCGTTCCCATCAACTTCCATGATTTCTTCATGAGGACTATGGCAAATGTTGCTCTGTCCCCTTTCAACCTGACGCCTTATGCTCCGTGGATTATGAGATTCATGAGGACAAGGTCGTCAGTGAATTACAAAGCCGATACACTGAATCATTGCAACAACTTGCCCCCGATTGAAGTCCTCAAACGGACATATTCCTCAGCTGATGACAAGGGCAAGGCTTCTAATGTTATTGATGAAGGCATTCGTCCATTGGATGGTCAATTTCGTAAAGATGCATCCCACTCCACCAATGATGACTCTGCCACCCATGACTCTGCCGCCAACGCACCCAAGCAAAATCCTCAAGGCACAGCTCCCAGGGTGATGACTGACCGTGAGCTTCTCCTCAGTCTTCACCAGAAGGTTGATCGCAATCACAAATGGATCAAGCGTCAGTTTGGTTCAATTCTTCACAACATGACTTCTACACACAATGCAGTGAATAAAAACCATTACTACCTCCATGAAATCCTCAACCGTACCTGGGCTGTTCTGTCTCACCTTTATGTCGAAGAAGATCTGAAGAAAATGGGTCTCAAGGATGACTTTGACTAGTCTGCTCCTCCTCCGAAGAAATACAAGAAGGTCAAGGTTGCTCCCTTGGTGGCCATCTCCTATTCTTCATCGCGTGAAACCGATGAGTATGAAGACTTGGGCGACACTGCGGCAGGCCCTACATCAACCATCGACCCCAACAACATTGGCGCTCCTTCATCATCTTGAGATTCTTTAGGGGCTTTAGACCTCAGTTTCGATCCTTTTGGTCATTTGATGGCACAGGGGGAGAAATTTGAGTTAGTCTTCAAGAGGGTCTATATATATGGGCGTTTTTTTGCTAAGTTACAACTCTCGTTCTTCTGATGACTTTGTTGGATCGAGTTGTAAACTTAAACTCTATGGTCGCCTGATACTTTTGCAGTGGTTTTTCTGCATGCTTATTCCTTATTAATGTTTATGCACGCATGCTGAATTACATCAGTCACCATATTTCATCATGCATTTTAAATTCTTCATATTATATGTCAAATGCGTGAATGAATTACAAGATATAGGGGGAGATCTCCATGATTCTACTCTTCAAGTGTGCATTGCTTCAAAATGAAATTCCTCACTATGCACATCTTCGGGGGGAGTTCTTCCATATCTTGCAATCAAATTCCTCAATATCAGTATTTACGCTTCATATATTTATCCCTGTTGAAAACATAACCTATATTGTCATCAATCACCAAAAAGGGGGAGATTGTAAGTGCATCTAGTGCCCCTTAGTGATTTTGGTGTATTGAAGACTTATAGGTTAAGGGACTAATGTGTTTATGAGTGTACACGGGTCTATAAGTCTATGAGGAGTTTGATATTTACAGAGAAAGTCGACCCTTAAAAATGAAGTTCTTTGACTGAAGACTTTGGATTTCTGAATACTTTCTGAAGACTTTGAAAGTGAAGAAATTGGTGGGACCTTGAAGACTTGGTTTTCATTTGAGGAACATGAAGCATGAAGACTTTTGTTTTCGTAGTTTCATTTTCTCTTTCTTGAGTAATAGGAAACACCGTACTGTTAAAGGTGGTCGAGGAAATACTAAGGAGAAATTTCCATTTGATGCTCAACTCAAAATCCTACACCTACCAATCCCTTCAAGTGAAGCCATTGGAAATCTCATAAAGTTCAGTCATATTCTTCAGTGACAGATACGAAGTACTTCTGGTCTCTAAGGAATTTGTTCTGACTGAGGAGTTAGGAATTCGCCAGTGCGGATTTCCTACACGTGAGGAACATGATAGCCCTGAGGAAGTTGATACTCAACATTCCGACCAATGTTGTGGTACGCGCCAGGTGTCCCAAAATATCTACCTACCTAACGGTCATGTCATTGAAGGGCATTTATATCATATCATGTCAGGCTGCTCTCTAGGCTATAAATAGCCGCCCCCTACAACCACTAGCTCGTTGGCTGCTCTGAGAGAAACTGACACTTGTCATAAGAGCAACCCATCCTCCGAGGACTTTGAGTGAAAATCATCAAGTGAGGAAAAACCCAAAACCAAACCTAACACATACAAACCCAAAAGTGATTGAGCATCACTGAAGAGATTGATCCTGAGTGGATCTGACACTTGTTACCTTTGAAGACTGTGCTTCTTCCAGACTTACCACGATTGATTGGGCGAGGTATGTGTGACCTTAGATCAAGGGGAATACGGTGAGGACTTGGTGTCTTGGACTGTGTGTCCAGGACTAGGAGTCCGGGACTGTGTGTCCTCAGGTTTAAATACCTAGCCGCCCTAACCAGATGTACAACTGAGACAGTAGTTGGAACTGGTCTAACAAATCATTGTCTTCACCAAGCTTACTGGTTCTATTTCCTCAACTCTTTAATTTCCTCATATCTGTGTTATGTGCTTGTTCATATTTGTTTGAAGACTTTGACTTTGAATTTCTCAATTTCCTCAGTTCAATTTCTTCAGTCTGTTTGTCTTCATCTTGTGTTATCCTGTGTTTACGCTTTCTGTACTCTGTGCCTGTCTTCATTTCATCATGATGACCATGCTTGTGTTCTGTCATGTTTACTTCTGAGTACTTATTCCACTGCAAGTAGTTCTTCGCTAAGGAATTTCCTCACCCACAAACTCCTCAATGAAGAATTCATAAAAATCACCTATTCAACCCCCCTCTAGTCGATATAATGCACTTTCAGGAACATCACTTTATATTGCCCCTTGTGATAGCAACCTTTATTATGCAGTTTGTCGCTTTTATTTCTTCACCATCACAAGTTCATACAAATCTTATTTCCCCTAGAATAAAGATCATACATAACTAGGAGCAATTTTTATTGCTTTTTGCAACGATGACAACTTACTTGAAGGATATTATTCAATCCATAGGTAGATATATAGTGGACTCTCATGGCAAGAAACTAGGTTTAAGGGTTTTTGGATGCACAAGTAGTATCTCTACTTAGTACGAATTTGTGGCTAGCAAAAGATCCTAAGAAAGCACCACATGTTGGAGGATCCATATCAATGTAACTCATTACGTTGTCTTCCTTGTCCAACTTCAACTAATTTGCTCAAGTTTGAAAATAATTAATGGGGCTCACATGTGGGGACCCCGACTTACACTGTCGAAGCCACCGAATGTACGTTCATAGTGATCCCAGAGATCAATGCTCACTGAACACACATAAGCCGAATAACTTGGACACACATAAGAGTTAAATCCATACATACCGTTTTACACAAATTATGGCCATGATGGTCAAGTCTTGAGTATATCATCGCAACGGAAATCTTCGTCGATAACTTGGACACATGTCATCTGCCTTAACTCTACATGCATTCTGACTGGGAAAGTATCCTTGCTCGCATTATCATCGCCAAAGAACTCTTCTATGCATACCTACTCTTCCAGGCCTGGCCAATTAAATAACCGAGGACAAGCCAATGAGTACGTATCAATGTACTCGCAAGCAACCCATGAGTGATAACGAGATAAACATGCATGGTTTCAATTCGAAGTTGGCATTTATAGGGATGCTAGTTTCATCATGCAGCAAGTATGATCAATACCTTTTTAGGGGACATGCTTGTGTTTCTAACATGCAACAAGAGGTTACAAATATCAACATAACGTGAGAGTTTTCCATAACTCCTTCTCAATCCCATCGTGACCCTCCTCACGATTCTCATCAGCACTAACATGAATATTTCCAATCTGTGTTGTTCTTCAGAAACTTATGGACATAGTCTAGGCATCAGCACCCAACTATCCTTGACCGTGCACACGACTATTCAAATAGTTTTACACTCTCACTACTAGAAAAACGGCTATAGCTAATATGGACATTAATGGCGCATCATGTATGTAATGCGCCACTGCTACATAGCAGTGGTGCACCAGATATAGGTGCTCCATTAATGGCCATATTACTAATGGCGCACCTGGCGTGTGGTGCGCCATTACTAGTTTTGTCCTAGCCCCACACCCCTTCCCAGACATAGCAATGGCGTACCAGGGTATAGTGCGCCATTACTAGTTTAACTAGTAATGGAGCACCACTCCCACAGTGCGCCACTACTAACATTTTTTTTCAATTTTTTCTTCAAAACTAGTAATGGCGCACCGCACACCAGGTGCGCCATTAGTAACCCTGGTTACCAATGGCGCATGCTTAGGGGGTGCGCCATTGGTAACTTGGGAGAAGATATTTTTGACAGCCACCCTAGCTACCACACACTCACTTTCCCCACTTCATTCTCTCCACACCCTCTAGCTTGGTCTCGGCTGCCTCCTCCTCCTCACCTCATTTTCACCATGGATTCACCCAAATTAAGTGGTTAAATTTCCTTTTTTCTGATAGGTAAGTAAGGGGAAAGCTTTCTTTATGGCCTAGATCTACGTATGTTTGTGGCGTTGCATATGTTTGTGTTTGCAGGTACCGGTATTTGAAATGCGATAGTTGCCAATATTATGCCGGAATGTTGACTCATTTCTGTTTCGGCGAGAATTTGGCACTATGCATTCCTTTTGGTCCTATTTTTAGGCAAAGTCATGCCAAAAAAAAATTGGTTCTAAAATATCGTTTTGTTCTATCCCGCAGGAGACCATGGTCCGCACGATGACTGACGGCATCATGAATAGGTTTTTGAGCTCCGGGAAGGCTGAGATGCTTCAAAAGAATGAGATGGAGATAAGATGTCCGTGCCGATCTTGCAAGCTGAAGAGCCTTATGGACCCGGATTCCAGCCAGTTTCGGGACCACCTGCTTGTGCGTGGTTTCATGGATGGTTATCAGTGGCAAGGTGACGAAGATGATTATGAAGTCGTCCATGGGGGCCGGGCAAGAAATAAGGAAGGGCAGCAAGACAATAGCGGCGAGGGCGAGTGAGAAGACGAAGAATCTCCAGGACATGATCGCGCAGTAGATGCAGGACACAATCATCATGTAGAAGATGCTAGACATGATGATGAGGAAGATAAACACGAAGGGCATGATCAAGAAGATGAAGATGCCGGAGCAGACGATGATGGACCATCGATGGGCTGGGTGCAAGACCCTCATATTCAAGAGCTGCTTCTCAAGCATACGGGTAACGCGAGAGCTGCCGCCCTAGAGAAAGCCAAGCTGGATCAACTGGAGATAGACGCGGTTACTCCATTGTATGAAGGATGCAGGCTCAAGGATACCCGCCTGAAAGTAATGCTCATGGCTCTGGAGATGAAGGTAAAACAAAAAATGACTGACGCATGCTTCGACGAGAACATGTCATTCTGGCACGAACGTCTTCCCAAGGGGAACAAGTGCCCGACCAGTTTCGAGGAGGCAAAGAAAATCGTGTGTCCTTTGGATTTACCACACGTGAAATACCATGTGTGCATGAACGATTGCATCATTTATCAGGACAATCATGCGGAGTCTACCATATGTCTGGTGTGCGGCGTCACTCAATACAAGAAGAGGAAGAAAGCTCCTCGAAAAGTGATGTGGTACTTTCCGATCACTCCTCGTCTGCAGTGGCATGATACGACTCCAACGTATCTATAATTTTTGATTGTTCCATGCTATTATTTATGATGTTTTGGATGTTTAATGGCCTTTGTCATACACTTATATATTATTTTTGGGACTAACCTACTAACCCAAAGGCCCAGTCCAGATTGCTATTTTTTGCCTGTTTTAGGGTTTTACAGAAAAGGGATATCAAACGGAGTCCAAACGGAATGAAACCTTCGGGAGAGATATTTTTGGAGAAAATCACGCACGGGAGACTTGAGAACCATGGAGTAGGGGCCACGAGGTGCCCAAGAGGGTGGGGGCGCGCCCCCTGCCTCGTGGGTCCCTCGCAAGGCCCTCGGTGCCCTCCTTCTTCCTATATAAGCCTACGTACCCCGAAACCATCAGAGGAGAAGAGAAAACCCTAGTTCCACCGCCGTAACCTTCTGTTCCCATGAGATCCCATCTTGGAGCCTGTTCCGGAGCTCCGCCGGAGGGGGGATCCATCACGGACTGCTTCTACATCATCATCATCGCCTCACCATGAGTTGTGAGTAGTTTACCACATACCTTCGGTCCATAGCTAGTATCTAGATGGCTTCTTCTCTCTCGCTAGATCTCAATACAAAGTTCTCCTCGGTCTTTGAGGAGATCTATTCGATGTGATCTCTTTTTGTAGTGTGTCTATCGAGATCCGATGAATTGTGAGTTTATGATCAAGATTATCTATGAGAAATATTTGGTTCTTTTCTGAACTCTTTATGTGTGCTCATAATATCCTTGCAAGTCTCTTCAAATTATTGGTTTGGTTTGGCCTACTAGATCTATAGTTCTTACAATGAGAGAAGTGCTTGGCTTTGGGTTCAATCTTGCGGTGTCCTTTCCCAGTGACAGTAGGGGCAGCAAGGCACGTATTGTATTGTTGCCATCGAGGATAAAAATATGGGGTTTATATCATATTGTTTGAGTTTATCCCTCTACATCATGTCATCTTGCTTAAGGAGTTACTCTGTTCTTATGAACTCAATACACTAGATGCATGCTGGATAGCGGTCGATGTGTGGAGTAATAGTAGTAGATGCACGCAGGAGTCGGTCTACTTGCCTCGGATGTGATGCCTATATACAATGATCATGCCTAGATAGTCTCATAATTATTCGCTTTTCTATCAATTGCTCGACAGTAATTTGTTTACCCGCCGTAGAATATCGCTATCATGAGAGAAGCCACTAGAGAACACTATGTCCCCCGGGTCTATTCTCAACATATCAATCTACACTTACTTTACTTTTTCCGCTTTTACTTTCTGTTCTTATAATAAAAAATACCAAAAATATAAACTATCATCTCTATCAGATCTCACTTTCGTAAGTGACCATAAAGGGATTGACAACCCCTTATCGCATTGGCTGCGAAGTTCTTATTTGTTTGTGCAGGTGCGAGGGACTCGCGCATGGTCTCCTACTGGATTGATACATTGGTTCTCAAAAACTGTGGGAAATACTTACGCTACTGTGCTGCATCTCCCTTTCCTGTTCGAGGGAATACAGCGCAAGCTCGAGAAGTAGCAAGAAGAATTTCTGGCGCCGTTGCCGGGGAGGCTTACATAAAAGTCATATACCAAGTACCTATCACAAACTCTTATCCTTCGCATTACATTTATTTGCCTCTCGTTTTCCTCTCCCCCACTTCACCCTTGCTGTTTTATTTACCCTTCTTGTGTCGTGTGTTTATCGTTCGCTTGCTTCTTGTTTGCTTGTGTGTGTTGGATTTCTTGCTTGTCACTATGGCTCAGAACAATACCAAATTGTGTGACTTCTCCAATATCAACAATAATGATTTTATTAGCACTTTGATTGCTCCTATTACCGATGCTGAATCTTGTGAGATCAATGCTGCTTTGTTGAATCTTGTCATGAAAGATCAATTCTCCGGCCTTCCTAGTGAAGATGTCGCTACCCATCTAAACAACTTTGTTGATTTTTGTGATATGCAAAAGAAAAGGGCTATAGATAACAATATTGTTAAATTGAAGTTATTTTCATTTTCACTTAGCGAACGTGCTAAAACTTGGTTTTCCTCTTTGCCTAGAAATAGTATCGATTCATGGAATAAGTGCAAAGATGCTTTTATCTCTAAGTATTTCCCTCCTGCTAAGATCATCTCTCTTAGAAACGATATTATGAACTTTAAGCAACTAGATCAAGAGCATGTTGCACAAGCTTGGGAGAGAATGAAACTAATGATACATAATTTCCCTACACATGGTTTGAATCTATGGATGATTATTCAGAACTTTTATGCTGGCTTGAATTTTGCTTCTAGAAATCTTTTAGATTCGGCCACAGGAGGCACTTTCATGGAAACTACCTTAGGAGAAGCTACCAAACTCCTAGATAATATTATGGTCAATTATTCTCAATGGCACACCGAAAGATCTACTAGTAAAAAAGTGCATGCTATTGAAGAAATTAGTGTTTTGAGTGGAAAGGTGGATGAACTTATGAAATTATTTGCTGCTAAGAGTGCTTCTTCTGATCCTAATGATATGCCTTTGTCCACTTTGATTGAAAACAACAATGTATCTTTGGATGCGAATTTTGTTGGTAGGAATAATTTTGGTAACAATGCTTATAGAGGGAATTTTAATCCTAGGCCTTTTCCTAGTAATTCCTCTAATAATTATGGTAATTCCTACAACAACTCTTATTGAAAGATGCCTTCTGAATTTGAAACTAGTGTTAAGGAGTTTATGATCTCGCAAAAGAAAAGCAATGCTATGCTTGAAGAGAAATTGCTTAAGATTGATGAATTGGCTAGAAGTGTGGATAGAATTACTCTTGATGTTTATTCTTCGAAACTTAAATCTATCCCACATAAGCATTATATCAATGAGTCTCTTAAAGCCATGAGAATTTCCATTGATGAATGCAAAGAAAGCACCGCTAGGATGCATGCTAAAAGAGAAAAATATATAAGAGATTGTTCTTCTAGTTATCATGAAAATAATAATGAAGATCTGGAAGTTATTGACGTGTCTCCTATTAGATCCTTGTTTTCTAGTATAAATCTTGATGAAGATAGGATTGGGGATGATTCTACTTTAAGGTGTCCCAATGATTCGGAGTTTTTAGATCTTGATGCTAAAATTGTTAAAAATGGGAGTGAAGAGATTAAAACTTTGCATAGTGATGAACTCACTACTTTGGATTTCAAGGGATTCAATTATGATAATTTCTCTTTGATTGATTGTATTTCCTTCTTGCAATCCGTACTAAATTCTCCGCATGCTTATAGTCAAAATAAATCTTTCACCAAACACATAGTTGATGCTTTGATGCAATCTTATGAAGAAAAACTTGAGTTAGAAGTTTCTATCCCTAGAAAGCTTTATCATGAGTGGGAACCTACTATTAAAATAAAAATTAAAGATCATGAATGCTATGCTTTGTGTGATTTGGGTGCAAGTGTTTCCACTATCGCAAAAACTTTGTGTGATTTGCTAGGGTTCCATGAGCTTGATGATTGTTCTTTAAATTTGCATCTTGCGGATTCCACTATTCAAAAACCTATGGGAAGAATTAATGATGTTCTTATTGTTGCCAATAGGAATTATGTGCCCATAGATTTCATTGTTCTTGATATATATTGCAATCCTTCATGTCCTATTATTCTTGGTAGACCTTTCCTTAGAACGATTGGTGCAATTATTGATATGAAGGAAGGAAATATTAGATTCCAATTTCCGTTAAGGAAAGGCATGGAACACTTTCCTAGAAAGAAAATCAAATTACCAGATGAATCTATCATGAGAGCCACTTATGGATTGCCTTCCAAAGATGGCAATACCTGGATCTATCCATTTATCGTACCTAGCTAAGGGCATAAAACGATAGCGCTTGTTGGGAGGCAACCCAATTTTATATTTTTTGATTTTGCTGCTGTTAGGGAATAAATATTGCATCTAGGTTCTGTTTAGATGTGGTTTTGTGTTTTGTTTAGTGTTTGTGCCAAGAGAATCTTTGGGAAGACTTGTGTCAAGTTTATGTGATCTTGCTGTGAAAAACAGAATCGTTAGCGCTCGCTAGAATGGTCATCAGATTTTACTGGAGCATGCTATTTAGTTTATTATTTTTGTAGATGATTAATAGACAAATTCCTCACGTTTACCAGTTTAGTTTGAATTTTTTGGAGTTACAGAAGTATGAGGAACCTGCAGATTACTACAGACTGTTGTGTTTTTGACAGATTCTGTTTCTCATGTGTTGTTTGCTTATTTCAATGCATCTATGAGTAATATTGGGAAGTATGAACCATAGAGAAGTCGGAATACAGTAGGTTTAACACCAATATAAACAAAGAATGAATTCATTGCAGTACCTTTGAGTAGTGGTTTGCTTTCTTATACTAACGGACGAGATTTTTGTCTAAGTTTTGTGTTGTGAAGTTTTCAAGTTTTGAGTATTGCTTTGATGGACTATCGAACAAATAGTAGAAAGGTCCTAAGCTTGGGGATGCCCATGGAACCCCAACTAAAATTCAAGTACAACCAAAAGCCTAAGCTTGGGGATGCCCCGGGAAGGCATCCCCTCTTTCGTCTTCATCCATCGGTAACTATACTTGGAGCTATATTTTTATTCACCACATGATATGTGTTTTCCTTGGAGTGTCTTGTATAATTTGAGTATTCTCTTGTTAGTTTGCCACAATTATCCTTGCTGGCACACCTATTTGAGAGATTTAAATATGGCCTAGGTATTGATAGAACACTCTATGTGCTTCACTTATATCTTTTGAGTTGAATAGTTTTTGCTCTAGTGCTTCACTTATATCTTTTAGAGCACGGTGGTGATAATATTTTGAAGAAATTGTTGAATGCTCATGCTTCACTTATATCCTTTTGAGAGTCTATTAAAATAGCATGGTAATGTGCTTAGGCTATAAAACTATTCTTCACATGATAGACATCCAATATCAATGTAGTAATTTTTTTCACACTAAGTGCATTGAATATGATGAGAACTTGGATGCTTGATAATTGTTTTGAGATATGAGGATAGTGATATTAGAGTCATGCTAGTGGAGTTATTATGAAATTGAGAAATACTTGTGTTAAGGTTAGTGATTCCCGTAGCATGCACGTATGGTGAACCGCTATGTGACGAAGTTAGAGCATGAGGTATTTGTAAAGTGCCAACCTTTGTGTGGAGGTCGGCGCGCGCGATGGTTAACTCCTACCAACCTTCCCCCCTAGGAGCATGCGTTGATTGCTTTTTTTTTGTTGACTCATAGATTTTTGCAATAAGTATATGAGTTCTTATGACTAATGTTGAGTCCATGGATTATACGCACTCTCACACTTCCACCATTGCTAGCCTCTCTTGTACCGCGCAAATTTCGCCGGTACCATACACCCACTATATATCCTTCCTCAAAATAGACACCATATTATTCCTCAAAACAGCCACCATACCTGCCTATCATGGCATTTCTATAGCCATTCCGAGATATATTGCCATAAAACTTTCCACCGTTCCGTTCATATGACACACTTCATATTGTCATATTACCATGCATGATCATGTAGTTGACATCGTATTTGTGGCAAAGCCACCATGCATAATTTTTCATACATGTCACTCTTGTTTCATTGCACATCCCGGTACACCGCCGGAGGCATTCATATAGAGTCATACTTTGTTGTAGTATCGAGTTATAATATCGAGTTGTAATGAAAGTGTGATGATCATCATTATTAGAGCATTGTCACATGGGAGGAAAGGCTAAATCAATAAAGCCCCTCCACAAAAAAAGAAAGGCCAAAGAAAAAAAAGAAAGGCCCAAAAAAAGAAAAAAAGAAAAAAAAAGAAAAAGGGACAATTGCTACTATCTTTTTCCACACTTGTGCTTCAAAGTAGCACCATGTTCTTCATGATAGAGAGTCTCATGCTTAGTCACTTTCATATACTGGTGGGAATTTTCATTATAGAACTTGGCTTGTATATTCGAACGATGGGCTTCCTCAAATGCCCTAGGTCTTCATGAGCAAGCAAGTTGGATGCACACCCACTTAGTTTCTTTTGTTGAGCTTTCATACATTTTTAGCTTTAGTGCATCCGTTGCATGGCAATCCCTACTGACTCACATTGATATCTATTGATGGGCATCTCCATAGCTCGTTGATACGCCTAGTTGATGTGAGACTATGTCCCTCCTTTTTTGTCTTCTCCACAACCACCTCTCTATTCCACCCATAGTGCTATATCCATGGCTCACGCTCATGTATTGCGTGAAAGTTGAAAGGTTTGGAAGAATAGAGTATGAAAACAAGTGCTTGGCTGAAATCGGGGTTGTGCATGATATGAATATTTTGTGTGATGAAGAGGGAGCATAGCCAGACTATATGATTTTGTAGGGATAACTTTCTTTAGCCATAGTATTTTGAGAAGACATGATTGCTTTCAATATAGACTTTTATCTTGAATCTTTCTGATCTGAACATTCATGCCACAATTAAGATAATTACATTGAAAAACTATGTTGGTTAGCATTCCACATCAAAAATTCTATTTTTATCATTTACCTACTCGAGGACAAGCAGGAATTAAGCTTGGGGATGCTTGATATGTCTCCAATGTATCTATAATTTTTGATTGTTCCATGCTATTATTTATGATGTTTTGGATGTTTAATGGGCTATGTCATACACTTTTATATTATTTTTGAGACAAACCTACTAACCCAAAGGCCCAGTCCAGATTACTGTTTTTTTGCCTATTTTAGTGTTTTACAGAAAAGGGATATCAAACGGAGTCCAAACGGAATGAAACCTTCGGGAGAGATATTTTTGGAAGAAATCACGCATGGGAGACTTGAGAACCACGGAGTAGGGGCCACGAGGTGCCCACGAGGGTGGGGGCGCCCTCCCTAGGGCGCGCCCCCTGCCTCATGGGTCCCTCGTAAGGCCCCCTGTGCCCTCCTTCTTCCTATATAAGCCTACGTACCCCTAAACCATTAGAGGAGAAGAGAAAACCCTAGTTCCACCGCCATAACCTTCTGTTTAAGTCGTTACTCTGTTCTTATGAACTCAATACACTAGATGCATGGTGGATGGCGGTCGATGTGTGGAGTAATAGTAGTAGATGCAGGTAGGAGTCGGTCTACTTCTCTCGGACGTGATGCCTATATACAATCGTCATGCAGAGATAGTCTCATAATTATTCGCTTTTCTATCAATTGCTCGACAGTAATTTGTTTACCCGCCGTAGAATATTGCTATCATGAGAGAAGCCACTAAAGAACACTATGGCCCCCGGGTCTATTCTCAACATATCAATCTACACTTACTTTACTTTTTCCGCTTTTACTTTCTATTCTTATAATAAAAAAATACCAAAAATATAAACTATCATCTCTATCAGATCTTACTTTCGTAAGTGACCGTAGAGGGATTGACAACCGCTTATCGTTTTGGCTGCGAAGTTCTTATTTGTTTGTGCAGGTGCTAGGGACTCGCGCGGGGTCTCCTACTGGATTGATACCTTGGTTCTCAAAAACTAAGGGAAATACTTACGCTACTGTGCTGCATCTCCCTTTCCTCTTTGAGGGAATACAACGCAAGCTCGAGAAATAGCACGGTATTTCGCGAACCCTAAGCAAGCAAAGCTCCTGTGTTAGCACGCGGATAGGGAGAAGAAGAAGTGAGAAGATGACGGAAATGATCAGGAGATAAATAAAAAGACAAGATGCTGAGTCACCCTAAGGATGCGAGCCAGTCGCAAGCGTTGAACTCCGAACACCCAGAATTTGGGGACGATCCAAGGAGCATCATGCTGGGCATGCGCACCGATGGAGTCAATCCCTTTGGCAGCCAGAGAAGCACACATAGCACCTGGCCTATGTTTGTATGGATGTACAACCTCCCCCGAGATGTGCATGAAGAGGAAGTACATTCACATGAATATGCTAATTGAAGGGCTGAAACAACCAGGGAATGACATCAATCGGTATCTGGGGCTGCTGAAATAGGAGCTAGACATGCTGTGGAAAACGCCAGCCAATACGCGGGACGCCGCAGCGAAAGAATATTTCCCTATGAGAGCCGCACTGCTCACGACGGTGCACGACTATCTCGGTTACGGATATGTCGTGGAACAGGTGGTCCACGGATTTTGTGCATGCGTCAGGTGCATGGATGACACAACGTATTGCCAGCTAGATAGAGATCTCGGGTCTTCGAAAACCGTGTTCATGGGACATCGAAGGTGGCTTCGCGACAATGATGCATGGAGAAAACGCAAGGATCTGTTCGATGGTGAAACCGAACCCCGAAGACCCCGACGTACGAGGAGCGGCGAGGAAATAGACGAGCTGTTGAAAAATTGGAAAGAGTGCCCACCGCTGGGAAAGAAGCGAAAGGCGCCAGAGCCGCTGCTAACGGTATGGAAAACCAGGTCTGTTTTCTGGGACTTGAAGTACTCGAAGATCCTCCGTGTGCCTCACAGCCTTGTTGTCATGCATATCACGAAGAATGTGTGCGAGAGTCTGCTTGGTACCCTGCTCAATATGCCACAGAGGACCAAAGATGGGCCGAAAGCAAGGGCAGACTTGCAATCGATGGGCATCAGGGAGGAGCTTCATGCAAAACGCCCTAATGATGATGAGGCGAAGGACACGGAAAGTCGTCGCAAAGGCAAATATGACTGCCCTCCCGCGTGCTTCACTCTATGTCAGAAGGAGATCGAGTGGTTTTTCACCTGCCTCTTAGGAGTAAAACTTCCTTACGGTTACGCGGCGAAGATAAGCAGATACCTAGACTCAGTGACGCAGAAGTTCAGTGAGATGAAGTCTCACGACTGTCACGTGCTGATGATGCAGATACTTCTAGTTGCAATCCGTGGGATCATGGACGCGCACATCCGTGAAACGCTATTTGGCATATGCAACTTTTTCGATGTCATCTCTCGGAAGTCTTTTGGCGTGAGGCAACTCAGAAGGCTACAGGAAGAGATCATGGTGATACTATGCGAGCTTGAGATGTACTTCCCGCCCGCATTCTTCGACGTTATGGTGAATCTGCTGGTCCATATCATGGAGGATATCATCCAAATCGAGCCGACGTTCCTGCACAACATGATGCCGTTCGAAAGGATGAATGGTGTCATGAAAGGATACATTCGCAACAGGGCACGTCCAGATGGAAGAATAGCCAAGGGCTTTCTGACCGAAGAGTGCATCTCCTATTGCACGAATTCTCTAGGCATCGAGAACCCTGTTGGTCTGCCCGTCAACAGGCACCTCGGCAGGATCGCTGGATTGGGTCACCGCGAGGGTCGCCGACTTTGAAAGAGCAAACCTGGTCGCGCTACAAGACATAGACGTGGTCGATCCTTGGATGGTAGAGCACAAAACCTTTATTGAGAATACGTAGAATGACCGAGGCCAACAGAGGATGGACGGAGATATAATCAAAGAGCACAACTCATGTTTCATGCGTTGGTTCAAGGAGAAGCTTTTTGTCGTACCCTTTACAGGAGGATTCTTCCGTGGAAGAAAAACTCATATTCGCCTTGTCACAGGGCGCCGAGAACAACCTGATGACCTATGAGGCGTACGATATCAACGGCTACACATTCTACACTGAGGAAAAGGACATGAAGAGAGATTATCAGAACTCCGGGGTAACGATGGAATCCTACACCGGTAACGACAAGGACAGATACTACGTAAGGATCCAGGAGATTTGGGAGCTGAGCTACCCTCGAGAGAAGGTCCTGATATTCCGTGTCATATGGGCCAAGAGCGTCCTAAAAGAAGACCGGTATTTCACCACCATGGTTATACCCGAAGCTGTAGTGACCATGATCCGAATGGACCGAAGTCTCTTTGTTCTGTTTCATCCCTGGATCGGTAATGCTGACACGCACAGTACTTGAAGTATTTATAACAGAGTGGCAATCACACAGTTATTACATCGAATGTCTCAAATGAGAACTTATTACAAAAGTCTATGGCTTAAGGCCATCTAACAAAATAACAGCGGAAGGCTTGGAAGATAAGTGAGTCCATCAACTCCAACGGCATAGCTGAGTGCATGACAAACGACCTAGCACGTCTTATTCCTCGTCTAAAAAGTCTGCAACGTAATATGTTGCAGCCCGAAAACAGGTCAGCACATGGAATATGCTGGCAAGGTAACACAGAAGATGCAAGTAACAGAATAAAGGCTATACTATATGCATATTTGGCTGGTGGAGGCTCCAGGGTTAAAGATTTTGCATAAAGCCAATTTTTCCCTACAACGAAGGAATATATTTTATTTTAACTATCATGTTGGTTGAAAATCATTGAGAAGGTACATCCAACTCAATCCCAAATTAAAAGTTCATCATTAAGCCAACAAATTAAAGTATAGAGTGATGAGATCATCAATAATTCAAGTACCAGATACTCAAGATGTCCATAACCGGGGACACGGCTAATCATGATCACTTTGTACACTCTGTAGAGGTTTGTGCACTTTTCCCACAAGACTCGATCACCTCCGTTTGGTTTCTCGCACTGCATGGTGTTTGAGAAACGGATGACCGAGACACAGTCTTTCCGAAGAGGTCCCCTTAACCGGATAGATAGGCCGGTACACCTACAATCCCTCTACATCTGCTAGCCCATCACGGATTCCCACAAATTACTCAACTATGCCAGAGCCCATATTGGCATGTGGCTGCACACGGAAGTTTCTAGCATGAATAGTTTTATGATCCCTTTGAGCTGGGTGGCATTCCATAGGAAAAATCACACGGAACCCCGGGATTTCCTGGGACAACACTGGGTTCCCCAGGTGCCCTGCAACCAATCCACCCAAATGTGTATTCAAGTAGCCACCTTAAGTTGAATCCTTAATTAACAACTCACATCTGTCATGGATTTCACTCAAACCGAAACCACGTCCACGAGCATAGCATAGCAACCTCTAAGCAAACGTAGAAGTAACTCCCAAGGGTTTGAAAATAAAGCAGGTAATAGGTTCTACCTCAAACTACTTCCCAGTCCCACAAGTTAAGAGATCCTACTCATGCAATGTGTGAGGGTTTTATCTAATGCATAAAAACAGGGTAGTAAAAGGTATGATCAAAGTGTTACTTGCCTTGCTGACGGTTCGCAAAACCTAGAGACTCGTAGTAGCACGCTTCACAGTCCGGGTATTCTATCGCAAGCAAACAATAGCATACATAAGGAAACAAGCAATGATGCACAAAAAAAACTCCAAAAGATAAGATGTAACCAGAAAGTTCAACTTAAGAACTCCGGTTTGCAAAAAGAATCAAATCGAAAGAAGCAACGAAACTCAAACTGCGAAAGAAACAAGCTCCGGTTACTAATTGGGCTAAT
Organism: Secale cereale; assembly: GCA_902687465.1. Classification (NCBI taxonomy): domain Eukaryota; kingdom Viridiplantae; phylum Streptophyta; class Magnoliopsida; order Poales; family Poaceae; genus Secale; species Secale cereale. The sequence goes on along the minus strand of LR738710.1, from coordinate 446,579,695 downwards.
GTCAAATTTTATAGTAGCAAAAACTTTGTTCAAGTTGGTCAAACGTAAAGAGGGCATCGAGACGAAAATCTGGGATTTTGAATCACCTGATTCCGACTCTCGAGCGCAAAGAAAAACGAAAAACAAGATCAGGGCAGAAATCGCGATCGGAATAATCACGGATAAATACCCCGAAAAAGAAAACTGACGAACAGGCTAACGAACGAACGTTCGCTGTCTGCGGCTAATGGACGAAAAGAGTTCGTTAAAACGAACGTACGGACGAACGTCCGCTAATTAGCTAAACCGACGAAAAACCGAACCGATCTAACCCTAATAAAAAACAGATTTACGGTTTACGAAAACCGATCGGTTCTTAAAAAAACAGATAACTACCTCAACGGCGAACTCCGGCGAGACGGTGGTCCGGCGGCGGCGGCGGTTGGCGCTTCGGCGGACGGAGGGCAGCAGTGCGGCGGCGAGGCTGTGGCGGTGCGGCGGCGCAGTGCGGGCGGCGGCGACCGGCGGCGCGGGCGGCGACGGCGGCGGCGCGGCGCTAGGGCAGGGGCGTGGGGTGGCTGGGCTGCCGGCGGCTTGGGGCTGACGGGATGGAGCGGCGGCTTATAAAGCCCAGAGTCCCGGTCCTAAACGACTCCAAGTCGGTTGCACTTTTTTTTTTCTAAAAGAGTCCTCGCGCAGAAAAACTAATGAAAGAAAAACTAAACGGACTCCAAAAATCCCGAAATAAATTTTCACCGTCCTCTAATAATATTTAGGACAAAGTGAACATTTTTTTCCAGACCTAAATGCAATTTTAAAAAACGCGCATTTTTCCTATGCAAATAAATTCGCAAATAAATTCGTAAAAATACCAAAAGTGATTTTAACACTTTTCCTCCAATATTTATGTTATTTTGGAGAAGTCATATTATCTCCGCTCATATTTTGCATTTAGAAATATTTTTAGGAGAGAAAAATAATTAGAATCACATTGTCCTCCTACCGCTACTCGAGCGAACTCAAATACGAAAACGGTAAAATTCCCAACTCTCTTCGTAGGTCCTTGAGTTGCTTAGAATTTTGAGGAACGCCACAAACAAAAATGCGAAGAGCATGCAATGCAGTATGATCTATGTATAATATTCCAAATTGAATATTTGGGATGTTACAAACCTACCCCCCTTAGAATGAATCTCGCCCTCGAGATTCGACTTGGCTAGAGAACAGGTGTGGGTGGTCCTAGCGTAGATCATCTTTTCGTTCCCAGGTGGCTTCTTCCTCGGTGTGGTGACTCCACTGAACTTTGCAAAACTTGATAACCTTACCGCGGGTGACTCTGCTCGAAAATTCGAGAATCTTAACAGGCTTCTCCTCGTAGGTCAGATCATGGTCCAACTGAATTGCTTCCACGGGTACTGTGTCTCTAAGCGGTATGTCGGCCATCGCTGCGTGGCACTTCTTAAGCTGCGAAACGTGAAACACGTCGTGCACTCCTGAAAATCCTTCGGGAAGTTCCAACTTATAGGCAACCTCTCCCATGCGTTCCAAAACACGGTAAGGTCCCACAAATCTCGGGGCTAGCTTTCCTTTAACTCCGAAACGTTTAACTCCTCGTAGAGGCGATACTCTCAAGTACGCTCTATCTCCGATCTCATTGGCTATCTCCTTGTCCTTCGAGTCTGCATAACTCTTCTGCCTGGATTGAGCTACCTTCAATATATCTCGAATCAACTTCACCTTCTCCTCAGATTCTTTGATCAAATCTGATCCAAACAACTGTCGGTCTCCAACTTCATCCCACATTAATGGGGTTCAGCATCTCCTTCCATACAAGGCCTCGAACGGTGCCATCTTCAAACTGGCCTGGTAACTGTTGTTGTATGAGAACTCCGCGTAGGGCAAACTATCATCCCAACTAGATCCATAATCTATCGCACAGGCTCTCAACATGTCCTCCAGGATCTGGTTGACTCTCTCGGTCTGTCCATCGGTCTGCGGATGAAATGTAGTACTAAATTCCAGCCTCGTTCCCAAAGTTTGGTGTAGCTGATGCCAAAACTTTGAGGTGAACTGTGTTCCTCTATCTAATACAATGGTCCTCGTAACTCCGTGCAGACATACTATCCTGGTCATGTATATCTTGGCCAACTTCGCACTGGTATATGTGGTTTTCACGGGGATAAAATGGGCTAACTTCGGCAATCGATCCACTACAACCCATATTGAATCATATCCTGCTTTGGTCCTAGGCAATCCGGTGATAAAATCCATGCCAAGCTTCTCCCACTTCCATTCGGGTATCGGCATAGGCTGCAGCAATCCTGTTGGCTTCTGATGATCTGCCTTTACTCTCTAGCATACATCGCATACGGCTACATACTCGGCAATATCCTTCTTCATTCCCGTCCACCAGAAATGTTCCTTCAAATCCAAATACATCTTGGTGTTTCCGGGGTGTATCGAGTATGGTGAATCATGTGCTTCCTGCAGTATCAACTTCCTGATCTCCGGGTCGTTGGGCACATAGATTCGATCCTCAAACCACAAGGTGTCGTGTTCGTCCTCATGAAATCCCTTGGCTTTTCCTTCACTCATCCTTTTCCTTATCTCGGAAATCTCCTTATCATCCTTTTGGGCTTCACGTATCTTTCCCAGCAATGTCGACTGAACTTCCAACGTTGCAACGAAACCTCTAGGAACTATCTCCAAACGAAGTTCCCTGAGATGTTCTGCTAACTCCTGTGGCAATCGCCCTTTTATTAGGGTATTTGCATAACTCTTCTGGCTCAAAGCGTCTGCCACGAGGTTGGCCTTCCCTGGATGATAGTGCAGCTTCATATCATAATCCTTTATAAGCTCCAACCATCTCCTCTGTCTGAGGTTTAGCTCCTTCTGGGTGAAAATGTACTTCAAACTCTTGTGATCCGTGTACACATCACAACGATTTCCAATAAGGTAATGTCTCCAGGTTTTCAGTGCGTGCACTACAGCTGCTAATTCCAGACCGTGTGTCGCGTAATTCAACTCGTGTGGTCGCAGTTGACGGGATGCATAGGAAACAACTCTTCCATCCTGCATGAGTACTCCTCCAAGTCCTAAGCGTGAAGCGTCGCAGTACACTTGGAAATCCTTGCGTATATCTGGCAATATCAGCACTGGGGCTGTCGTCAACCGTTTCTTCAACTCCTGGAAACTTTCTTCACACTCTTCAGTTCAATCGAACTTTGTCTCCTTCTTCAACAATGTCGTCATTGGCTTTGCAATCTTGGAGAAATTTTTATGAATCTCTGGTAGTATCCCGCGAGTCCAAGAAAACTACGGATCTCTCCAACTGAAGTGGGTGCCAACCACTCCGTGACTGCCTGCACTTTGATGGGGTCCACTGCTATACCTTCTCCTGATATAACATGCCCTAGGAATCCGACTTCCTTCAACCAAAACTCGCATTTGCTAAACTTGGCATACAACTGATGTTCTCTGAGCTTCTCCAATACCAAACGCAAATGCTCTACATGTTCTTCCTCATCCTTTGAGTATATCAGAATATCATCTATCAATACCACGACGAACTTATCCAAGAACTCCATGAACACCTTGTTCATCATACTCATGAAGTAGGCAGGGGCATTAGTCAATCCAAATGACATAACCGTATACTCATATAGCCCGTACCGGGTGGTGAAGGCTGTCTTAGGTATATCCTTCTCTCGGATCTTCAATTGGTGGTATCCAGATCGTAGATCTATCTTGGAGAATACTTTCGCTCCCTGGAGTTGGTCAAACAAATCATTGATCATTGGCAGCGGGTACTTATTCATAATAGTCACTTCATTCAATGCCCGATAATCAACGACCATTCTTTAAGATCCATCCTTGTTCTCGACCAAAAGCACTGGGGCTCCCCAAGGTGATGAACTTCGGCGAATGAAACCTTTCTCCAACAACTCCTTAATCTGCATCTTGATCTCCTCCAGATCATTCGCTGGCATCCGATACGGTCTCTTAGATATTGGTCCGGTGCCAGGCAACAACTCTATCAAGAACTCAATATCCCTATCCGGTGGCATGCCGGGTAACTCCTCTGTAAACACATCCGAATAATCCTTTACTACTGGCACTTCCTCCTGAATAACTCCCGTGAGAGAATGTACTTGTGTCCTTGTAGGCGAATGCCTAGGTACATACTTAATCCTTTTTCCCTTCGGGGTGGTGAGCAAAATAGACTTACTGGGACAATCGATATTGCCTCCATACTTAGATAGCCAATCCATACCTAATATCACATCCAATCCTTGTGACTCCGGGACTATTAGGTCAGAGGGGAATGTGTGGCGTCCTATGGTCAAAGGCGTCTGAAAACATCCTTGGTGTGCCATATACTCTGCTCCTGCTGAACTTACTAACATGGGGATCTTAAGAACTCGGGTGTACATCCTATGTCTATTTACGAATCCCCTTGAAATGTATGAATGCGATGCACGAGTATCGAAAAGAACCATTGCGGTAAATGTCTTAACCAAAAACTTACCGACAACAGCATCTGGTTGCTCTTCTACCTCCTCCACGGTCACGTGGTTCACTTGTCCCTTGTTGAACGGGTTGGGCTTCTTCCCGGCGCTTCCATTGCCGTTCCCATTCTTAGCTTCAGGGCAGTCATTGGCATAATGTCCATTCTTCCCGCACTTGAAACAAGTGACGTGGCTGAAATCCTTCTTAGCGGGTGTGGACGGTGTAGAGCGGCTCTGGTTACTACTTGTTCCATTCCCATTTCCATTCTTAGGGCCATTGTGATTGTGGGGAATTCCATGGTTATGGGTATATCCTCCCAAATTCAGAGTGAATCGGGGCTTCTACTGGGCTCCAGAATTATTCCTTCCTTGTCCATACTTCCTCTTGCGGCTTTCAATCTGCTGCTGCTTCCCTTCAATCATAAGAGCTTTATCTACCAACTCCTAGTAGTTGTTGAAAGTTGCCACCATCAACTGTACGCTCATCTCATCATTCAGCCCTTCCATAAATCTCTCCTGCTTAGCGGCATCCGTGGCCACATCATCTGGGGCATAACGAGATAGGGTACTAAACTCATCCACGTACTATGCCACAGTACAGTTTCCTTGGCGCAAGTTGCGAAACTCCCGCTTCTTCATGCTCATAGCTCCAGTTGAGACATGGGCAGTACGGAAAGCTTGCTGAAACTGCTCCCAAGTAACATTGGCTATGGGGAAAGTGGCTGTGTAATTCTCCCACCATGCTGCGGCTGGTCCAGACAACTGGTGTGCAGCAAATCGCACCTTCTCAGCATCCGAGCAATTGGCGGTGGTCAAATCCCTTCCAATCTTGCGTAGCCAGTCATCAGCCACTATTGGCTCGATGCTGCTAGCAAACACGGGTGCTTGCAACCTTAAGAAACGTGTCAGGTTGTCCACGGGTGGTGGTGGTGGAGGGTTGTTGTTGTTGTTTTGGTTGTTCTGAGTGTTCTAGACAAGAAGTTGCATCAAGGTGTTCTGCTGATGGATCAACTGAGTGAGCTTAGGGGGAAACACATCCGGATAATCCTTCACTACTAGCACTTCCTCCTGAACAACTCCTGATAAGGAATTTAATCTGTTCCTTTTCGGCTCATGCCGGGATACATACTTGATCCTTCTTCCTTCTGGCGTAGTAAACAAAATGGACTTACTAGTGCATTCAACATTCCCTTCATACTTAGATAACCAATCCATGCCTAATATCACATCCAATCCTTGAGATTCCAATACTATTAGGTCCGAATGGGAAAATGTAGTTACCAATCCTTAATAGCAACTGATCACACATAGTTTAGCCATATACTCAGCTCCTGGTGAGGTTACTAACATGGGCGACCTAAGGGCTTGGGTTGGCAGCTTATACTTATCCACAAATCCCCTTGAAATGTATGAATGTGTTGCACCAGTATCGAAAAGAACGAGTGCAGTAAAGGACTTAACTAAAAACTTACCTATTACTGCATCTGGCTGAGTCTCAACCTCCTCCACGGTAACGTGATTCACTTGTCCTTTGTTGAAGGGGTTGGGCTTCTTCGCGCACTTGTAACAGGTGACATGGCTGAAATCCTTGTTGGTGGGTGTGGACAGGGTAGGGCGGCTCTGGTTACTACTTGCTCCATTCCAATTTCCATTCTTAGGGCCATTATGATTGTGCGAGCTACCTCCTCCATGGGTATGTTGAAACTGTCCTACCGTTTTGGGGGTAAAACGGGCCTTCTGCTGTGCTCCAGAATTATACTTTCCTTGTCCATACTTCCTCTTGCGACTTTCAATCTGCTGATGCTTCCTTTCAATCATTAGGGCGCGATCAACCAGCTCCTGGTAGTTATTGAAAGTTGCCACCATCAACTATACACTCATCTCATCATTCAGCCCTTCCATGAATCTCTCCTGCTTAGCGGCATCTGTGGCCACATCATCTGGGGCATAACGAGATAGGGTACTAAACTCATCCACGTACGGAGCCACACTATGGTTGCCATGGCGCAAATTGCGAAACTTCTGCTTCTTCATACTCATAGCTCTAGTTGAGACATGGGCGGTACGAAAAGCTTGCTGAAACTGATCCCAAGTCACATTGGCTATGGGAAAAGTGGCTGTGTAATTCTCCCACCATGTTGCGGCTGGTCCAGACAACTGGTGTGCGGCAAAACGCACCTTCTCAGCATCTGAGCAGTTAGCAGTGGTCAAATCCCTTCCAATTTTGTGCAGTCAGTCGTCAGCGACTATTGGTTCAATGCTGCTAGCAAATACTGGTGGTTGCAACCTGAAGAAACGTGTCAGGTTGTCCACGGGTGGTGGTGGTGGAGGGTTGTTATTGTTGTTCTGGTTGTTCTGAGTATTCTGGACAAGAAGTTGCATCAAGGTGTTCTGCTGCTGGATCAACTGGGTGAGCTCAGGGGGAAACTCAAATCCGGGCTCACGTCTTGGAGGCATCTGATGGGTGTAGAGGGAAGAGATTTGAACAGAATTGAGGTCTAAGGGAAAATCACTACCCATATGCACATGAGACAAACACAATCATATCACACCAATCAATTTCAAGCAAGATCTTACAAATCTAACTACCGTTACAAAGTGCTCTAAAACTAATATATGGAGGTAAACTACTAGTCACAGGGTGGTCATCTAAAAATATTGATCGGCGGACGATTCCATGATGTCTGTTCCGGCGTCATCTACATAGTCTTCGTCTTTACTATCATCGGGTTCTAAATCCGTGTCGTCGATGATAATGTAATCTTCGGGACGAATCTCCTTGGGTTCTTCTTCCTCTTCTTCACCTCTTGGTGCTGGATCTCCCATGAATACTCCTAGCTTTCTTGTCAAATCATCATTCTTCTCCACTAGTATCAACATCTCCTCCTCATATCTGTCACGAGTAGACTTAAGTTCTTCTTCTAGCTCCAAATTCAAGTTTAGTGCCTTCTTCAACTCTATCATCCGAGTGCACATCTGGTGCTCCTATCGTCGAATGTGCTGGTTCAACTCCTTGATGAACGCTGCAATGGACCTATCCTTCCGGGTGCTGATCATATCCCAACTCTCATCTCGGCGTCCACAAATCTGGTAGATGGTGTCCTTTAGCTCCTGCTTGTAGACTTCTCCGATCCTTCCCATTGTGATGTGGGTGGCCATGCTCTTGCCTAGATTCCAGGTTGGCGCATCAAAATAAAACTCTATTGGCTCAGTGGATGGTGCGAAGGTTCTTCCGGGAATTTGAACTTGTATACTCCATTGCTCCTCTTCTGGTAAAGTGGCGGTGTAGGTCCTGGTAAAGCTTGGTATTCCTATGTTCAGGTACCTAGTGACTTCCTTCAAGTGTCGTCCAAAGGGTGTGTCTTCATCCGGTTGAGTGAACTTGTTCCTTGGGTCCACCATCCTAAAGAATTAGAAAATGGAGAGAAGTCAGAAATGAGTAGAGAAGAGTGATCTAGGGTCTGTCTTAGTCGTCGTGTCCTACATTTAGCGTGTGCTCTGATACCATCCTTGTAGCGACCACGATCCAAATGGACCGAAGCCTCTGTGTTCTGTGTCATCCCTGGATCGGTAATGCTGACACACACAGTACTTGAAGGATTTATAACAGAGTGGCAATCACACACTTATTACATCGAATGTCTCAAATGAGAACTTATTACAAAAGTCTATGGCTTAAGGCCATCTAACAAAATAACAGCGGAAGGCTTGGAATATAAGTGAGTCCATCAACTCCAACGGCATAGCTGAGTGCATGACAAACGACCTAGGACGTCTTATTCCTCGTCTGAAAAGTCTGCAACGTAATATGTTGCAGCCCGAAAATGGGTCAGCACATGGAATATGCTGCCAAGATAACACAGAAGATGCAAGTAACAGAATAAAGGCTATACTATATGCATATTTGGCTGGTGGATGCTCTAGGGTTAAAGTTTTTGCGTAAAGCCAATTTTTCCCTACAACAAAGGAATATATTTTATTTTAACTATCATGTTGGTTGAAAATCATTGAGAAGGTACCTCCAACTCAATCCCAAATTAAAAGTTCATCATTAACCCAACAAATTAAAGTATAGAGTGATGAGATCAACAAATAATTCAAGTACCAGATACTCAAGATGTCCATAACCGGGGACACGGCTAATCATGATCAGTTTGTACAATCTGTAGAGGTTTGTGCACTTTTCCCACAAGACTTGATCGCCTCCGTTTAGTTTCTCGCACTCCATGGTGTTTGAGAAACGGATGACCGAGACACTGTCTTTCCGAAGAGGTCCCCTTAACCAGATAGATAGGCCGGTACACCTGCAATCCCTCTACATCTGCTAGCCCATCACGGAAAGGTTTCCCACAACTTACTCAAATATGCCAGAGCCCATATTGGCATGTGGCTGCAAACAGAAGTTTCTAGCATGAATAGTTTTATGATCCCTTTGAGCATGGGTGGCATTCCATAGGAAAAATCACACGGAACCCCGAGATTTCTTAGGACAACACTGGGTTCCCCAGGTGCCCTGCAACCAATCCACCCAGATGTGTATTTAAGTAGCCACCTTAAGTTGAATCCTTAATTAACAACTCACATATGTCATGGATTTCACTCAAACCCAAACCACGTCTACGAGCATAGCATAGCAACCTAAGCAAACATAGAAGTAACTCCCAAGGGTTTGAAAATAATGCAGGTAATAGGTTCTACCTCAAACTACTTCCCAGTCCCACAAGTTAGGAGATCCTACTCATGGAATGTGTGAGGGTTTGATATAATGCATAAAAACTGGGTAATAAAAGGTATGATCAAAGTGTTACTTGCCTGGCTGACGATTCGCAAAACCTAGAGACTCGTAGTAGCACGCTTCACAGTCCGGGTATTCTATCGCAAGCAAACAATAGCATACATAAGAAAACAAGCAATGGTGCACAAACAAAACTCCAAAAGATAAGATCTAACCAGAAAGTTCAACTTAAGAACTCCGGTTTGCAAAAAGAATCAAATCGAAAGAAGCAACGAAACTCAAACTGCGAAAGAAACGAGCTCCGGTTACTAATTGGGCTAAAGTCAAATTTTACAGTAGCCAAAACTTTGTTCAAGTTGGTTAAATTTAAAGAGGGCATCGAGACGAAGATCTGGGATTTTGAATCACCTGATTCCGACTCTCGAGCAAAAAGAAAAACAAAAAACAAGATCAGGGCAGAAATCTCGATCGGAATAATCGTGGATAAATACCCCGAAAAAGAAAACTGACGAACAGGTTAACGAACGAACGTTTGATGTCTGCGCCTAACGGACGAAAAGCGTTCGTTAAAACGAACGTGCGGACGAACATCCGCTAATTAGCTAAACCGATGAAAAACCGAACCGATCTAACCCTAATAAAAAATAGATCTACGGTTTACGAAAACCGATCGGTTCTTAAAAAAACCGATAACTACCTCAATGGCGAACTGCGGCAAGACGGTGGTCCGGCGGCGGCGGCGGTCCGGCGCTCCGGCGGGCGGAGGGCGGCGGTGCGGCGGCGAGCCTGCGGCGGTGCGGTGGCGCAGCGCGGGCGGCGGCGCGGGCGGCGGCGGCGAAGTGTTGGCGGCGGCGCGGCGCTAGGGCAGGGGCGCGGGGTGGCTGGGCTGGCGGCGCCTTGGGGCTGACGGGCCGGGGCGGCGGCTTATAAAGCCGAGAGTCCTGGTCCTAAATGACTCTAAGTCGGCTGCACTTTTTTTTCTAAAAGAGTCCTGGCGCAGAAAAACTAATGAAAGAAAAACTAAACGGACTCCAAAAATCCCGAAATAAATTTTCACCATCCTCTAATAATATTTAGGACAAAGTGAACATTTCTTTTCCAGACCTAAATGCAATTTTGAAAAATGCGCATTTTTCTTATGCAAATAAATTCGCAAATAAATCCGGAAAAATACCAAAAGTGATTTTAACACTTTTCCTCCAATATTTCTGCTATTTTGGAGAAGTCATATTATATCCGCTCATATTTTGCATTTAGAAATACTTTTAGGAGACAAAAATAATGAGAATCACACTGTCCTCGTACCGGTACTCGAGCGAACTCAAATACAAAAACGGTAAAATTCCCAACTGTCTCCGTAGGTCCTTGAGTTGCTTATAATTTCGAGGAACGCCACAAACAAAAATGCAAAGAGCATGCAATGCAGTATGATCTATGTATAACATTCCAAATTGAAAATTTGGGATGTTACAGAAGCAAAATCCAAGACCGGCGGGCGCAAATGTCACCGCGAAAAATGAGCCATGGGTACTGGCTTCCCAAGTGGACCAATGCTTCTTCAACACCGACCCGTCAAAGCCCAGTCGTGTTGTCGTGAGGAGAGGCAAAAGGAACATCATCGGAATGGATGGAGTCGCCAATGAGCAAGACTTCGACAAGTACGGCGACCCGAAGATGGAAGATGACGACGATCAAGTACCATACACCACAAGAAGAAGCAGGACCACCCTATCTAAAGGACGTCCGTTCAAGAGAAGAACTCAAGGGGTTCCGGGGCTAAATTATTCAACCGCGAGAAAGAAGGGCAAGAAGATTGTGAAAACATAGCTAAGATCGAGTCACGACGTGTCGGCCGTGTGTGTGTGTGTGCCAGCGTGGCAAGCTCAATTATTACATGCAACTAAATTATTACATGTATCACTTGATTTCAACCATGTCATCTAATTCTAAATCTTTGCACAATGGTTTTATCACTCCATTTGCATTTTCCTTTTCTTTTATCTCAAATCTTAAATTATTACATGCAATTAAAAATCCAAAAAGAAAAAAGTTAGTAATGGCGCACCAGGAGAAGGTGTGCCATTGCTATCACGGTACTTATGGCGCACCCCTAAAAGCTGCGCCATTGACATACCAACGTTTATGGCGCACCCCTAAAATGTGCGCCATTACTAACCCTCCCCCCACTAAATAGAATCCAACCGCCCTCCTCCTATCATCTCCCCTATCCTCTCCCCTCCCCTCAATCCCAATCCCCTCCAAACCCGTCCCCGCCAACCTCCTCTACCCCAACCCCACCGGTGACCTCGTCAACTCCAGCACCACCTGCGACCTGCCGCCCTCCTCCTATCCTCTCCCCTCCACTCGATCCCAATCCCCTCCAAACCTGCACCGCACGAACCCCATCCCACCGGCGCTCTCACCCAAGCAGCAGTAGTAGCAGCAACGAACACCGGCAGCTCGCGCGGCAGCCACCAGCGGCAGATCGACCATGCGGCTCGCGTGGCGTGACGGCGGCCACTAGGAGCAGCAGCAGCAACGGTCACCGGTGGCTCGCGCAGCGCGGCGGCGGCCACCAGCACGTCTACGACGTCGGGTTCCTCCCCCCGCAGCCCCTGGTTAGTCTCACTCCACCTCTCTCCCCCGCTTATCCCCTTGGATCCCGGGCAAGCGACCTAGGGTTAGGAGTAGGAGCCACTGAATCTGTTGTTGTGTTAGTCTCCCTGCTGAATCTGTTGGTGGTAGTGTTTATCGTCGTGCTCTTATCTGGGCTAAGTCGAGTTCCAGTTTTTCTTCTTTCCCCTGTTACTACTTTCTCTGCTCTACTATACAGATATCGATCACTGGATGAGATTATAATATATATAGTGCAGTAGCAGTACAAGAACACAACAAGCTGACATTTCACCACTAAAAAATACTCGGAGCATAATCAAATAGCAGCAGCCTCAACTCAAAAAAGAAAAGAAAAGAAAGGATAGCAGCAGCCACCAATATATATACGTTCAACATAGCCAGCCGTACATCGATAGACAGAATGCACAAACAGAAAAAAACAGTATATATATGTGTGTGTGCGTGCGTGCGTGGGTGTGTGTGTGCGTGCGTGCGTGCGTGTGTCTATTCCACCGCGCCGAGAGATGTTAGGTAAAACCCACCCAGGTCGTGGATCAAGGGTTACTTCTTCTTCCAAGGCTGGATCACCCCGAGCACGACGATAACCACTACCACTAGGAGGAGGGAGACTAACCCTACTGCTAACCCTAACCCTACTAGCTCAAGGGTCCATGCTGAATCTGTTGTTGTGTTCAATAGGTTTCTCTGTTTACTGTTTCAAGAAAAAAATGTTGTTCGAAGGAGTCAGTGGTAATGAGTTAACGATGGATACCATCTATCTAATGGGTTGTAAGTATGTGCTTAATAGGAACAGAAGATATCATTATCATATACTTGTATATTGAATTCAACATGTACCCCTGCCATGAATCATTATACAGGGGAGTGCGTGGGCACTATAGAACATCGAGAATCATTCAAAGTATCATGAAAATCATTGAAAATGGATGGGTATGCTGCCAACTGAATATGCTAGTTCTTCTAAAACTCCCCCCTCAATCCTTTACTTTGGGGATCAAGAGCCTTCACTATGTTGACATCTTTTGATGAAGTCTAGAGGAATAGAGAGTATGTTCAAGAAGTTGTCACTAAAGTAACAATGTGTGCCATTTCATATTCATAGCATACAGGTTGCATAAGGAAGTTCATGTAAAAGATATCTAAATCATGTAAGGCTGCTCACTTTCTAGCTAAAATGAAAGAGAATGTACATTTAGCAAGCATGTGGATAAGAAGATAAGGATGTGTTTGTTCTGAACTTGCTTGCTGAAGATACTGTACTTGTACTAAGAAGTCTCATAAGATAAGAATGTACATTTTTAGCAATCGTGTAAGGTTGTACTTGTTGTGTACTTGTTTATTTCAATCATTTCCTCACTCTAGGTCCATAGTCATAGATAGACTAGTACCATGTATTTTTCCCGAACTAAGAAGTCTCATAATCTTCTGAAACATTCGAATCAGAGTTGTTCTGGGCATGTGTTTGTTCTAAACTTGCTGCTGAAGATACTGCAAGTGTTTGTTCTAAACATGTACTCTTACTGAAGATATTGCGAGTGTTCTGAACATGTACTCTTACCCCTTTCTCCTGAAATGTTGATTAATTTTCGTTTCGGTTGAGCATGGGGCACTCCTAGGTCAAGAAAATTAGCAAAGGTCATGCCCAATTTTCTTGACCTAGAAGGTGCCCGATTCTCAACCGAAATAAAAATTAATCAACATTTATAGACAATGTTATTTCTACAAAGCAAATATTTCTAAGTGGCTTTTATAGTTTTCCCTTAAGTTGAAATGCAAACTATTTTTTCTTCCTGCAGCAAGAGCAATAGTGCACTTAGTAGGATAAAAAATATATAACCTGCAATAGTGCACTTAGTAGGATAGCAAAAGTGCACTTGGAACAATCTTTTGGGTAAAGGGGTGTTTATAACCTGTAATGTGAAAATATCATCCAATAACTATAGTAGCCTTTTTTCCTATTTAGAGCGAACATGGCCGACAACGATGAGGCCGGTAGTTCGGGCAAGCCATTCTAGTAGCTGTCCCAGGAGATGGAGGAAGAACCTCACCGCTATGAGGACGCCGCGGAAGACACCGATCCCGACTACACAACCCTTAGTGTCGTCGGGGATGACACCACTGACGATGGTGCCGCCGGGGATGCCACCGCTGATGATGGCAGCGAACGCACAGATGGCAGTCAACCGAAGAGGCAACGGAAGGACCGGCAGCCGAACGTGCTCGGCACCATCAAGGAGGAATTTACCGAAGTGTCCTCCAGTGGGCATCCAACGACGCCCAAAGAATTAGTCAGTGGGTACCCGGGACAACTCGGGTGCATACTCCGGAGCACCGTGTCGATCAACACCGAGAACCTAAGGCAACGTGACCGAGGGAATTTGCGCAACCTCCTCTTCACGAAGCTGCACGAACGATACAAGTTCCCTGATGAGTTCGCAAACACATGCTTCTTAGGGAATAAAGTGAACAGTGTCGCCCTCACGAAGATGATCACGGCCCTGGCTACTTGGAGGGCCGCGGTGAAGAGAATTATTCTAAGAGGTGATAGTTATGAGAAGATCAAGGAGAAACATCCTTCGATCAGCGAAGCTGACTACCTGGAGTTCAAGATCAAGTGCGAGAGCGACGCATCCGCGGAATCAAGTTAGTGAGGTAAAGATATGCGGGACTTGAACTTAGGGGTCCACACACTCGTTCCCGGCGGTTACAGAGTGGTGGAACCTAAATGGGACAAGGAGGACGCGGAGCGTGCCGAGCACGGCCTACCGCCCCTCTTCGATAAATACCCTGAAAAGGAGAGCAAGAACTTTGTCAGGGCCCGGTACAACATGGACCCGAAAACAAAGGAGCTTACCATGGATACGAAGGTGAAGGCGCTTCAGCTTGTTCTAGTGTAGGAAACTGAAAGCAGCAGCGCGGGCTCCCCGTCTGGCCCTTGGGACAGCACTTTTAAATAGGGCATTGAACGTAATGAAACACAAGGATAAGTTCAGTATGCCATCGTCAGCTGGTCGTGTGGCCGGGAAAGGCTTGTCCACGAAATGGTCGGAATACTATAAGGTTGGGCAAAAGGAGAGAAAGACAGAAAGCAAGGAGCGTGAGGTTAAAGTACTCAAGGCACAAGTGGCACGGATTCCGGAGATGGTCCAAGAGCAAGTGCGAGACCAAGTGGGAGCGACGATCATTGCCATTATGCCTTCCTTGCTTGAGGGGCTGCAGGGGTGGATTGCGTGCGGCCAACAGGGGACGCCCCCGATTCCTAGCTTCACGAGCAGCAACTTGCACAACACGCCAACATTGGTGTCTCCGGCGGAGGCAGCATTGTTGTCTCCGGCGTCGGCGCCGGCATTGGAGCTTAATGCACCCGAGTGTGGGAAGAATACGCCGGCTGGCACCTCGGCAGCAAGCGGCCCCTCCGTCACTTGCACGACCGCCGTTGGCGGGGCCTCGACATTAGCCGAGCTCGACGCCATCACGGTAACTAAGCCTCGGCCGATGACTTCATCTCCTTGACTTTGACTGGGCATCCCTGATTCCCTACATGTTTTCGCAGGGCACCGTCAACGTTCCATGCACTCTCCTGCACTTCGTGGACGACGAGTTTATCGATGCCTCCAAGGCCAAAATCGTTGAACCAGGCAACCGCGTGTTCCACGGTACTTCGATGCCACCCACCGTGTATAGGGTTCAACTGGTTCGGGTGCTGCGGGGCTGCGACGACTTGTTACCTTCGTATCGACCCCCTGGGGCAGACGAAGATGATGTGATGACCCTCAACGCCTGCTTAAACTGGTCCATGATTTGGTCGAAGAGCCAGATTCATTTGGGGGCTGGGGACACCACCCCACAGACAACACCGTCAGTCGTGCCAGCGCCAAGCCATGGCAAGACCGCCGCAACGCTAATGTCGTCAGCTGATCCAGACATGCATATGGCACAGGATCCGGACGATGATGACGGTACATTTTCCAACGTCGATAAGTACATCAACGAACATGGGTACGGTGACGAATTCTTGGGGCCTCCTTCTGAAGAACCCAACCCTGCAAAAGACGATTGCGATTTAGCTGGTACCGCGGAGAAACCCAATTGCAACAGGCGTCGTTTGGCAATCAGTTCTCAGGAGACGCCTCCAGCTGTCGCCTTCACCGAGACTCAAATAGCCGAGGTGCGAAATATTATCAGCCCCAACACACTCAAGAAGGTGGTCTTTGAGCAGAACTCGATCCCATTACAACAGAAGAAGCGGAAGGGACGAAAAATAAAAAATTACAAGGGTGCGAGCCAGCCGGCATCGAGTACGATCCGTGCTCAGGATGGGCCACCAATACCTAAGGATATCTCGAGGAGGGTGCATGTGGCGGGTAGGCCGATGCTACCGACTAATCTGCTCAATGCTGCAACCGATGCTATGCGGAGTCTGCATGATTGTGTTCTTTATATGGAGAAGCGGTGTCTCTCCGAGAATGATGTGGCATACCCGGTTTTCGTGGCCAAGGTGCCAGAGGGCAAGGGTTTTGTTGATATCTCCATCGGGCGTACCTGCGGTTTGATGACATCTTCGCTATGTTTAACCTTCGTCAGCTGCACTACACCTTCATTAGGCTATTTTCGCTCTATATGGAGATGCAGATCATTAGAGACCAGACCCCGGACATCGTGATAGTCGACCCCTTCTATATGCGTGCCAAGATCTTGGGCAGCGCTGTGGACCGACAAGTCGCGAGTTCATACCTCGAAGGCGTCATTCTGGCGAACCCAGATAAGGATAACTTCCTCGTGCCTTACTTTTCTGAGTAAGTCATCCCCTCACCGCCCCGTAACATATGATTTCTTAGATTTTGATCATTCTTTTTTTCTAACATTCCGTGTTTTGTGTAGTGACACACATTGCATACTCATCCTCTTAAGCCCGAAATATTCCATGGCCACATATTTCGACTTGGACCGTCAGTCGAAGAAAGACTATACAAATTTGAAGAAAGTTCTTGATGATGCTCTCCCCGGCTACGCCAAATCTGGAGGCACCTTCAAGGGGCCAATTTGTAGGTATGACAGGCACGTGTTCACCCAGGTAACGATGTTCCCCTGCGTGAAGCAGCCGCCTGGCAGTCAGAAGGATGTCTACTATGCTCTCCATCACATGGCCACACGCTTGTCGACAATCCAGGACGAGGACATCATACAAGAATTCTTTCGCATCCAGTCGGAGTTTGCGGAAATCATCTATCAAGATGTCGTTAGTACCTCGGGGCAGTTCCACCTCAAATATCAATCGTCCAACAGTGAAATAGATACAACGCTACAAATGCAGGCTGACAACGACCGCACATTCATGACCATCACGAAAGACGGCGGCTTCATCCACGCGTCAGTCCCTGAGTCGAGTCGAAAGCAGTATTGATGCTATGTAGTTCTGAAATATCGATTAGCTCATGTTGTAATTAAACTTTAATAAACTTGTATGTCTCTTTAGTTTCGACAGTCGTTCAACTTACATGTAATCGATGCTATTTATTAGTAGGACCATGAATCGTGCTATTAATGTGTTGCTTTTCTCTTCCGATCATTTTGTTGCATACTTATATATTGCTTATATATTATATGTGAATTGCTACTAACATTTTGTTTGTCTAGTGCATAGAGATGCCATCGTATGTCGTGTACAAGGGTGAGGTTCCTGGAGTCTACGACGACTGGGAGGAGTGTTGGAGACAGGTTCACCATTTCAGCGGTAACAGTTACAAAGGGTACAACACTAGGGTGGAGGCGAAAGCTAGATACGCGTGGTATCTAGCGGGAGAGAGGAGGGACCGGAGGAGGAGCCGGATGAAGATCAGTTTCATTGCGATGATGCTCATCGTGACCGCAACCCTCTTCCATGTGATGGTAGTTTAGATAGCGACTTCTTATGTGAAGACAAACGTGCTACTCGCGGTCTCGAGACTTGTAATGTTGTAACTTTGTATTCGGAGACTAATCTTCTATTGTATTTGATAAATCTGCTATTTATATGTTGTGCTGCAATGTATTTTGTAACATGTGCAAATATCAGAAAAGCAAAAAAAATTCCTAATATTCATAGTAGTGGCGCACCATATTTCACTTTAGTGGCGCACAGAGATAAACACAACAGTGGCGCATTATCAGAAAGTGCGCCATTAGCAACTCACAGCACAAGGTACACATGGCTCCTTTAATGGAGCACTTCGATGCCTAGTAATGGCGCACTTTAGGTCCGCCATTAATGTCTTGGATAGTAATGGCGCACCAGGTGGTGCGCCATTAGTGTCTGGGATACTAATGGCGCACCAGAGGTGCGCCATTAGTATTAATTACTAGTGGCATGGTAATAGTGGCACACCTACAATGTGCCATTAATGGCCCAAATGGGTGCGCCACTAACAACCTTTTTTCTAGTAGTGTCTGCAGAGGTTGCACACGTTACCCACAAGATCAGGGGCACTCCCGTGTCAGCCACGATCCACAATACCTCAAGTACCCGGGGTGAGCACCAGATCACTACCTTTCCCTAGTTGTGACTAACATAGAGTCCACTCGATTGGTAACATCTCCCGTGTCAAACATTCTCACAATTTTATCATTTGCCTGCGGAGTCTCGCTCCCAGACATATCACATAATCGCGCACGGAGGTACCAACGGTGTGTCCGGTTCCCTGTAAAAATAATCATGATCGCCTATCCAAGCACGACCCTGTCCTGAAAGTGACGACGCCACTCCCGTCACTAGTAATGCGGGCATCCATGCTAGCACGAACTAGGTAATCAATAATGCCCTTTCCCATATAAGGGTAGCGTAGTTGTGCATATTCGGTTGGGAGGGTCAATAAATTTTAGATCTAATCCATTTCCTGAAACAACACATTCAACTTTCCTCGATACACTACTTCTCCATCAAGTAGTGAACTGGCTCATCATCATCTCCCAAGGGCATTAGTGGCGCCCATTGGGGCTTTCAAAAGATTCCTCTCAAGGTGATATTCTTGGAATTTTGTGCAAGTTCATGCATCAACAACTATGGTTTACCATCATACCTCTAAGCACACAATAGAGCTACAAATCAAGCGAGTATCAATGGATCGTGTATCAATGCAACATGCAAAGCAAGCTCATCATCATTATGCATACGAAATTGACTCGATGAACAAAAGAGGTATCTCATGGTCAAAGGGTTGCTTGCCTTGGTTGGCTTGGTCTTCAATGTCTTCAAATCCCCCCTTCTTCTTCTCCAGCAACCTCTTCAAATAACGGATCTAATCATTGCAGAAATAAAAACGAAAAATAAGGCAATGGCGATACAGAGAAATAAAAGTGCTCCTAAAATGTCATTTTTTCTCTATTAAATATTAGGATAAAAACTAAGAATGCAAAAATTCTTAGTTTTGGTTTTGGAGTTATAAAATAGGAGAAATGGATTTTTAGAGGTGGATTTAAATGCTCAAATTTAAATTTAATTTTGAACAGTATAGGAAAGCTTGATAGATTTGTACGAAAGTTGCACCATTAAATAGGTTGGAATATTACAATAATTTAGGAGTTGGAATTATTCCATTTGGACAAATATTCTTCTCTATGGAATTTTTGGAAAAATCAACAGAAAAGATAATGAAAAAGGGCAGCAGACTGGCCGGGCCTGATCTGGCGGTAGCTGGGCCGGCCTGCAGCCAAGCAGGCCTGGGCGAGCCGAGGCACGCGCGCCTGCCAGGTTTAAACCTAACGCGTGGGCCCCAAGCGTCAAAGAGAAAGAGAGGGAGCAGGAGGGAGCCGAGAGGCTGCCCTGCGGGCTCTGCTGTCAAGGTCATCGTTAACCCCTGGCTAGAGATGGCAGAGCTAATGAGCAGTGATAGGGGGCATGGCGAGGCAAGCAGAGGACACCAACGTGCTCAGCGCCGAGCCGTACGTTGATGGGTGGTCGAGGCAGTTGCCGGAGACGATGAAGATGATAGCGGTATGATCCCGTGCGGCGAGGCTTCGAGTCGAGATCGTGTCGCTTGCCCTGAGGTGCAAGAGGCACGAGAGAGAGAGAGAGAGAGAGAGAGAGAGAGAGAGAGAGAGAGAGAGAGAGAGAGAGAGAGAGAGAGGTGAAGAGCGGGTGGAAGAAGAAAGAGAGACAGACATGGCATATACCACAAGCACGGTGGCGACCCAACGCGGCGGTGCCCGAGCTCGATCTAGAGCTCAGGGGCTCCTGGAGGTAAATTGGTGGAGCGGGAGGTCGATTGGGAGTGGTAGAGGGCGAGTAGGGGCGAGAGAAGGGTTCGAGAGGCCCTTATATAGTGTGGGTGAGGCTCACCATGGACTTCATCCACGGGCACCCACGAGATCAACTCTGGTGGCCGCGGGAAAGAGCCGAGTCTGTTCTGCGGTGTTCGTGGGTTAGCTTGCTGGGAAGAGAAAGGAGGAGCGAGGCAAGCTGTACCCTGGTGCTCTAGACCGGGACTTTGGCCGGCACCCACGCCTTTTCGCGCGCGCCCGTGCGTCCACTTTTGTCCAGTGGCTGCAGGAGGAATAAACTGTTGGGGAACGTAGTATTTTAAAATTTTCCTACAATCACGCAAGATCTATCTACCAGATGCATAGCAACGAGAGGGGAGAGTGAGTCTACGTACCCTCGTAGACCGAAAGCGGAAGCGTTAGAACAACGCGGTTGATGTAGTCGTACGTCTTCACGGCCCGACCGATCAAGCACCGAAACTACGGCACCTCCGAGTTCTAGCACACGTTCAGCTCGATGACGTCCCTCGAACTCCGATCCAGCCGAGTGTCGAGGGAGAGTTCCGTCAGCACGACGGCGTGGTGACGATCTTGATGTTCTACCATCGCAGGGCTTCGCCTAAGCACCGCTACAATATTTATCGAGGAGAACTATGGTGGAGGGGGGCACCGCACACGGCTAAGGGATCAAGAGATCAATTGTTGTGTCTAGAGGTGCCCCCATGCCCCCGTATATAAATGAGGGAGGGAGAGGCCGGCCCTAGAGGGGGCGCACCAAGTGTGGGGAGTCCTACTAGGAATCCCAAGTCCTAGTAGGATTCCCCTTTCCTTTCCGGAGTAGGAGAGAAGGAAAGAGGGGGAGAGGGAGAAGGAAAAGGGGGCTGCACCCCTTGTCCAATTCGGACCAGAAGGGGGGTGCACGCCTCCTTCCTTTTGGCCTCTCTCCTCTATTCCCGTAACTCCCCGGTACTCCGAAAAAACCCGAATCACTCGGAACCTTTCCGATGTCCGAATATAGTCGTCCAATATATCGATTTTTATGTCTCGACCATTTTGAGACTCCTCGTCATGTCCCCGATCTCATCTGGGACTCCGAACTCCTTCGGGACATCAAAACTCATAAACTCATAATAAAACTATCATCGAAACCTTAAGCGTGCGGACCCTACGGGTTCTAGAACTATGTAGATATGACCGATACACGTCTCCGGTCAATAACCAATAGCGGAACCTGGATGCTCATATTGGCTCCCACATATTCTACGAAGATCTTTATCGGTCAAACCGCATAACAACATACATTGTTCCCTTTGTCATCGGTATGTTACATGCTCGAGATTCGATCGTCGGTATCTCAATACCTAGTTCAATCTCGTTACCAACAAGTCTCTTTACTCGTTCCGTAACACATCATCCCGCAACTAACTCATTAGCTGCAATGCTTGCAAGGCTTATAGTGATGTGCATTACCGAGTGGGCCCAGAGATACCTCTCCGACAATCGGAGTGACAAATCCTAATCTCGAAATACGCCAACCCAACAAGTACCTTCGGAGACACCTGTAGAGTACCTTTATAATCACCCAGTTACGTTGTGACGTTTGGTAGCACACAAAGTGTTCCTCTGGTATTCGGGAGTTGCATAATCTCAT
Organism: Secale cereale; assembly: GCA_902687465.1. Lineage (NCBI taxonomy): Eukaryota > Viridiplantae > Streptophyta > Magnoliopsida > Poales > Poaceae > Secale > Secale cereale. Next base: position 446,557,950 of record LR738710.1, on the reverse strand, counting down.
AGTCATAGGAACATGTATAAGTCATGAAGAAAGCAATAGCAGTAAAACTTAAACGATCATAGTGCTAAGCTAACGGATGGGTCTTGTCCATCAGATCATTCTCCTAATGATGTGATCCCGTTGATCAAATGACAACTCATGTCTATGGCTAGGAAACATAACCATCTTTGATCAATGAGCTAGTCTAGTAGAGGCATACTAGGGACACTCTGTTTTATCTATGTATTCACACATGTATTAAGTTTCCGGTTAATACAATTCTAGCATGAATAATAAACATTTATCATGATATAAGGAAATACATAATAACTTTATTATTGCCTCTAGGGCATATTTCCTTCAGTCTCCCACTTGCACTAGAGTCAATAATCTAGTTCACATCGCCATGTGATTTAACACCGATAGTTCACATCGTCATGTGATTAACACCCAAAGGGTTTACTAGAGTCAATAATCTAGTTCACATCGCTATGTGATTAACACCCAAAGAGTACTAAGGTGTGATCATGTTTTGCTTCGTGAGAGAAGTTTAGTCAACGGGTCTGTCACATTCAGATCCGTATGTATTTCGCAAATGTCTATGTGTCTACAATGCTCTGCATGGAGCTACTCTAGCTAATTGCTCCCACTTTCAATACGCATCCAGATTGATACTTAGAGTCAGCTGGATTTAGTGTCAAAGCTTGCATCGGCGTAACCCTTTACGACGAACTCTTTATCACCTCCATAATCGAGAAACATTTCCTTAGTCATCCAGTTACTAAGGATAATTTTGACCGCTGTACAGTGATCTACTCCTGGATCACTATTGTACCCTATTGACAAACTCATGGCAAGGTACACAACATGTTTGGTACACAGCATGGCATACTTTATAGAACCTATGGCTGAGGCATAGGGAATGACTTTCATTCTCTCTATATTTTTCTGCCGTGGTCTGGCTTTGAGTCTTACTCAACTTCACACCTTACAAGTCAGGTAAGAACTCCTTCTTTGACTGATCCATTTTGAACTACTTCAAAATCATATCAAGGTATGTACTCATCGAAAGTCTTATCAAGCGTCTTGATCTATCTCTATAGATCTTGATGCCCAATATGTAAGCAGCTTCACCAAGGTCTTTCTTTGAAAAACTCCGTTCAAACACTCCTTTATGCTTTCCAGAAAATTCTACATCATTTCCGATCGACAATATGTCATTCACATATACTTATCAGAAAGGTTGTAGTGCTCCCACTCACTTCTTGTAAATACAGGCTTCACCGCAAGTCTATATAAATCTATATGCTTTGATCAACTTATCAAAGCGTATATTCCAACTCCGAGATGCTTGCACCAGTCCATAGATGGATCGCTGGAGCTTGCACATTTTGTTAGCACCTTCAGGATTGACAAAACCTTCTGGTTGCATCATATACAAGTCTTCTTTAATAAATCCATTAAAGAATGCAGTTTTGTTATCCATTTGCCAGATTTCATAAAATGCGGCAATTGCTAACATGATTCGGACAGACTTAAGCATCGCTACGGGTGAGAAAGTCTCATCGTAGTCAACTCCTTGAACTTGTTGAAAAACTTTCGCAACAAGTCGAGCTTTGTAAACAGTAACATTACTGTCAGCGTCAGTCTTTCTCTTGAAGATCCATTTATTTTCGATGGCTTGCCGACCATCGGGCAAGTCAACCAAAGTCCACACTTTGTTCTCATACATGGATCCCATCTCAGATTTCATGGTCTCAAGACATTTTGCGGAATCTGGGCTCATCATCGCTTCCTCATAGTTCGTAGGTTCATCATGGTCCAGTAACATGACTTCCAGAACCGGGTTGCCCTACCACTCTGGTGCGGAACGTACTCTGGTTGATCTACGAAGTTCAGCAGTAACTTGATCCGAAGTTTCATGATCATCGTCATTAGCTTCCTCACTAATTGGTGTAGGAATCACTGGAACCAGTTTCTGTGATGTACTACTATCCAATTCGGGAGAAGGTACAATTACCTCATCAAGTTCCACTTTCCTCCCACTCACTTCTTTCGAGAGAAACTCCTTCTCTAGAAAGGATCCACTCTTAGCAACAAAGACCTTGCCTTCGGATCTGTGATACAAGGTGTACCCAACAGTTTCTTTTGGGTATCCTATGAAGATTTACTTCTCCGATTTGGGTTCGAGCTTATCATGTTGAAACTTTTTCACATAAGCATAAAGAAATGACAGCTTAGGTTTCTCGTCAAACCACAGTTCATACGGTGTCATCTCCACGGATTTAGATGGTGCCCTATTTAACATGAATGTATCTGTCTCTAATGCATAACCCCGAAAGCGATAGTGGTAGATCGGTAAGAGACATCATCGATCGCACCATATCTAATAAAGTACGGTTATGACGTTCGGACACACCATTACACTATGGTGTTCCAGGTGGCGTGAGTAGTGAAACTATTTCACATTGTTTTTACTGAAGGCCAAACTCGCTAACTCAAATATTTTACCTCTACGATCATATCGTAGAAACTCTTATTTTCTTGTTACGATGATTCTCCACTTCACTCTGAAATTCTTTGAACTTTTCAAATGTTTTAGACTTGTGCTTCATTAAGTAGATATACCCATATCTGCTCAAATCATCAGTGAAGGTCAGAAAATAACGATACCCGCCGCGAGCTTCAACACTCATTGGTCCACATACATCTGTATGTATGATCTCCAACAAATCTATTGCTCGCTCCATTGTTCCGGAGAACGGATTTTTAGTCATCTTGCCCATGAGGCATGGTTCGCAAGCACCAAGTGATTCATAATCAAGTGATTCAAAAAGTCCATCACTATGGAGTTTCTTCATGTGCTTTACACCATTATGACCTAAACAACAGTGCCACAAATAAGTTGCACTATCATTATTAACCTTGCATCTTTTGGCTTCAATATTATGAATATGTGTATCACCACGATCGAGATCCAACAAACTATTTTCATTGGGTGTATGACCATCGAAGGTTTTATTCATGTAAACAGAATAACAATTATTCTATGACTTTAAATGAATAACCGTATTGCAACAAATATGATCAAATCATATTCATGCTCAACGCAAATGCCAAATAACATTTATTTAGGTTTTACACTAATCCCGAAAGTATAGGGAGTGTGCGATGATGATCATATCAATCTTGGAACCACTTCCAACACACATCGTCACTTCACCTTTAACTAGTCTCTGTTCATTCTGCAATTCTCGTTTCGAGTTACTAATTTTAGCAACTGAACCGGTATCAAATACCCAGGGGTTGCTATGAACACTAGTAAAGTACACATCAATAATCTGTATATCAAAATACACCTTTGTTCACTTTGCCATCCTTCTTATCCGCCAAGTATCTAGGGCAGTTCCACTTCCAGTGACCATTTCCTTTGCAGTAGAAGCACTTAGTTTCAGGCTTGAGTTTTAGCTTTGGGTTTTGTTCACGGGAGTGACAACTTGCTTGTCATTCTTCTTGAAGTTCCCCTTCTATCCCTTTGCCCTTTACTTGAAACAAGTGGTCTTGTTAACCATCAACACTGGATGCTTTTTCATGATTTCTATCTTCGCCGACTTCAGCATTGCGAAGAGCTCGGGAATTCCTTTCGTCATCCCTTGCATATTATAGTTCATCACGAAGTTCTACTAACTTGGTGATAGTGACTAGAGAACTTTGTCAATTACTATCTTATCTGGAAGATTAACTCCCACTTGATTCAAGTAATTGTAGTACCCAGACAATCTGAGCACATGCTCACTGGTTGAGCTATTCTCCTCCATCTTGTAGGCAAAGTACTGTCAGAAGTCTTATACCTCTCGACACGGGCATGAGTATGAAATACTAATTTCAACTCTTGGAACATCTTATATGCTCCATGGCGTTCAAAACATTTTTGAAGTCCCGGTTCTAAGCCATAAAGCATGGTGCACTTAAACTATCAAGTAGTCATCATACCGAGCTTTTGTCAAAACGTTCATAACGTCTATATCTGCTCCTGCAATAGGTATGTCACCTAGCGGTGCATCAAGGACATAATTCTCTGTGCAGCAATGAGGATAATCCTCAGATCACGGAACAATTCCGCATCATTGCTACTAACATCTTTCAACTTAGTTTTCTCTAGGAACATATAAAAAATAAACGGGGAGCAACATCGCGAGCTATTGATCTACAACATAGATATGCTAATACTACGAGGACTAAGTTCATGATAAATTAAAGTTCAATTTAATCATATTACTTAAGAACTCCCACTTAGATAGACATCCCTCTAGTCATCTAAATGATCACGTGATCCAAATCAACTAAACCATGTCCGATCATCACGTGAGATGGAGTAGTTTCAATGGTGAACATCTTATGTTGATCATATCTACTATGTGATTCACGCTCGACCTTTCGGTCTCCAGTGTTCCGAGGCCATATCTGCATATGCTAGGCTCGTCAAGTTTAACCCGAGTATTCTGCGTGTGCAAA
>LR738710.1:446391927-446553446 GCA_902687465.1 Secale cereale | reverse complement strand
GTATTTGAACGTAGAGCTTATCACACCCGATCATCACGTGGTGTCTCGGCACGACGAACTTTCGCAACGGTGCATACTCAGGGAGAACACTTATACCTTGAAATTTAGTAAGGGATCATCTTATAATGCTACCGTCGAACTAAGCAAAATAAGAAGCATAATAAGATAAACATCACATGCAATCAAAATATGTGACATGATATGGCCATCATCATCTTGTGCTTTTGATCTCCATCTCCAAAGCACCGTCATGATCACCTTCGTCACCGGCGCAACACCTTGATCTCCATCGTAGCATCGTTGTCGTCTCGCCAACTATTGCTTCTACGACTATCGCCACCGCTTAGTGATAAAGTAAAGCAATTACATGGCGATTGCATTTCATACAATAAAGCGACAACCATATGGCTCCTGCCAGTTGCCGATAACTTTACAAAACATGATCATTTCATACAAAACCATATAACTCATCATGTCTAGACCATATCACATCACAACATGCCCTGCAAAAACAAGTTAGACGTCCTCTACTTTGTTGTTGCAAGTTTTACGTGGCTGCTACGGGCTTAGCAAGAACCGTTCTTACCTACGCATACAAAACCACAACGATATTTCGTCAAGTATGTGTTGTTTTAACCTTCACAAGGACCGGGCGTAGCCACACTTGATTCAACTAAAGTTGGAGAAACTGACACCCGCCAGCCACCTGTGTGCGAAGCACGTCGGTAGAACCAGTCTCGCGTAAGCGTACGCGTAATGTCGGTCCGGGCCGCTTCATCCAACAATACCGCTGAATCAAAGTATGACATGCTGGTAAGCAGTATGACTAGTATCGTCCACAACTCACTTGTGTTCTACTCGTGCATATCATCTACGCATAGACCTGGCTCATGATGCCACTGTTGGGGAATGTAGTATTTTAAAATTTTCCTACGATCACGCAAGATCTATCTACCAGATGCATAGCAACGAGAGGGAAGAGTGAGTCTACGTACCCTCGTAGACCGAAAGCGGAAGCGTTAGAACAACGCGGTTGATGTACTCGTACGTCTTCACGGCCCGACCGATCAAGCACCGAAACTACGGCACCTCCGAGTTCTAGCACACGTTCAGCTCGATGACGTCCCTCGAACTCCGATCCAGCCGAGTGTCGAGGGAGAGTTCCGTCAGCACGACGGCGTGGTGACGATCTTGATGTTCTACCATCGCAGGGCTTCGCCTAAGCACCGCTACAATATTTATCGAGGAGAACTATGGTGGAGGGGGGCACCGCACACGGCTAAGGGATCAAGAGATCAATTGTTGTGTCTAGAGGTGCCCCCATGCCCCCGTATATAAATGAGGGAGGGAGAGGCCGGCCCTAGAGGGGGCGCATCAAGTGTGGGGAGTCCTACTAGGAATCCCAAGTCCTAGTAGGATTCCCCTTTCCTTTCCGGAGTAGGAGAGAAGGAAAGAGGGGGAGAGGGAGAAGGAAAAGGGGGCTGCACCCCTTGTCCAATTCGGACCAGAAGGGGGGTGCACGCCTCCTTCCTTTTGGCCTCTCTCCTCTATTCCCGTAACTCCCCGGTACTCCGAAAAAACCCGAATCACTCGGAACCTTTCCGATGTCCGAATATAGTCGTCCAATATATCGATTTTTATGTCTCGACCATTTTGAGACTCCTCGTCATGTCCCCGATCTCATCTGGGACTCCGAACTCCTTCGGTACATCAAAACTCATAAACTCGTAATAAAACTATCATCGAAACCTTAAGCGTGCGGACCCTACGGGTTCGAGAACTATGTAGATATGACCGATACACGTCTCCGGTCAATAACCAATAGCGGAACCTGGATGCTCATATTGGCTCCCACATATTCTACGAAGATCTTTATCGGTCAAACCGCATAACAACATACATCGTTCCCTTTGTCATCGGTATGTTACATGCCCGAGATTCGATCGTCGGTATCTCAATACCTAGTTCAATCTCGTTACCAACAAGTCTCTTTACTCGTTCCGTAATACATCATCCCGCAACTAACTCATTAGCTGCAATGCTTGCAAGGCTTATAGTGATGTGCATTACCGAGTGGGCCCAGAGATACCTCTCCGACAATCGGAGTGACAAATCCTAATCTCGAAATACGCCAACCCAACAAGTACCTTCGGAGACACCTGTAGAGTACCTTTATAATCACCCAGTTACGTTGTGACGTTTGGTAGCACACAAAGTGTTCCTCCGGTATTCGGGAGTTGCATAATCTCATAGTCATAGGAACATGTATAAGTCATGAAGAAAGCAATAGCAGTAAAACTTAAACGATCATAGTGCTAAGCTAACGGATGGGTCTTGTCCATCAGATCATTCTCCTAATGATGTGATCCCGTTGATCAAATGACAACTCATGTCTATGGCTAGGAAACATAACCATCTTTGATCAATGAGCTAGTCTAGTAGAGGCATACTAGGGACACTCTGTTTTGTCTATGTATTCACACATGTATTAAGTTTCCGGTTTATACAATTCTAGCATGAATAATAAACATTTATCATGATATAAGGAAATACATAATAACTTTATTATTGCCACTAGGGCATATTTCCTTCATAAACAAGTGGGGAGGAGGCCTTGGATGCTTTGGGACTTGCCAGAAGTGAGAGAGGGATGAGAAAATGGGAGGAAAGTTGTTGTCCAGAGAGGGAAAATGGGGTTTCACCCCACTCATTCATTACCCCTCGGGTTGGAATCCTTGTAGGAGGTGAAGAGGGACTAGATGAGGTTGTGGGTGGACTTTCAACTCAAGGGGATTAAAGGAATTGGCCAAAACATGATTTAATTTAGGTAAGCTCATTGGAAATATATAGTCCATATATAAGAGTTTCAACACATGGTCATGTTCAAAATATTGGTCAAAACCTTCAATAACCCTTTCTGGATATCTCCAGCTTTTGAAATATTTACAAAGGAACGATTCTCTAAAAATTCCAAGAAAATTCTAGCATGTCATCTACAACATATTTAATGATCTTGGCAAGCCTCATGTCTTGGAGATCAAGAGAAACCCATCAAAACCCCTCAAAACCATTTTTGTCTATTTTCCAATTTGAACAACTTTACAATACCAAACATGTCCAAATGTCCTCAAACTTGGAACCCATGCTCAAATGTACTAAGTATTCATCCAAACCAAATGGAACAAGTTGGATAATAGGATATCTTGATCAATGTGCCCCCAAACCCTTTATGTCCAGGAATAAATTTGAAGAACTCTACATTGCCAACTGCCTCCTTTTGACCTCAAATTGTGTGGACATGCTCAAAACCCCAAATGATAACACCACACCAAGTGGTGCATGAAGGAGAACAACTAAGCATGCCCAAATATAGCCAAAACAGATTTTGTCCATTTCTAGGGTTTACAAAAGTTGCATTGCCACTTTCTCTTCTTGGTGTCAAATTTTGTGGAAATTGTTATTTTATGGTGCCACTCACTCCTGTTAAGTCTCACGGCAGGAGAACCCTTTTGATATCCCAAACCACTATCAAACACCTTCTGGTAGAATCTTAATTTTCTCAAATATTGTTGAAACATTAAAATAATTTTAACTTATTAAAGACCATTTCTGGCTTTAATAAAAAGCCTTTAAAAAATAGCAAAATAACTCTAAAAATTATATTTTTGTGTTTTACGGGAGTCCTATATCTAATAGGAGTCAAATATAAATTTGAAAGATTTATCACACCCTTAATTAAGTACTTGTACTTCAAGTCTCAATTTAGGGGTTTTTGGAAAACCTAATTTAGAAAATACTTTTTGGCCAAATTATTTTTGTAACAAAATACTATTATGTCATGTACACATGGCATGATCATTGGGCAAAGTTTTGTATCAAGGAGAAGGAGTATAAGAGTTGGAGGATTTATTTGATTTTTAGAGAACTTGCAAACAGTAGACAGAAATCCAATCAAGCAAAGTCCAAAACACTTAAAAGTTTTTTGTAAAACCACATTTTATCATGACTTATTAGCTTATGTGTTGTGGCATGAAAATCAGGGTGGGACATCACAATCATAGAAGTTGTCCTAGATAGTATATTTATATGTGAAATCTCTCTTCCTTCAATATTCTTTCATGAATTGTTCAAGTGACCAATGTTGTGTTTGCTAACTTTCAGTAAATTTTACCACCTATCCTTTTTATATGTTAAGTAATTACTCCCCATGGGATAAGCATAGGAAACATATATTATTTCAGATTTATGATATGCAATTCATTCAATCATTACTCATAGGATATAAGTGAAGCACGAGAGGAAATGACAAACTACTCCAAAAAGATTAAGTGAAGATCAATGAGTAGTTGAATAATTAGTTAGCTATGAGAAGACTCTCTCTCATTTAAAATTTTCAGATCCTGGGATATTATTAAAACATCAACAAGAACAAAATAAAATGACATTCCAAGGATAGCACACATCACATGAAGAAGCAAAAACTTAGGCTCAACCGATACGAACCGATAATTGTTGATGAAGAAAGGTGGGATGCCTACCAGGGCATCCCCAAGCTTTGATGCTTGAGACTTCTTGGAATATTAACTAGATAGGACTTGGGAGTCCCCAATCTTGAGCTCTTGTGTCTCCTTAATTATTCTTATGTCACGATTTCCCTAAATCTCAAAAACTTCATCCGCACAAAACTCAACAAGAACTCGTGAGGTAAGTTAGTATAAATCCATGCAAAACCTTATGATTCTCTGTTGTAGAAAATCACTAAAACTATAATTTGGCATTGCATAATAAATTCCACTACATATTTAATACTCCCATACTCAAATAGAATCATTAAACAAGAAAACATCTACAAACATTGCAATCATAACAGCAATCTGTCTAAACAGAATAGTCTGTAAAGGATTAAGGAAGATGCATACTTATGTAACTCAAACAATTCTGAACAATTAGGACAACATATGAATTTTTTATATCAATCATGTGTAAAAAAATCAGCGAATTATCACATTCCTGTGATTTATTGAATTTTCTGTACTGGACGCAAAACATTTTGTTTTTACAAAGAATCAAATCAACTATCATCCACACTATCACAAAGGCTTTAGTTGGACTTTATGAAACAAAAGCTATAAACATGATTACTACAGTAGCTTAATCATGTCGACACACAAAAACAGTAGGTATAAGTATTGGGTTGTCTCCCAACAAGCGCTTTTCTTTAATGCCTTTTTAGCAAGCCATAATGATTTCAGTGATGCTCACGTAGAAGTAAATAATTGAAACCCAAATAGAGGATCATGAATCACATGGAAATCACCTTCAAATCTAACCCACTTCCTAGGCATAGGTATTTTTGAGCAAACAATTTATGGGAACAAGAATCAACTAGCATAGGAAGGCAAAACAAGCATGACTTCAAAACTTTCAACACATAGAGAGGAAACTTGATATTACTGCAATACCAAGAAGCATATGTTCCTCTCTCATAGTAATTTTCAGTAGCATCATGAATGAATTCAACAATATAGCTATAACATAAAGCATTATTTTCATGATACATAAGCATTGGAATTTTACTACTATCATCATAAGCAAAATTCTTCTCATTCATAGTGGGAGGAGAAAATTCAATAAAATAACTATCATGAGATACTTGATTAAAATTATAATGAAAAGTTTCATGGTTATTAGTTTTCTTTAAAACATAGGTGTCATCACAATAATCATCATAAATAGGAAGCATACTTTCATCATAATAAATTTGCTCATCAACACTTGGGGGACTAAAAATATCATGTTCATCAAAAACAGAATCCCCAAGCTTATGACTTTGCATATCGTTAGCATCATGGATATTCAAAGAATTCATACTAACAACATCACAATCATGCCCAACATTCAAAAATTTAGTGCCAAGCATTTTATTTACTTCCCTTCTACCAATTGAGCACAACTTTCCTTTCCATCAGTTTCATGAAAAACATTATAAAGATGTATAATATGAGGCAACGTCAATTCCATTTTATGGTTTTATTTTATAAACTAAACTAGTAACAAAATAGGACACTAAAGTATTCAATTGGAAGATATAAATATATATCTTCAAGCACTCTTCTCCCTGGCAACGGTTCTAGAAAAGAGCTTGATGTCTACTATACAACCTTTCTTCATGTAGACTCGTGTTGGGCCTCCAAGCGCAGAGTTTTGTTGGACAATAGCAAATTTCCCTCAAGTGGATGAATATGGTCTCTCTCAAATAACCCGGCAACCAAGTAACAAAGACTCACTTGTGTCCCCAACACACCCAATACAATGGTAAATTGTATAAGTGCACTAGTTTGGCGAAGAGATGGTGGCACACGTGCAATATGGATAGTAAATATAGGTTTTTGTAATCTAAAGATATGAAAAAATTAAGTTAGAAAGTACAAAAGCTGAGCAAAAATGGTATTTCAATGCTTGAAAACAAGGCCTAGGGTTCATACTTTCACTATTTCAAAATATCTCAACAATGATATCATAATTGGATCATATAACAATCCCTCAACGGGCAATGAAGAATCACTCCAAAGTTCCTCTCACGGAGAACATAAGATGAAATAGTTTGTAGGGTACTGTAGGATCGAAGAAGTAGGTCTAGAGGGGGGTGATTAGACTACTTGACAAGATAAAAATCTGCCTTTTGGTTGTGCAAAGTTTTAGGCAGTTTTGCAATTAAGATCAAGTCAAGTAATACACTACACATGCAATTCTAGAGTATGGGCAGCGGAAAGTAAATTGCATATATAGTAGAGAGAGGTGGAGAAGATCAAACGCAGTTTGGTGACACGAAGATTTTTGTCGTGGTTCCGATAGGTGGTGCTATCGTACATCCACGTTGATGGAGACTTCAACCCACGGAGGGTAACGGCTACGCGAGTCCACGGAGGGCTCCACCCACGAAGGGTCCACGAAGAAGCAACCTTGTCTATTCCATCATGGCCTACGCCCACGGAGGACTAGCCTTACTCGGGGTAGATCTTCACGAAGTAGGCGATCTACTTGCCCTTACAAACTTCTTGGTTCAACTCCACATCTCGAAGACGGAGGCTCCCAAGCGACACCTAACCAATCTAGGAGGCACCACCCTCCAAAAGGTAATAGATGGTGTTGATGGTGATGAACTCCTTGCTCTTGTGCTTCAAATGATAATCTCCCCAACACTCAACTCTCCTCACTGATATGGCTGTGGTGGAAGAAAGGATTGAGTGGAAAGCAACTTGGGAAGGCTAAAAATCAAGTTTCATATGGTAGGAATGGAATGGCTTGATCTCAACACAAGGGTAGGTGGTTCACTTCTCAGAAAGTGTATGGTAGAAGTGGTGGTACTTTCTGATGGCTCTCTCCACGAATGAAGAGGGGGTGGAGGGGTATATATAGCCTCCACACAAAATCCAACCGTTACACACACATTTGACCAATCTCGGTGAGACCGAAGTTAAAACTCGGTCAGACCGAAAGTTCAAATATAGTGAACGTTGGGATTTTCGGTGGGACCGAAAATACCATCTCGGTGGGACCGAAAGTGTATCTGATATGAACGTTGGAGATTTCGGTGAGACCGAGAAAGAAAACTCGGTTGGACCGATTTGAGAAAGAGCAGGAACATACCAAAATCGGTAAGACCGAAAATGAATTATCGGTGAGACCGATTTGAGCCAAGACAGAAGCTTGCCCATATCGGTGAGACCGATAATACAAACTCGGTCATTCCGAAATGATGTGAAATGATTACAGAAGGTTGGCAGTTCAGTTTCGGTGAAACCGATCTCAAACTCGGTGTGACCGATTTTTCTAGGGTTTGGAATATGGCTGAAGTGGTTCATCTCGGTGGGACTGAGTTGGAAGAATCGGTTTGTCCGAGATTACTTATGAGTGTGTTTGATAGTGAAAGGTGCTGATAGTTGAAGGAGCTAAATCACTAAGCACTTGAGCAACCAGATCATCAACACAACCTCATCCCCTTTTAATAGTATTGGCTTTTCCTATGGACTCAATGTGATCTTTGATCACTAAACCAGAAATGGAGTCTTGAGCTTTTGCCAATGCTTGCCTTAGCATTTGAGGGGTCCACTTCTTCAATCATCTTGCCATACCAATGTGATTGGGTTTCCTGAAACATACTTGATAAAAGTATTAGTCCAACCACAAAGTATGTTGTCATTAATTACCAAAACCACCCGGAGAGCAAATGTGCTTTCAATCTCCCCCTTTTTGGTAATTGATGGCAACACACTGAAATTATATTTAACGAGACATCAAAGCTTATTGAAAGAAAGACAGGATTATCATGAAAGCTTTGACAAGCATGTAGTACACAGGCTCCCCCTACAAGTGTGCAAGATTTTCATAGATTATGGTTTTGGACTACCACAAGCACACAAGAGAGATAAGCAAGATGTGCTACATGCAGCTTGGCTATATGCATCAGAGCAGAAGAAAAGGAAGTGAGTGATAATGCATATGTGCATGGTGATTTCTTGCAAACAAGTATTTACAAGCAAGTCGCCATCATGCACACTCTGCAAGATGCATATACTTACCTTGAGGTTCCTTGGCATTTGTACCTGAAGGGATAAACTTGAGAAAACAAGGTTAGATAACACAAGAGTATTCCTTCAACCAACTGCAAGAACATCAAGAGTACCAAGCCAGGGAGGACATGTATAAAGAGTGTCTCATATTGAGCACAGGCTTGAATCAGCAAACATGTCTCCGAAGCTAAAAGATTTTCAATGAACTCAGAGAGATTTTGCTTTTCATAGGATATCAATTGTGAAGATTCCTCTAAGTCTTCTCCCCTTAAGCTAAAAGATTCCATGAGATACCAATTGTGAGAACAAGGGGTGTGATGTAAAAAGCAAAATCAAAAGAAAGATGCCAATTGTAATGTCCAATGTAAAACACGACAAAGCTTTGATGTGACTCTCTCCCCCTTAAGATAAGATTGCTTTTCTTCTTCCCTTAAGTCTTATCTTCTCCCCTACTCCCCCTATTCCCCCTAAGTTCTCTCCCCTTTGACATCAAGTGCCGAAAAGGACAGCAAACTAGGTGGGACAGGAAAGATGGAAAGAAAGAAAGAAAGAAAGAAAGAAGTGGGATCCTGAAGAATCACAACAGGGCAAATAAGACATTCAGAGAACCAATTTGAGTCTAAATTTGAGTCTTCTCCCTCTTTAAGATTTAAATTTGAGTGGAGCTGCAGAAGTTGATATCCTGGAAGATAAATCGGTGACACCGAATTATATGGATCGGTGGGTCCGAATCCTTTTCGGTTAGACCGAAAGTTTCAAATCGGTGACGCCGAGTTTATTCCAAGGAAATACAGAAATAATTCAGCTCACTCTGCGAGGGAAGTTTCAAAAGATTTGCAATGAATTTGTAAAGGATTTTCAGGGAATTGATCAGAGCCATAAAAAGATTTCCAGAAGGATATTCACAAAGAAATATAAGAAAAGAAATAAAAAGGATTCCTAGATGAAGTTTTTTTTTGTGTAAAGAAAACTCAATGAGAGAACATAAGAGAAAAACAGAAAGACTCCAAAAACATATGTACTTCATCTAGATAAAGGTCGGCGACAAAGTCACCTATGTTTGAGTATATTGACTTAGGAGTCAAATGAGGACATTTGATCATAGGTCATACTCATCGTTTAAGCTCAAAATGGGGTTGCCATATTTCGATTAAGCATTTGATGTGATCACATCTTATGAAGTTGCTTGCACTCATGACTTTGAGCAAAGCTCCTCAAAAATGTGAAGAACATACCTTGGGCTTGTTGTTGCTTTACTCATGTAGGTAAGCTTGATGTAGGTGCTCATTGAATGTGAAGTTGGAGCGCCATTTCTACTTGTGTAGTTCATCTTCCTACATGGGTTAGGCAAGCAAGGAAATACTCGAGAATATCCAAGATGACAAGAGTGAAATACTAGATGTATAAGATGTCAAAAAGGATATGTGGAATTTTGTTCCTTGAACTCAACATCCCAAAGGGCTAGATACTTGGTCAATGACAAGATTACTCAAGATTTGAGTGTGTGGTAATCTTGTGAAATGTAGATCATCCAAGTACCTGCAAGGAGTTAGATGCAATACAAGGAGGCAAATGTGTCCAAGACATATGATCATCATCATAAAAGAAATATCAAGGATTAGTCAAGTAAGCTCATGCCTTGCATGCATCAATGGAGTTATTACTCCAAGTTTGAAGCATCAATGATGTTCAACTCACTCCTTAAGCGACAAAACACTTTCTCATCAAGAGGTTTTGTAAAGATATCAGCAAGTTGTTTGTCAGTACGAACATGCTTAAGATTAATATCACCCTTGGCAATATGATCACGAATAAAATGGTGACGAACTTCAATATGCTTTGTTCGAGAATGTTGCACTGGATTGTGTCCAATCTTGATTGCACTCTCATTGTCACAAAGCAAGGGAACACATCTCACATGTATCCCATAATCTTTAAGCGTTTGTGTCATCCATAGTAATTGAGCACAACACGAACCAGCAGCAATATATTCTGCTTCGGCAGTGGATAAAGATACCGAATTTTGTTTCTTGGAGGACCAAGATACAAGGGATCGACCAAGGAATTGACATGTACCCGAAGTTGACTTTCTATCAACCTTGTCACCGGCATAGTCCGAGTCGGAATAGCCAACAAGATCGAAAGAAGCTCTCTTAGGATACCAAATGCCAAAGTTTGGTGTGTGTATCAAGTATCTCACTATCCTTTTAACAGCTTTAAGATGACATTCTTTAGGGGCTGCTTGATATCGCGCACACATGCATACACTCAACATTATGTCAGGACGAGAAGCACAAAGATATAGTAGAGAACCAATCATAGAACGGTAAACCTTTTGATCGACGGGTTCTCCATCTTTTGTCAAGTCATTATGTCCACTAGTAGGCATGGGGGTACTCATACCTTTGCTTTCTTGCATGTTGAACTTCTTGAAGAGATCCTTGGTGTACTTTGTTTGTGAGACAAAAGTACCCTCCTTAGATTGCTTGATTTGCAACCCAAGGAAAAATTTGAGTTCACACATCATGGACATTTCATACTTCTCTGACATGAGCTGTCCAAACTTCTTGCTAAAATGGGGGTTAGTTGAACCAAAGATAATATCATCAACATATATTTGGCACACAAATAGTTCACCATTAACCCTTTTTGTGAACAGCGTTGAGTCTATCTTTCCAATCTCAAAGCCTTTTTCAAGAAGAAAGCTAGTTAAGCATTTGTACCAAGCTCTAGGGGCTTGTTTAAGACCATAAAGAGCTTTATGCAACTTGTAAACATGATTAGGCTTTTTGGGATTCACAAATCCGGGAGGTTGTTTCACAAATACTTCCTCCTCAATTTCACCATTTAGGAAAGCACTTTTGATGTCCATTTGATAGAGAGTAATATCATGATGATTGGCATAAGCAAGAAGAATGCGAATGGACTCAAGTCTAGCAACGGGGGCATAGGTCTCACCATAGTCCATACCTTCGACTTGTGTGTAACCTTGAGCTACGAGACGAGCCTTGTTGCGGATGACTTGTCCATCTTCATCTTGCTTGTTCCGAAACACCCATTTGGTTCCAATGATGTTTTGATCATCGTTGGGCTTCTCTACCAAAGTCCACACCTTGTTCCTCTCGAAGTTGTGTAGTTCTTCGTGCATAGCGTTCACCCAATCCGGGTCTTTAAGTGCTTCTTCTACCTTTATAGGTTCAATACTAGAGATAAATGAGTAATGCTCACAAAAGTTAGCTAAGCGAGTTTTAGAGCGAGTAATTCTCCCGGAGTTGATGTCGTTCATCATTTGTTCCACGGGATGATTCTTCTTGACTCTTGCTCGAACTCGGGATAGCTTTTGTTGATGTTGTGGCTCAGCTTCCTCATCATCTTCATCTTCCTCTTCTTCTTCTTCATTGTTGTTGGTGTTGTCTTGAGGTGGTGGAGAAGGAGGTTGCGGTGGATCTTCTTGTTGTATTTCCTCATCTTGGTGAGTTCCACTTGTGGAGGCCTCCATGTTGCCTTGAGGTTCATCTCGACGTGAGGTAGGTGGCTCCACATATGTAGATGAGGTACTCTCCTTCACTTCCATGGGACGGATCTTTCCAATAGATAAATCTTGGATTGCTTCCGATGGGTCCTTGTCTCCTACATCAATAGGCATTTGCTCTACTTGCGAGCCATTAGATTCATCAAACTTCACGTCTACCGTCTCTTCAACCTTTCGGGTGAAATTATTGTAGACACGGTAGGTGTGTGAGTTTGATCCATAACCAAGGAGAAAGCCTTCATGAGATTTAGGAGCAAATTTAGATCGACGATGCTTATCAAGGATATAGCATTTTGAACCAAAGACACGAAAGTATCCCACTTGGGGTTTGTTACCGGTGAGGAGCTCGTATGATGTCTTGCCAAGGAGCTTATGAAGATAAAGCCTGTTGATAGCATGACAAGCTGTCTCGACCGCTTCTCCCCAAAAATGTTTCGGTGTCTTGTATTCATCAAGCATCGTTCTTGCCATCTCAATGAGCGTTCGGTTCTTCCTCTCAACAACTCCATTTTGTTGAGGAGTATACGTAGCCGAGAACTCATGTAGAATTCCTTCCTCATCGAGAAAAGAGTCTACATTGGCGTTCTTGAACTCCGTTCCATTGTCACTCCGAACTTTCTTGATCTTCACCTCAAATTGATTTTGGGCCTTTTTGGCAAAGGTCTTGAAGATCCTCTGAACCTGCGATTTATCATCAAGGAAAAATACCCACGTAAATCTGGAATAATCATCAACTATAATTAGACCAAAGGAGTTACCACCAAGGCTTTTGTAAGCATTGGGACCGAAGAGATCCATATGAAGAAGCTCAAGCGGTCTCCTTGTGGTCATGATGTTTTTCACGGGATGACTTCCACCAACTTGTTTTCCTGCTTGACAAGCACTACAAAGTCTATCTTTGTCAAAGAAAACATCTTTAACACCAAGAATATGATCACCTTTGATTAGCTTGTCTAGATTACGCATACCAACATGTCCTAGCCTTCTATGCCATAACCAACCTTTAGAGGATTTAGCAATGAAACAAGCTCTAGGTTGGGCTTTCTTAGTGAAATCAACAATATATAGATCACCTCTACGAATACCAGTAAAAGCCATGTTTTGATTATCACGACGAAAGACTTGGTAATCTACTTTGGTGAATAGCACATTGAATCCAAAGTCAGCTAATCTAGACACGGAAAGTAAATTGTATCCAAGAGATTCTACAAGCATGACATTTTGAATAGAGCTATCATGAGATATGGCCACCTTACCAAGGCCAAGTACCTTACCCTTGGAGTTGTCTCCAAAAGTCACATACTTGCGTGGACCATCGTTCTTTGCAAGCTCTCGAAACATGTCTTTGTCTCCGGTCATGTGATCGGTGCATCCACTATCAAGAATCCACTCTTTTCCACCGGACATGTAGTCTCTCATATTTGCCATAAGATTGAGACTCTTCATGACTTTGTCTAGCTCGGTGTCCGAATCGGAGTAATCATCATCATGCTCATGCTCATCATCATATTGACCCATAGATTGTTCATCATCAACACCTAGGTCAATTTGATAAGTATTTGCATTAGTTTGGTTAATGGAACAATAATCTTCGGAATGCAATGCAAGAGCATTTCTAATGATAATATTGATAAGACTGGGATCACCCTTCTTTTTCATAAGATCACGAAGCTCAAAGAAGCATTTATCAAAGTTAGGATCATTGGGGTGCAACCTATCAAATTCAATAGTCTTGTGTAGAATTTCATCAAGACTTCTCAAAGAGTAGTCCGGATAAAGTTCTTCCAAGAATTTCCACATAGCATAGGCACACTCAAAGTTTGTAACAAGATTAAGCAAGTCATCAGGTAACCCTCTAATGATAAGATTTACAGTTCTAAGGTTACGAAGCAAATCAAGCTCTTCATCCATGGTAGGGTGCAAAGGATCAAAAGGATGCACATAAGGGGTTTCAACATATTTGCACAAATTGTACATTTTAAAGATACTAAGCATTTCAACCCTCCAAGAGTTATAGAACCTTCCATCAAGAATAGGCACTCTATGGCTAACACTCCCATCCGTAGACACGTCCATCTTCCTCCAATGGTGTGTAAACCAAAGCAATGGAGACCAAAGCTCTGATACCAATTGTAGGATCGAAGAAGTAGGTCTAGAGGGGGGTGATTAGACTACTTGACAAGATAAAAATCTGCCTTTTGGTTGTGCAAAGTTTTAGGTAGTTTTGCAATTAAGATCAAGTCAAGTAATACACTGCACATGCAATTCTAGAGTATGGGCAGCGGAAAGTAAATTGCATATATAGTAGAGAGAGGTGGAGAAGATCAAACGCAGTTTGGTGACACGAAGATTTTTGTCGTGGTTCCGATAGGTGGTGCTATCGTACATCCACGTTGATGGAGACTTCAACCCACGGAGGGTAACGGCTGCGCGAGTCCACGGAGGGCTCCACCCACGAAGGGTCCACGAAGAAGCAACCTTGTCTATTCCATCATGGCCTACGCCCACGGAGGACTAGCCTTACTCGGGGTAGATCTTCACGAAGTAGGCGATCTACTTGCCCTTACAAACTTCTTGGTTCAACTCCACATCTCGAAGACGGAGGCTCCCAAGCGACACCTAACCAATCTAGGAGGCACCACCCTCCAAAAGGTAATAGATGGTGTTGATGGTGATGAACTCCTTGCTCTTGTGCTTCAAATGATAATCTCCCCAACACTCAACTCTCCTCACTGATATGGCTGTGGTGGAAGAAAGGATTGAGTGGAAAGCAACTTGGGAAGGCTAGAAATCAAGTTTCATATGGTAGGAATGGAATGGCTTGATCTCAACACAAGGGTAGGTGGTTCACTTCTCAGAAAGTGTATGGTAGAAGTGGTGGTACTTTCTGATGGCTCTCTCCACGAATGAAGAGGGGGTAGAGGGGTATATATAGCCTCCACACAAAATCCAACCGTTACACACACATTTGACCAATCTCGGTGAGACCGAAGTTAAAACTCGGTCAGACCGAAAGTTCAAATATAGTGAACGTTGGGATTTTCGGTGGGACCGAAAATACCATCTCGGTGGGACCGAAAGTGTATATGATATGAACGTTGGAGATTTCGGTGAGACCGAGAAAGAAAACTCGGTTGGACCGATTTGAGAAAGAGCAGGAACATACCAAAATCGGTTAGACCGAAAATGAATTATCGGTGAGACCGATTTGAGCCAAGACAGAAGCTTGCCCATATCGGTGAGACCGATAATACAAACTCTATCATTCCGAAATGATGTGAAATGATTACAGAAGGTTGGCAGTTCAGTTTCGGTGAGACCGATCTCAAACTCGGTGTGACCGATTTTTCTAGGGTTTGGAATATGGCTGAAGTGGTTCATCTCGGTGGGACTGAGTTGGAAGAATCGGTTTGTCCGAGATTACTTATGAGTGTGTTTGATAGTGAAAGGTGCTGATAGTTGAAGGAGCTAAATCACTAAGCACTTGAGCAACCAGATCATCAACACAACCTCATCCCCTTTTAATAGTATTGGCTTTTCCTATGGACTCAATGTGATCTTTGATCACTAAACCAGAAATGGAGTCTTGAGCTTTTGCCAATGCTTGCCTTAGCATTTGAGGGGTCCACTTCTTCAATCATCTTGCCATACCAATGTGATTGGGTTTCCTGAAACATACTTGATAAAAGTATTAGTCCAACCACAAAGTATGTTGTCATTAATTACCAAAACCACCCGGAGAGCAAATGTGCTTTCAGGTACGAAACAACCTCAAAGCTATTCTTTCTGATCAGTCTATTGGGCTATTCCTATAAGTGTCACAAATAGCCCTAGAGTTCATACTAAAATAACACCATATGACACCTTAATGTCACCTAGATACCCGAATGTCACCTCAAGTATCCGTGGGTCAATTATCCGATGTGCATCACACAATTTCCGATTCATAATATTCAATCCAACACGAAGAACTTCAAAGAGTACCCCCCAAGATTTCTATCGAAGAAAGGAATGTGAAAAAGTGTATCAACCCCTATGCATAAATTACCCCAATGTCACCACGGGAATCCGCAAGTTTATAACCAAAACATACATCAAGTGAATCACTAGAACATCCCAGTGTCAACACAGATATCCCATTGCAGGACATCTATACTACTCTATAGTGTACGAGTTTTGAATTTGGACCCTTCTCTCTCCTCCTAGCATCCCAAATCAAACATCAGCCGTTGATTCAGCTTGTTGTGTTGAAGATCTACCGTCTGATCTTTACTAGACCGAATCCAACGGCCAAGAACTCAGGGATTCGCCGTCGTCCCACGCGGGCACGACTATTCTGGAAGCACCGAGAGAGTCCCACCCAAATAACATTAAAACAAATCACGCATCATCTCTCCTCATCGGAGTCTGTTTCGTCGCATCACCGCGCCCCTCGCTATCGGCCCGTACTCCGCCACCACAACTCCTCTTCCTCCAAATACATCTCCGCCCTTCGCCGCCGGCGGCGGCAAGCGCTCCACGGTTGCTCATCCGTACGGATGTTTCCCCCTCAGGCGCTGACCATCCCTCGGGCGTTGACCAACGCCACCGCTTCCTGGCGTCTCCGCACGGGCGCATCTCAGGCCAACCCAGCCCGGAAGCTAGCAACCGGATGACATAGGAGTGCAGCCCGACCGATGTCTACACAGCATCCTCAATCTCAAGCACTCATGGCTTAGAAGTGAATAGGTAAGTCGTAAGATACCATTTGAGAAAGTGTAGATTTGGTCCTAACTTCTGTAATAATTTGTATATTTTCTATTTCCGTGCATCAGATGTCATGAATCTAAACCCAGATTTTTTGTTTCATTATAGAAATCAAGAAATATTTCACAGGATATTTTGACCACCACGTGTTTGAGTTTATGTCAACAAAGATTTTTTTCGTCTCATTTCTGAATTCTTATAGACTTCCATGTAAGTGTTATAGCCATTTAAAAATTAAAACCCTTCGTTGATTTAACATAGGAAATGCCTTTTTTATGCAAAACAATGCATGTATGTTCCACTGTACTATGACAAAATGAGTATACTGACCAAAGCAGCAATACTGTCTATTATTGGAGTTTCTATAAATTAATAATATGCAAAAAAATAAAAATTTGTTGCAAGTGTTTGAGGCGACCTAAGCATGGAGTGCATATACAGCTGCATGTTCTTCCGATGCTTATGCTAATGATGTCTACTATGTTGCTCAGTGGCTTAGAGTGTGTACAATTATCAAGGGAAACAAGGTATTTCTTTAATTCTGGTCACCAGATTTTTGAATCAGGATTACATCTTCTTAGTTCAAGGAATCATCCATTTATTGGACGAAACGATCAATCAATTCATCTGGCATATCCATAAAGTCAACTACTCCTTCGGTTGGACACATAACTCTGCCAACAATTGATGCTTCTGAGCGTAAGCGTTATCATGATTGTAAAATATACTTTTGGATGACTACTGATCAGCACACTGCCTACCTGCAAAGAAACGGTTAGTACAAACGGAGATGGAAAAATCTCTATTAAGTTAGTAGTAATGTACAATCTGGGAGTCAAACAGTGAGCGGGGCGTTGACATACGATGCCAAGTCAGCACTTACATGCAGGCCAGGTCTATCATAAACGCGTTTAAAATGGATGAATCAGTTCATTTACACACATGGTAGTTTTTAGTCACAGATTAGCAAAAAAGTGGTAGTTTTCGGGACAAAATCGTAAAGTGGTAGTTTGTAGGCACGGTTCCATGAATTGTGATAGTTTTTGGTTAAATACTCGTCAATCTGAATATGTTTATCTCCATAACGTGTATTCCTGATAATTATAACATTAACATCCACTTACTGCTCTGCTATTATTTGTCAATAAATATTGTAATGTATGTTTTTTTTCAGGCGGAACACAGACCAATATTGAAGGTTTAAACTTTCTGCATCCTACAATATCTTTCGAGTTAGCATAATAAGCCTGGTTGCTGAAAAATAGAATGTGGCTTTGCTTTGTCTCATTATAACTGTTGTGATTTTTTAAATAAATATACACATATATTAGAATCATGAATAGCATAGGACTTATATTCTAATCTGTTCTACAAATACATGAACACATAATGTTTTCTCTTCAGAGAGAGTATCGATGGAGTGTTGCACTACTAAAACCACGACGAGTAAATCGGAACAGATGGAGTACCTGGTACCTACGTGCAAAGCACATGCAGTTTACTAGTACATCAAGTGCTCCCACATCCAAAAGATTCAATCAGACATAACAAAACCTCAAAGGAAAAGATTCAATTCCTCACAAGAAGGTAGTGAGGGAAGAACATCATAAGATCCAAATATATCAGCAAAGCTCGCAGAACATCAAGATCGCGCCAAATCAAGAATACAATAGAGATATAAAACACATAGCTACTAGTACAAACCCTCAGCCCCGAGGGTGGACTACTCCTCATTGAGGGATCGAAGAAGGTGAGAGTGTCTAGAGGGGGGGTGATTAGACTACTCGACAAGATAAAAATTCTGTCTTTTATCAAGGACAGATTTTGGCAGATTTTGCATAACACACAAGTCAAGTAGCACACTACACATGCAATTCTAGAGTATGGGCAGCGGAAAGTAAATTGCACAAGTAATAAAGAGAAGTGGAGAAGATCAAACGCAATTTGGAGACGCAATGATTTTTCCCGTGGTTCCGATAGGTGGTGCTATCGTACATCCACGTTGATGGAGACTTCAACCAACGGAGGGTAACGGCTGCGAGAGTCCACGGAGGGCTCCACCCATGAAGGGTCCACGAAGAAGCAACCTTGTCTATTCCATCATGGCCTACGCCCACGGAGGGCTAGCCTTACTCGGGGTAGATCTTCACGAAGTAGGCGATCTCCTTGCCCTTACAAACTTCTTGGTTCAACTCCACATCTCGACGACGGAGGCTCCCAAGCGACACCTAACCAATCTAGGAGGCACCACCCTCCAAAAGGTAATAGATGTTGTAGATGATGATGAACTCCTTGCTCTTGTGCTTCAAATGATAATCTCCCCAACACTCAACTCTCCTCACTGATTTGGCTATGGTGGAAGAAAGGGTTGAGTGGAAAGCAACTTGGGAAGGCTAGAGATCAAGCTTCATATGGTGGGAGTGGAGCAACTTGATCTCAACACAAGGGTAGGTAGTTCTCTTCTCAGAAATGTAAGGTAGGAGTGGTAGTTCTTTCTGATGGCTCTCTCCACGAATGAAGAGGGGGTGGAGGGGTATAAATAGCCTCCACACAAAATCCAACCGTTACACACATTTCAGCAATCTCGGTGGGACCGAAGTGGACGACTCGGTGAGACCGATAGTTCAAATAATGTGAACGTTGGGGTTTTCGGTGGGACCGAATATACAATCTCGGTTAGTCCGATTCGTGCAATGACAAGAGCATGCCAGTTACGGTGGGACCGACTTCATCATCTCGGTGACGCCGATTTGATGACAGAAGGTTACAGAACCTTGGCAGCTCATGTTTTGGTGAGACCGAGTTCAGAATCGGAAAATCCGAGTTTACTAGGGTTTGGCTTATGGCTGAGGTGGTTCATCTCGGTGTGACTGAATTTGGAATATCGGTGGGACCGAGATTACTTATGAGTGTATATGGCAGTGAAAGTTGCTGATTGTTTAGGAGATGTATCACTAAGCACTTGAGCGACCAGATCATTATCATAACCTCATCCCCTTTTAATAGTATTCGCTTTTCCTATGGACTCAATGTGATCTTGGATCACTAAACCAAAAATGGAGTCTTGAGCTTTTGCCAATGCTTGCCTTAGCACTTTGAGGGGTCCACTTCTTTAGTCCTTTTGCCATGCCAATGTGATTGAATTTCCTGAAACATACTTGATAAAAGCATTAGTCCAACCACAAAGTATGTTGTCATTAATTACCAAAACCACCCGGGGAGCAAATGTGCTTTCAATCTCCCCCTTTTTGGTAATTGATGGCAACACACTAAACAAGACATCAAAGCTTATTGTAAGAAGGACAGAATTATCACGAAAGCTTTGACAAACACGTAGTACACAGGCTCCCCCTACAAGTGTGCAAGATTTTCATAAATTATGGTTTTGGACTACCACAAGCACACAAGAGAGATAAGCAAGATGTGCTACATGCAGCTTGGCTATATGCATCAGAGCAGATGAAAAGAAGTGAGTGATAATGCATATGTGCATGGTGATTTCTTGCAAACAAGTATTCACAAGCAAGTCACCATCATGCACATTCTGCAAAGTGCATATACTTACCTTGAGGTTCCTTGGCATTGTACCTGAAGAGATAAACTTGGGAAAACAAGGTTAGATAACACAAGAGTATTTCTTCAACCAACTGCAAGAACATCAAGAGTACCAAGCCAGGGATGACATGTATAAAGAGTGTCTCATATTGAGCACAAGCTTGAATCAGCAAACATGTCTCCGAAACTAAAAGATTTTCAATGAACTCTGAGAGATTTTGCTTTCCATAAGATATCAATTGTGAAGATTCCTCTCTCTTTGAGTTCTCTCAGATCAAGGGATTTGATGGAAAGAGCAAAATCAAAAGAATGATGCCAAATGAGAATGACGCCAATTGTAATGTCCAATGTAAAACATGGCAAGAAATTCTCTTATAAGGAAAAACACGGCAAAGCTTTGATGTGATTCTCTCCCCCTTAAGGTAAGATTGCTCTTCTTCTCCCCCTAAATCTTCTCTTCTCCCCCTAAGTCTTCTCCCCCTTTGACATCAAGTGCCGAAAAGGACAGCAAACTAGGAAGGTCAGGGAAGATGGAAAGAAAGGAGTGGGATCCTTAAGAATCACAACAGGGCAAATAGGAACATGCATAGAGAATCATTGAGTGGAGCTGTAGAAGATGATATCCTGGAAGAAATAAATCGGTGACACCGAATTAAGATGGATCGGTGGGTCCGAAAGTCAGGGACTTAGGGTAGATCCTTTTCGGTTAGACCGAAATATTTAAATCGGTGACGCCGAGTTTAATTCCAAGGAAATACAGAGATAATTCAGCTCACTTTGCGAGGAATGTTTCAAAGGATTTGCAATGAATTTGTGAAAGATTTTCGAGGAATTGATCAGAGCCAGAAGGATATTCACAAAGACAGAAGAATAGAAATGAAAAAGATTCCTAGATGAAGTGTTTTTTTAATGAAAACTCAATGAGAGAACATAAGAGAAAATAGAAAGACTCCAGAACATATGTACTTCATCTATATAAAGGTCGGCGACAAGGTCACCTATGTTTGAGTATATTGACTTAGGAGTCGAATGAGGACATTTGATCATAGGTCATACTCATCATTTAAGCTCAAAATGGGGTTGCCATTTTTCGATTAAGCATTCGATGTGATCACATCTTATGAAGCTGCTTGTACTCATGACTTTGAGCAAAGCTCCTTAAAGATGTGAAGAACATACCTTGGGCTTGTTGTTGCTTTGCTCATGTAGGTAAACTTGATGTAGGTGCTCATTGAATGTGAAGTTGGAGCGCCATTTCCACTTGTGTAGTTCATCTTCCTACATGGGTTAGGCAAGCAAGGAAATACTCAAGGATATCCAAGATGACAAGAGTGAAATACTAGATGTATAAGATGTCAAAAAGGATATGTGGAATTTTGTTCCTTGAACTCAACATCCCAAAGGGCTAGATACTTGGTTAATGACAAGATTACTCATGATTTGAGTGTGTGGTAATCTTGTGGAATGTAGATCATCCAAGTACCTGCAAGGAGTTAGATGCAATACAAGGAGGCAAATGTGTCCAAGACATATGATCACCATCATAAGAGAAATATCAAGGATTAGTCAAGTGGGCTCATGCCTTGCATGCATCAATGGAGTTCTCACTCCAAGTTTGAAGCATCAATGATGTTCAACTCACTCCTTAAGCGACAAAACACCTTCTCATCAAGAGGTTTTGTAAAGATATCAGCGAGTTGTTTGTCAGTACGAACATGCTTAAGATTGATGTCACCCTTGGCAATATGATCACGAATGAAATGGTGACGAACTTCAATATGCTTCGTTCGAGAGTGTTGCACGGGATTGTGTCCAATTTTAATCGCACTCTCATTGTCACAAAGCAAGGGAACATGTCTCACATGTATCCCATAATCCTTAAGCATTTGTGTCATCCATAGCAATTGAGCACAACACGAACCAGCAGCAATATATTCCGCTTCGGCAGTGGACAATGATACCGAATTTTGTTTCTTGGAGGACCAAGATACAAGGGATCGACCAAGGAATTGACACGTACCCGAAGTTGACTTTCTATCAACCCTGTCATCGGCATAGTCCGAGTCGGAATAGCCAACAAGGTCGAAAGATGCCCTCTTAGGATACCAAATGCCAAAGTTTGGTGTGTGTATCGAATATCTCACAATCCTTTTAACAGCTTTAAGATGACATTCTTTAGGGGCTGCTTGATATCGAGCACACATGCATACACTCAACATTATGTCAGGACGAGAAGCACAAAGATATAGTAGAGAACCAATCATAGATCGGTAAACCCTTTGATCAACGGGTTCTCCATATTTTGTCAAGTCATTATGTCCACTTGTAGGCATGGGGGTACTCATACCTTTGCTTTCTTGCATGTTGAACTTCTTGAAGAGATCCTTGGTGTACTTTGTTTTTGAGACAAAGGTACCCTCCTTAGATTGCTTGATTTGCAACCCAAGGAAGAATTTGAGTTCACTCATCATGGACATCTCATACTTCTCCAACATGAGCTGTCCAAACTTCTTGCTAAAATGAGGGTTAGTTGAACCAAAGATAATATCATCAACATATATTTGGCACACAAATAGTTCACCATTAACCCTTTTCGTGAACAGCGTTGAGTCTATCTTTCCAATCTCAAAGCCTTTTTCAAGAAGAAAGCTAGTCAAGCATTTGTACCAAGCTCTAGGAGCTTGTTTAAGACCATAAAGAGCTTTGTGCAACTTGTAAACATGATTAGGCTTTTTGGGATTCACAAATCTGGGAGGTTGTTTCACAAATACTTCCTCCTCAATTTCACCATTTAGGAAAGCACTTTTGATATCCATTTGATAGAGAGTAATATCATGGTGATTGGCATAAGCAAGAAGAATGCGAATGGACTCAAGTCTAGCAACGGGGGCATAGGTCTCGCCATAGTCCATACCTTCGACTTGTGTGTAACCTTGAGCTACGAGACGAGCCTTGTTGCGGATGACTTGTCCATCTTCATCTTGCTTGTTCCGAAACACCCATTTGGTTCCAATGACGTTTTGATCATCCTTGGGCTTCTCTACCAAAGTCCATACCTTTTTCCTCTCGAAGTTGTGTAGTTCTTCGTGCATAGCGTTCACCCAATCCGGGTCTTCAAGTGCTTCTTCTACCTTCATAGGTTCAATACTAGAGATAAATGAGTAATGCTCACAAAAGTTAGCTAAGCGAGTTTTAGAGCGAGTAATTCTCCCGGAGTTGATGTCGTTCATCATTTGTTCCACGGGATGATTTTTCTTGACTCTTGCTCGGACTCGGGATAGCTTTTGTTGAGGTTGTGGCTGAGCTT
The DNA here is from genome assembly GCA_902687465.1 of Secale cereale. NCBI lineage: Eukaryota > Viridiplantae > Streptophyta > Magnoliopsida > Poales > Poaceae > Secale > Secale cereale. Next base: position 446,529,733 of record LR738710.1, on the reverse strand, counting down.
CCTCATCATCTTCATCTTCCTCTTCTTCTTCTTCATTGTTGTTGGTGTTGTCTTGAGGCGGTGGAGAAGGAGGTTGTGGTGGATCTTCTTGTTGCACTTCCTCATCTTGGTGAGTTCCACTTGTGGAGGCCTCCATGTTGCCTTGAGGTTCATCTCGCAGTGAGGTAGGGGGCTCCACATATGTAGATGAGGTACTCTCCTTCACTTCCATGGGACGGATCTTTCCAATAGGTAAATCTTGGATAGCTTCCGATGGGTCCTTGTCTCCTACATCAATAGGCATTTGCTCTACTTGCGAGCCATTAGATTCATCAAACTTCACGTCTACCGTCTCTTCAACCTTTCGGGTGAAATTATTGTAGACACGGTAGGTGTGGGAGTTTGATCCATAACCAAGGAGAAAGCCTTCATGAGATTTAGGAGCAAATTTAGACCGACGATGCTTATCAAGGATATAGCATTTTGAACCAAAGACACGAAAGTATCCCACTTGGGGTTTGTTACCGGTGAGGAGCTCGTATGATGTCTTGCCGAGGAGCTTATGAAGATAAAGCATGTTGATAGCATGACAAGCTGTCTCGACCGCTTCCCCCCAAAAATGCTTCGGTGTCTTGTATTCATCAAGCATCGTTCTTGCCATCTCTATGAGCGTTCGGTTCTTCCTCTCAACAACTCCATTTTGTTGAGGAGTGTACGTAGCCGAGAACTCATATAGAATCCCTTCCTCATCGAGAAAAGAGTCTACATTGGCGTTCTTGAACTCCGTTCCATTGTCACTCCGAACTTTCTTGATCTTCACCTCAAATTAATTTTGGGCCTTTTGGCAAAGGTTTTGAAGATTCTCTGAACCTGCGATTTGTCATCAAGGAAAAATACCCACGTAAATCTGGAATAATCATCAACTATAACTAGACCAAAGGAGTTACCACCAAGGCTTTTGTAAGCATTGGGACCGAAGAGATCCATATGAAGAAGCTCAAGCGGTCTCCTTGTGGTCATGATGTTCTTCACGGGATGACTTCCACCTACTTGTTTTCCTGCTTGACAAGCACTACAAAGTCTATCTTTGTCAAAGAAAACATCTTTAACGCCAAGAATATGATCACCTTTGATCAGCTTGTCTAGATTACGCATACCAACATGTCCAAGCCTTCTATGCCATAACCAACCTTTAGAGGATTTAGCAATGAAGCAAGCTCTAGGTTGGGCTTTCTTAGTGAAATCAACAATATATAGATCACCTCTACGGATACCGGTAAACGCCATGTTTTGATTGTCACGACGAAAGACTTGGCAATCTACTTCGGTGAATAGCACATTGAATCCAAAGTCAGCTAATCTAGACATGGAAAGTAAATTGTATCCAAGAGATTCTACAAGCATGACATTTTGAATAGAGCTATCATGAGATATGGCCACCTTACCAAGGCCAAGTACCTTACCCTTGGAGTTGTCTCCAAAAGTCACATACTTGCGTGGACCATCGTTCTTTGCAAGCTCTCGAAACATGTCTTTGTCTCCGGTCATGTGGTCGGTGCATCCACTATCAAGAATCCACTCTTTTCCGCCGGACATGTAGTCTCTCAGATTTGCCATAAGATTGAGACTCTTCATGATCTTGTCTAGCTCGGTGTCCGAATCGGAGTAATCATCATCATGCTCATGCTCATCATCATATTGACCCATAGATTGTTCATCATCAACACCTAGGTCAATTTGATAACTACTTGCATTAGTTTTGTCAATGTGACAATAATCTTCAGAATGCAATACAAGAGCATTTCTAATTAAAACATTGATAAGACCGGGATCACCCTTCTTTTTCATAAGATCACGAAGCTCAAAGAAGCATTTATCAAAGTTGGGATTATTGGGGTGCATCATATCAAGTTCAATAGTCTTGTATAGAAGTTCATCAAGACCTCTCAAAGAGTAGTCCGGATAAAGTTTTTCCAAGAACTTCCACATAGCATAGGCGAACTCAAAGTTTGTAACGAGCTTAAGCAAGTTATCGGGTAACCCTCTAACGATAAGATTTACAGTCCTAAGGTTACGAAGCAAATCAAGCTCTTCATCCATGGTAGGGTGCAAGGGGTCAAATGGAGGCACATAGGGGGTCTCAACATATTTGCGCAAATTGTACGTCTTAAAGATAATAAGCATTTCAATCCTCCACGAGTTATAGGACACTCCATTAAGAATAGGCACTCTATGGCTAACACTCCCAAACATAGACACGTCCATCTTCCTCCAATGGTGTGTAAACCAAAGCAATGGAGACCAAAGCTCTGATACCAATTGAGGGATCGAAGAAGGTGAGAGTGTCTAGAGGGGGGGGGGTGATTAGACTACTCGACAAGATAAAAATTCTGTCTTTTATCAAGGACAGATTTTGGCAGATTTTGCATAACACACAAGTCAAGTAGCACACTACACATGCAATTCTAGAGTATGGGCAGCAGAAAGTAAATTAAACAAGTAATAAAGAGAAGTGGAGAAGATCAAACGCAATTTGGAGACGCAATGATTTTTCCCGTGGTTCCGATAGGTGGTGCTATCGTACATCCACATTGATGGAGACTTCAACCCACGGAGGGTAACGGCTGTGAGAGTCCACGGAGGGCTCCACCCACGAAGGGTCCACGAAGAAGAAACCTTGTCTATTCCATCATGGCCTACGCCCACGGAGGGCTAGCCTTACTCGGGGTAGATCTTCACGAAGTAGGCAATCTCCTTGCCCTTACAAACTTCTTGGTTCAACTCCACATCTCGACGACGGAGGCTCCCAAGCGACACCTAACCAATCTAGGAGGCACCACCCTCCAAAAGGTAATAGATGTTGTAGATGATGATGAACTCCTTGCTCTTGTGCTTCAAATGATAATCTCCCCAACACTCAACTCTCCTCACTGATTTGGCTGTGGTGGAAGAAAGGGTTGAGTGGAAAGCAACTTGGGAAGGCTAGAGATCAAGCTTCATATGGTGGGAGTGGAGCAACTTGATCTCAACACAAGGGTAGGTAGTTCTCTTCTCAGAAATGTAAGGTAGGAGTGGTGGTTCTTTCTGATGGCTCTCTCCACGAAGGAAGAGGGGGTGGAGGGGTATAAATAGCCTCCACACAAAATCCAACCGTTACACACATTTGAGCAATCTCGGTGGGACCGAAGTGGACGACTCGGTGAGACCGATAGTGCAAATAATGTGAACGTTGGGGTTTTCGATGGGACCGAATATACAATCTCCGTTAGTCCGATTCGTGCAATGACAAGAGCATGCCAGTTTCGGTGGGACCGACTTCATCATCTCGATGACACCGATTTGATGACAGAAGGTTACAGAACCTTGGCAGCTCATGTTTCGGTGAGACCGAGTTCAGAATCGGAAAATCCGAGTTTACTAGGGTTTGGCTTATGGCTGAGGTGGTTCATCTCGGTGTGACTGAGTTTGGAATATCGGTGGGACCGAGATTACTTATGAGTGTATATGGCAGTGAAAGTTGCTGATAGTTTAGGAGATGTATCACTAAGCACTTGAGCAACCAGATCATTATCATAACCTCATCCCCTTTTAATAGTATTGGCTTTTCCTATGGACTCAATGTGATCTTGGATCACTAAACCAAAAATGGAGTCTTGAGCTTTTGCCAATGCTTGCCTTAGCACTTTGAGGGGTCCACTTCTTTAGTCCTTTTGCCATGCCAATGTGATTGAATTTCCTGAAACATACTTGATAAAAGCATTAGTCCAACCACAAAGTATGTTGTCATTAATTACCAAAACCACCCGGGGAGCAAATGTGCTTTCACTCATCATGGTGGCCACCAAGATGATGAATATGGCCTCTTGTGATGATTTCCCCCTCTGGCAGGGTGCAGGAATGGGTTCCCATATTATTTTTTCATGGCTACAAAGCTTGCGATGGCGGAACTTCGCATCTTGGGTTCTTTTCGGGTGTTTTTGGTATTTATAGGAATTTGTGGCGTAGGTTTCACGACAAGGGGGTGCGTGAGGGGCCCACAAGCCGTAGGGACGTGCCTTGGCGGATTGTGTCCACCTCATCCACTTCCTGGCCCCGCTCCAGTGCTTTGGGGGTCTCTTTTGGTCCATAATAATCACTGTAAATTTTCAGCCCATTCCGAGAACTTTTATTTATGCACGAAAATCGACACCACAGTAGTTCTGCTGAAAACACAGTGAGTCTAGGTTAGTTCTAATCAAGTCATACCAAACCATATAAAATTGTTGTAAACATGGCATGAATACTTCATAAATTAGAGATACTTTGAAGACGTATCACCCGCGGGAGTTCTGGGTCGAGAAATTACCAGGGAGAGAGGTGAGCATGGAAGCGAAAGCAAGAGAGATGTCACGCTGATACGTCTCCAATGTATCTATAATTTTTTATTGTTCCTTGCTGCAATATTATCATTCTTGGATGTTTTATCATCATTTTATAGTCATTTTATATCATTTTTGGTACTAACGTATTGACATAGTGCTAAGTGCCAGATGCAGTTTTTTGCATGTTTTTTACATCGCGGGATATCAATACCAAACGGAGGCCAAATGCAGTGAAACTTTTCGTGGATTTTTCTGGACCAAAAGACATCTAGTGGGCCGGAGAAGCGCCTGGGGGGTGCTCCAAGGGGAGCACAACCCAGCAGGGTGCGCCTAGGGGCCCAGGTGCGCCCTGGTGGCTTGTGCCCACCTCGGGTGCCCAGTGAACCGCCTCTTTCATCTATAAATACTCCAATATTCCAAAAACCCTACGAGAGCCGACAAAAATCAATTCCATCCGCCGCAAGTTCGAGAACCACCAGATCCAATATAGACACCATCATAGAGGGGTGCATCATGTCCATTGGTGCCTCTCCGATGATGCGTGAGTAGTTCTTTGTAGACCTACGGGTCCGTAGTTAGTAGCTAGATGGCGTCCTCTCTCTCGTTTGATTCTCAATACAATGGTCTCTTGGAGATCCATATGATGGAACTCTTTTTGCGGCGTGTTTGTTGGGATCCGATGAACTCTGAGTTTATGATCATATCTATCTTTTTTATCCATGAAAGTTATCTGAGTCTTCTTTGATATCTTATATGCATGACTGCTTATAGCCTCATATTTGTTCTCTGATATTTGGGTTTTGTTTGGCCCACTTGATCTATTTATCTTGCAATGGGAAGAGGTGCTTCGTGATGGGTTCGATCTTATGGGGCTTGATCCCAGTGACAAAAGGGGAACCAGCACATATGTATCATTGCCATTAAGGATACCAAGATGGGGTCAATTTCTACATAAATAGATCTTGTCTACATCATGTCCTCGTTCTTATTGCATTACTCCATTTTTCCATGAACTTAATACACTGGATGCATGCTGGATAGCGGTCGATGTGTCGAGTAATAGTAGTAGATGTAGGCAGGTGTCAGTCTACTAATCTTGGACGTGATGCCTATATAATGATCACTGTGTCCGGGGAAACGACACCTATGGGATCCCGGGGACCCCTACTATGGTAGGCGGGGGCGCGAGGAGTTGCGCAAAGAGCAGGTCTAGCGATCAACGTTGTGGGGATTTTTACCCAGGTTCGGGCCGCAAATGATGCGTAACACCCTAGTCCTGCTTGTCTGTGTTTATCTTGTGTTCTTGAGTTCTTGAACTGGCTACTATGCGTGCCCTGTCAAAAAAGTCCAAATCCTTCCACAGTACGCCTCGGGCCTCCTTTTACATGGCAAAGGGGTCACCACAGTGGCACACAGGAGGTGGAAATATCTACAATGTACAAATTTACCGCCTGACATCATAGGACAAACACATTTAATGCGCTGCCTATGTGTCCTCTTGCTTTACCGGGGACGGCAACATAGCTCGTCCCGTCCGTCGCCGCCTCGCCTTGTTCCTACGTGCATCCAAGCTGATGAGGCATGCAACGCCACACTGGCTGGCTGGTCGCTGTGCTGGTGCGGTGACAGGGTCTTCACGAAGATCTGCATTCCACCACGCAGGTGCTTGACTACTTGGCCTAGAAGTTGCATGCTGCCACGCAGGCCCTTGTCTAGTTGGCAGGCTGGTTGCCGCGTCGGAACGGCCGCGTGGCAGCGATACTTTGGCAGGTGCGGGCCTAGTCGTGGCCCCGCAGATGCCCCCCGGCAAGGGTCTTGCCGGGGTCTCATGGCTATCCCCAGCAAGGATCTTGTCGGGGGTCTTCGGTCGTCCCCGGCAAGGATCTTGCCGGGGGTCTTCATCTTCTAGTCCTTATCTAGATTTGCAGGCCTTTGGCCTTCACAAAGATATGTATGCCACCACGCAGGCTCCCTTGAGTCTTGGTCTCAAGGGTGGCTGCCTTCCTGGTGTTGGGCAAGTTGCCCCGACAAGACTCTTGCCGGGGCTACGTAGGCTGCCTCGGCAAGGGTGTTGCCTGGGGGAGCCCATCTTTCCCCTTTGCTCTTCATGCTTCCGGCTTGAGTGCTGCCTTTGCATTCTCGTACCTTTCCTTCCCCTACCCCTCCAAGCATGGCCGCAGGTGAGGCTATGATTGCCCATGCACAAGTAAAGGGTACAGAAAGGCCCCTACTTTTGTACACCGACAGGAGCCCTCGGGCCCAGGACACACATAAGAACAAATCGTTGTTGGGCTAGGCCCAGAACGGTGCGCGGGCATGCATGGCAGAGTTTTAATCATGGTAATTTCTTCGCCAGTTGCGCTTCCTCATGACTCGCATTGAGTGTGTGACGTGGGGGTCGTGCGTGGAATGGCCACAGCACGCTTGCGTCACCTCATGGTGAATAGTAAAGAGGCGGCACGCGTCTTCCCCATAAAAGAAGAAGCCACAGGGGTGCTGCTCATTTACAAAGTGGAATCGGGCTGTGGCCTCCATGGCGCCCGCGCCCGACTACCATGGGGCGGGGAATGATCACTTCACTTGTCTTCTTAATTCATGCTCGCCCACCACGTGTCCCCCATGCCTCAGGGAGGGTAGGTGGTGGATACAGAGGGCATGGGCATTAACGCCGAGGCGGGAAACCGGGCGTTGCTGATTGGAGTAGCGGGTCGCTCTTGATTCCCTCTGCCTCTAGCGACCGGATTGGTCGAGTAGGGCGGCCGCCCTTTGGTTGGGGGGCGAGCCCCGGCTCTTCCACTCTATAAAAAGGGGAGAGGGATAGCGTCCTTCCGCATTATTCACTTTCCTTTTCTTCCACTCGCCATGGTTAGAGGGTGTGCCGGCGCTCCCATGGCGGCGCCGAGGGCTTCTGCCCGACAGCGTGTCCCCCCTACTCTGGAGCTCATGGCATCGGAGCGCACCGCGAGAGGAAGAGGGAGGGGGCGAGACCGAGACCGCTGTGGCACTCGGGGGAGAGGAGGATGGGGCCGCGCATCGGTTGCGCTTCCGCCAGCGGCTCTTTCCCCAATGGAGGTCCATTTCGGAGACCAACCCCGCTAGTTCTTCATCAGGTTGTACAAGCCAGTGTGCGGTCACCTCCGCCTCCCTTCCCCGTTAGCTCGGGTAATGGACCTTGACCTGCTGCAGGCCTTGAGGTTGCATATGAGGGGCTGTACGAACGGCGGTATGCGAGTCGACGTGGACTTCCCCGCCCCTCCCGCCATGTACCTCCGCCATGGGTGGAAGACCTTTGCCCATGCCCATAGCCTATCCGAGGTGCACGTTCTCCATTTCAAATTAATGGAGAACATCCTGCACTCCGTGAAGATCTTTAGGTGCTCGGGAACCTTATAACGCCCCGGACACACCCGCCGGTGGTCGTTACTCCTGGCGGAATCTAGACTGGCCCCACATATCAATACTAGTCTTTTCTGTGCACTTTGTCCTCACTTGTGCGCACCCGGGAGCAAAATTCCCGGGCGGTCACCCATTCTGAAATTACTCCAAGCTGAGCATGCTTAACTTTGGGGTTCTGTCCGAATGGGCTTCCGGAAAAGAAGGAATTCCTTATTGATATGAGTAGTCTATCATCCCTAAGAAGCCAGGCTATTACAAACGCGCTTAGGGTGCCGCGCGACGAGCTACACCGACAACGAAACCTCCTCCTTGAGCCAAAGTGACGATGGTAGCGGGCGGGAGGATGCCGATTCTGACTCGGGCTGTCCATCGGTGGCAGCACCATCATCTACATCGCCCTCCTCCCTCGGCCACGCATCTCGCCGATGGTGATCCCCGCCATGCTCTCCATCGGTGCATTCCTCGTCGCCTCTTCTTTGCCTTCACATGTCGCACATGGGAGGAAACGGGCAAGAACGGAGATTGCAAGGCGCTTATCTTTCTTTTAGCTTGTAGGCACTTGCCCAATATGAATTTATAAATAATGTAATCTCTTGAGTCCATGTATGTGTCATGTAACATTCGTACTTGTATCAGCATGTCAATGAAAAATACAAGCCTTACCGGGGACCCGTGCATGTATAGGTCCATGCAGAGGCGAAATACCTCTTTAATGCAAATAAACGAGCTCTCCCGACAAGCCATCCTGCCGGTGCCCTATGCACTTGCCGGAGAATCACATCTGCCGGGTTGTAGACAAAGGGTCTAGCCACTCGTCAATCTTCTTTTAGTAAAGGCTACTACGACCATTCTGACCGAAACAACATTCGGGTCAGGGATGGGAGCACCTGAGTTTAAAAGATTGTGGCGACGTTTTCTAATGCACAAGTCACATGTTACAAACATGAATGGGCATGAGGTGAACTTTATCTGTTTGGTTGGCCGGGGATCGCCGTGCCGGGCAGTCTTCCCAACTTCTCGCCCGGGCCGGGCACTCTTCCCAACTTCTCGCCGGAGCCGAGTCCTTGGCAGAATCAAGCGTCCTTGCCACAGCTGGAAAGAAGAGAGGGCAGGAGCATGGAACCTTGGCGGTGCATTAACATTTGTTGGAATCAAAAAGCAGTACAATATCCAGGATAACCATGTATTTACGCGTACACATAAACATGGAAATAAATGGGAAAGTGTACATACTAAAGGGTTTTTCTTCCCTGACTCCGCACAGGGTCTGAGCAAGGCTACTACAAAAGGGGGTTGCCGGAGCTCCCGACAACCGTGCCTTAGGGGTAAAACTTGCAAAGATGTTCGATATTCCAGGAATTGCTCACCGAAATGCCATCTTCGGTCTTCAGGCATTCTGCGCCGGGCCTGGTGACTCGTATTACCCGATAAGGGCCTTCCCACTTCGGCGTCAACTTGTTTGAATTCTTGGTGGATTGAATTCACCGAAGAACAAGGTCGCCTTCCTCAAGGCTTCGGGCGTGAACCTTGTGGCTATGGTAGCAGCGCAAGGCTTGCTTGTAGCGAGCGGCTCGCACAGCAGCCTGAAGAAGTTCTTCCTCCACGAGCGCCGCGTCATCTTGGCGCAGTTGCTCTCGCTCAAGCTCATCATAAGTGAGCACTCGAGGTGACCCATATATGAGTTCCATGGGGAGAACTTCTTCTGTCCCGTATACCAGGCAAGGGGTGTCTGGCCAGTGGCTCGATTTGGTGTCGTTCTGATTGACCAAAGAACCATTGGCAACTCATCAATCGAGCATCTTCCGCACTTGTGTAGCCCATCAAAGTTCTAGTCTTGAGGACTCGCAACACTTCTGCATTCGCCCTCTCAGCCTGGCCGTTACTTCTAGAATGAGCAATAGAAGCAAAACAAACCTTGCCACCGAGGTCTTGGATGTACTGCATGAAGGTGCGGCTCGTGAACTGTGTGCTGTTGTCGATGATGAATCTATTTGGCACACCAAAACGGCAGACTAGTCCTTTGAAGAACTTGACAGCTGATTGTGCTATCACCTTTCTCACCAGTTCCACTTCCGGCCACTTTGTGAACTTGCCGAGCGCGACGTCCAAGTACTCAAAGCCCCCGACAGCACGGGGAAAGGGGCCCAGTATGTCGAGCCCCCAGACTAAAAATGGCCAGGAAAGAGGGATTGTCTGAAGAGCTTGAGCTGGTTGATGAAGCTTCTTTGAATGGAACTGGCAAGCTTCACACTTGGTTACTAGTGCAGTTGCATCCTGGAGGGCGGTGGGCCAGAAGAAACCTTGCCGGAATGCCTTGCCGACAAGGGCTCTTGACCCTATGTGCGAGCCACACATGCCTCCATGTATCTCTGCCAACAGCTCCAGTCTGTCCTCCTGAGGAATGCACTACAATTTCACATTGTTCGCTCTCCTTCTATATAGGGCATTATCGACAAACTGGTACATGCTGGACGGACGAGCTACTTTCTCTGCCTCTTCCTGTTACTCAGGGAGGTCCCCTGTCTGGAGGAAACGGACGGTGCGCTGCACCCATGCCAGAGCCTGGGGCTCCACGGCAAGGACTAAAGGCTCATCTCGGGCCGTAGGGCCAGCTGCCTCTACGGTTGAGGCTTGGAGCCCTGCCGGAGGTTGCTGCACCCCGCTAGTTTGGGGCACCCAGTAACGTCCTTGCCGGCGGCTCCTGGGAGCTTTGTGGGAAAGTACTTGCTGGGGCCTGCCTTCCTTCGTTTGTTCTGTCCCGCAGATGGCTCAACGGATGGCTGGGTTAATTGAAGCACAAAGGTACCTGGTTCCACAAGCAACTTGAGGGCAGCGTGTTTCGACAAGTCGTTGGCAATGTCGTTCTCTGTTCGGGGAACATGCTCTGCTTGTAGACCGTCAAAACGCTCCTCCAACTTCCTCACTTCATCCACATAGGCCTCCATCAACGGGCTCTGGTAATCCTTGTTAACTTGCTTGACGACAAGCTGCGAATCACCCTTGATGATGAGCTTCCTGATTCCGAGGTCTGCCGCGGCCCTGAGACCATACAACAATCCCTCGTACTCTGTAGTGTTGTTCATTGATTTTTCTCGGGGAAAGTGCATCTGGACTACGTAATTGAGGCACTCTCCAGTGGGTGCGATGAGTAGCACGCCGGCACCAGCACCTTGCAGCGAGAAAGCTCCATCAAAGTACATAATTCAGTCATTGCTCGTCTCCTTGCCGGGAAGGGTGGCTTCCTGAATCTCTTCGTCAGGCGTTGAGGTACATTCTGCTATGAACTCTGCCAAGGCTCGGCTCTTGATTGTTGAAGTACTTTCAAACTTGAGGCCAAGGCTCGATAGTTCCAAAGCCCACTCCACAATCCTCCCGGTTGCATCCGGGTTGTGCAAGATTCACTGCAAAGGGAGGTGGGTGACGACGATGATCTCATGCACTTGGAAATAGTGACGCAGCTTTCTCGAGGCCATAAGGAGGTAGAAAAGTAGCTTTTGTATACCAGAATATCTTGATGTAGCCCCCTGCAAGAGGGAACTGACAAAATAAACCGGGTGCTGCATCACCTTCTTCTTCTATTCGACTTCGCCCACTTGCGTAGACTATGTCTTGCCGGGAAGAGGCTTTGCCGGGGGTTCTGCCTTGCCGGCATCAGGCCCTGCTAGGGAGAGCTCCAGCCCATCATCCGATAACTCCACCGCTACCGCAGCTTCTTCCTCAAATTCTCTATGTTCCACCAACGCAGCACTGACCACTTGATTCGTTGCCGCTAGATATAGTAGGAACGACTCTTGCGGTTTAGGCGCGACTAGTATTGGCATGGAGGAGAGGTACCTTTTCAAATCTTGCAGGGTGCCTATGCCTCCGGAGTCCTTTTCACTGGACCTACCTTTTTCAAATCTTTGAAAAAGGGGAGGGCGCGCTCAGCAGATTTGGAGATGAACCTACTTAGAGCAGCAATGCAGCTGGCAAGCCTACGGACGTCTTTGACTCATCTTGGTGCCTCAATCTGTTCAATTGCTTTGATCTTGTCAGGATTTGCTTCGATTCTGGGTTGAGGCACAAAGAAAGCAAGAAGTTTGCCGGATGGGACGCCAAACATGTACTTCTCTGGGTTGAGCTTGAGGTTGATCTTGCGCAGGTTTGCAAATGTTTCCTATAGATCCTGCATGAGCGCGGCCTTGTCCTTGGTTTTGACCACTATATCATCCATGTAGGCATCCATATTTCTATGCAGCTGGGGCTCAAAACCGATCTGGACTGCTCGTGCAAATGTCGAACCTGCGCTTTTCAACCCTAAAGGCATCCGTACAAAGCAGTACTTACCACATGGGGCGATGAACGCGGTCTTTTCTTCGTCTTCCTTCATCATGAAGATTTGGTGGTATCCTGAGTAGGCGTCGAGGAATTATAGCAGGTCACACCCGGCAGTGGAGTCCACTATCTGGTCAATGCGTGGCAAAGGGAAAGGATCCTTTGGACATGATTTATTGATATATGTATAGTCGATACACAGCCTCCGTTTCCCATTTGCCTTACACACTGCCACTAGATTGGCCAAGCACATGGGGTGGAGTACTCCTCTGACCAAGCCCGATCTCCTTGATGATGAACTCTTGGTGCTCCAGAGCTTGCTTCCTAACCTTTTGCTTGACGGGCCAAACATGGGGACAGACAGCAAGGTTGTGCTCAATCACCTCCCTGGGAATGCCGGGGATGTCGGATGCTAGCCATGCAAACATGGCGACATTCGCTCGCAGGAAGGTGACGAGCGCGCCTTGCTATTTGTTGTCAAGGATGGTTCTTATGGTAAAAGCTCCACCCGTGCCATCCTCCCTGACGGGGACCCTCTTGGTTTCTTGTGGGGCCGCCTTGGACTTCTTGCTCCCGCTGGCGGAGCTCTCCGGCACGTCCCCAACAGGAACGTGGCGCTCCGAAGAGACGCTTTTGCCAAAGAGGGTGCAGGAGCTCTTGCCTGGGTCAGAAGTCTTGCCGGAAGGGGCCTTGCCGGTAGGGGCAGTGGCCTTGCCAGTTTTCTTCACCCTCAGGGTCTCAGTGGTAGGAGCAAGTGCCTTGGCGGCATCTGCTGCAACTGCCTCTCGGTAGAGTTGATCGGTGCAGATGAGCACGTCTTTCTTGTCGGAGGGGACGGTTATGATGCTCATTGGCCCGGGCATCTTCAACGTATTGTAGGCGTAATGTGATGCCGCCATAAACTTGGCCAGCGCTGGGCAACCGAGGATCCCATTATAGGGCAAGGGGATCTTGGCAACATAAAAAACAATCTTCATCGTCCTATGATTCAGCTTGCCCCCAAATGTAACGGGCAACATGATCTTACCCTTTGGCTGACTCCTCCACAGGTTGACCCCTTGAAACGTGTATGTCTCCTCGAGATCTCCATGGGGGATTTGTAGCCTCTCGGTCATAGCGGGCGAGATCATGTTCAGACAGGTCCCACCGTCAATTAGCAATTTCGTCACCTTAAGGTTGTTTATCGTTGTAAAAACCAACAATGGCAAACTTTTGACCGCCGTTGTGTGATCAGGGTGATCCTCGGTGTAAAAAATGATAGGCATGTTGGACCACTTTAGTGGCCTCTGGCGTCGAATGATGGCTCTGCCGCAGTGACGTCACGTGCCCACAGTTTTAGTTGGCGGTGAGAGGTATGAAACGAGGCGCCACCATCGACGCACATGTCCTCCGTAGCTTTCTTGAACCCATGCTTGTAGGACTCGTCGTCCTCATCATGATCATCATCTCCCTCTTTCTTGTCGCGGCCCCAAGCGGGCCTCTCTGGTTGATTATCTTTGCCGCGGCGACCTCCTCGGCCACCACGCTTCTTGCCGGGCGCCTCGGCACCAACCGTGCCCTTCTCCTTATTGCGCCTCTCATACTCAGATTTCTGCTTCTCTACGAGCAGCTCAACCTGCTGACAATTCTAGAGGTCATGGCCCTTGGTGCGATGGATCTTGCAGTACTGCTTGTCGGAGCCTTCTGGCTTGTTGGCAGCCACCTAGGCCCCGTAGGCGGCGCACCCGGTAACTTCCTTGCCGGGGTCGTCAGCCTTGGCCTTCTTGGTCGTGCCGGGGTCGTCGGATCTCTCGACGGCAAGCACGATCTTTCCCTTACGCCTCTTGTTGCGGCATCGACCATTCTTTGCCAGGGCGACGCCGTCTTCGTCTGTGGAGTCGGTTCCCGTGCCGGCATCTTCACCAGGGTACTTCCTTCCTTCTTCAGCCCAAGCACATCTATCAGCCAGAACATAAAGCTCGGCTACATCCCTAACCGTGTTCATCGCCAGCTCCTCACACATCTTGTGGTTGCGCACATTCTGATGGAATGCACTGATGACTGCGGCGGGGTGAATATCTAGGCTGTTGTACTACACACGGCCGAACCTCTGTATGTACTTGTGCAGGGTTGCGCCGTCCTTCTGGGGGATGACATGCAAATCACTTGCCTGGCCAGGAGCTTGGTGCCCCCCGATTAAGGCGCCAAAAAACTCGTGGCACAGATCCGACCAAGAAGAAATGGAATCCACGGGCAGGTGCATCAACCATGACATAATGTTGGGCTTAAGAACCAATGGGAAGTAATTGGCAAGCACCTTGACGTCGCGAGCCCTAGCGGCCTGCATCGTGATAGTGTAGATGCTGAGGAACTCCGACGGGTGAGTCTTGCCGTTGTACTTTTCTCCGACCTCAGGCTTGAATGTGCGGTGCGGGGGCCACTGGAATTGCCGCAGCTCATGGGTAAAGGCTGGACAACCTACCTCGTAAGGTAAGTCACCAGAACCCCCCGGTGCTGGGCGATCCATAGTGGGCCCCACACACCTATCTGACTGATGGCACGCTTCCCACCATTGCTCGATAGTGGTCCCAGCGTCTTCCTGGACTCGCTCCCGAAGAACTTAACGTTGGTCACAGTGGGCTTGCGGGTCAGACGACACTATGGAAACGTTGTCACGAGTGTCGGCCCGACGAGCCGGCTGCTGCTATTGATGGCGTGGGGGATGACACGGCACTGTGGTCGCAGTAGCTCCGGTCCTTCGGCATGCGCCGGCTCGACAGAGCGCCGGCACGAGGGTTCCACTGGTCGTGGTTCACCTTTATTTGTGAAGCTGATGAGGCTCCGAATGGTGGCTCTCCACTCGTTGAGCTTTTCCGCGGCGGGAGGACAATCGAGGAGTAGTTGCACGCGCTCCAACGCTTCTGCTGGCGTGGGTGGCGGCGAAAGCTGCATGGACCGTGACGCGCTCTGACTTCTAACCACGTTAGAAGGAGCTCAATCATGGTCTCGCGGTCGCACGCCACTTCCGCCAGTGTCTGGACGTGCATGCTGGCCTGGTGCATGTTGAGAGTGATGCAAAGGGCTCTTCCCGCGGCGGTGCCCGGGGCTACCGACGTCACGGTGTTGCTCGTCATGCACGAGCTGGGAAGTCCGCGGCTCGGGCGCCAGCGGGGGTGTCCTGGAGGTCGCCGCACCGCCTGTGGGTAGCACGGCGACGCCCTTGGACCCAGCAGCGTGAGGCTCGTCATCTTTGGCATGAACGACGCCGCTCGACTTGGACCCTAGTCCTGCTAGTCTATGTTTATCTTGTGTTCTTGAGTTCTTGAACTGGCTACTATGCGTGCCCTGTCAAAAAAGTTTGAATCCTTTCATATTACGCCTCGGGCCTCCTTTTATATGGCAAAGGGGTCGCCACAGTGGCACACAGGAGGTGGAATGTATCTATAGTGTACAAGTTTATCGCCTGACATCATAGGACGAACACATTTAATGCGCTGCCTATGCGTCATCTTGCTTTATCGGGGATGACAACAGAGCTCGTCCCGTCCGTCGATGCCTTGCCTTGTTCCGATGCACGTCCAAGCTAAAGAGGCATGCATCGCCACGCTGGATGGCTGGTCACTGTGCTGGCATGGTGACAGTGTCTTCACGAAGATCTGCAGGCCACAACGCACGTGCTTGGCTAGTTGGCCTAGAAGCTGCATGCTGCCACGTAGGCCCTTTTCTAGTTGGCGGGCTGGTTGCCGCGTCGGAATGGCCGTGGGCCAATGAAACTTTATCAGTTGAGGGCCTGGTCGTGGCCCCGCAGATGCCCTGGCAAGGGCTTGCCGAGGTCTCGTGGCTGTCCCCGGCAAGGATCCTGCCAGGGGTCTTCGGTCATCCCCGGGAAGGATCTTGCCGGGGGTCTACGGCCGTCCCCGGCAAGGATCTTGCCGGCGGTCTTTGTCTTCTGGTCCTTATCAAGATTCGTAGGCCTTTGGCCTTCACAAATATCTGCATGCCACCACGCAGGCGCCCTTGAGACTTGGTCACAAGGGTGGCGGCCTTGCTGGTGTTGGGCAAGTCGCCCTGGCAATACTCTCGCCGAGGCTACATAGACCACCCCGGCAAGGGTGTTGCCAGGGGATTCCCATCTTGCCCCTTTTCTCTTCATGCTTCTGGCTTGAGTGCTGCCTTGGCAGTCTCGTACCTTTCCTTCCCCTTCCCCGCCAAGCATGGCCACAGGTGAGGCTACAATTGCCCGTGCACAAGTAAAGGGGTATAGAAAGGCTCCTACTTTTGTACTCCGACACATTTCCTGGATATCATCATGATTGTTTGAAGTTCTATCAATTGTCCAATAGTAATTTGTTCACCCACCATTTGCTATTTTTCCTGAGAGAAGCCACTAGTGAAACCTACGGCCCCCGGGTCTCTTCTTCAATATATTTGCCTTTGCGATCTATTTTCCTTTGCTTTTATTTTCAGATATATTAAACCAAAAAATACAAAAATACCTTGCTGCACTTTATTTTATTTGGCGGTCCATCTATCAATATTTACAACTCTCTCACGTCAGTTTGCCAATCTTTTGGCACCGTTACCCAAAAGGGTTTGACAACCCCTTTTACATGTTGGGTTGCGAGTATTTGTTATTTGTCAGGTGCTGTTCACGTAGTGATGCGTGATTCTCCTACGTGTTCGATAACCTTGGTCTCATCACTGAGGGAAATACGCACCGTTGCTGTGCTGCATCATCCCTTCCTCTTTGGGGAAATACCAACGTATTTCAAGCAAACATCAAAAGGAATTTCTGGCGCCATTGCCGGGGAGACATCATCAACATCTACCAGGTTCCTAATCACAAATCTCATCTCCTCGCAATTTACATTATTTTCCATTTGCCTCTCGTTTTCATCTCCCTCACTTCACAAAAAATGATGTTTTTATTCGCCTTCTTTTTTGTTCGCCTTCTTCTCGTTAGATCTATCTTTTTGCTTGCAATCTTGTTTGCTATCTTTGCTTGTGTTGCCATGCCTTATATTTGCTTGCATCTTTTCTTGCTAAAAATCTATTGATATGGGTCCTCATCCACTTGCGAATATTTTCAAAAGACCCGATTATGTAGAACCCATTTCTAGTGAGTTGAGTGCACTTGATTATATCTATGAAGTTTTGCTTGAGATTCATAAATCTGAAAATTGTGATGAAGTGATAAAAAAAGAAATCTATGAAGTGATTCATGATAACTCCTTGAATGAAAAGCATGATTGCAATGGTGTTATTATAAATTCTATTAATATCAGTTGTGTTAATGATATGCAAAACCCCAAGCTTGGGAATGCTAATTTTGCTATGTCTACTACTTGTTGCAACAATCATGATTGGGGTGATTCTTCTTACGATCTTGAAAATTTATTATGCCCCATGATGACTATGTTGTTGATAATATGATTGCAATGATATTGAAACTGGGTTCGGAAGAGTGTCAACTTTAGGTAATAATGATCCCACTACTTTTGAGAATGATCAATCTTACGACTTTTTCTATAAAAGTGGGTTTAGAGAAATCATGACTTTATTTGATGATAATCCCACTATTTTGGAAGAGTGTCAACTTTGGATGCATGTGGATCATATAAAAAATATGTTATGTGATAGCTATATTGTTGAATTTCAGTATGATCCTACCTGTAATTACTATGAGAGAAGAAAATATGGTTGTAGGAATTTTCATGTTACTAAATTACCTCTCGTCACGTTGAGGTTGCTATTGTTTCTCTCTTTTTCCTTAAATATGCTAGTTGTTTCTTGTCTTGATAATTTGGTTGCCTACAAAATGCCTATGCATAGGAAGTATGTTAGACTTAAATGTGTTTGTCAGATGTTTTATGATGCTCTCTTTGTGCTTTGATTCTTGTCTTTCACGTGAGCATCATTGAAATCTCAAGCCTATCTCAGTGGCTATAAAGAAATAGCTCGCTAGGAGGCAACTCAACTTGTAACTTTTTGCTTTTTTGGTTTTCTTGTTGTTTTCAATAAAATACCCAATCAGACCACTTTTTAGATGTGTTTTTGTGGTTTAAATAAATGTTTGTGCCAAGAAAAGCCTTTAGGATCATGTTGGATGATAGTAGACTTGATCTTGCTGAAAAACAGAAACTTTTGCGCTCATGACAACAATTCTTGTTTTTAAAATAAGAGCATTTTTCAGTTGATTCTTTTTGTACAAGATTAATATACAAATTGTTCACGTGGTCCTAATTATTCAGAATTTTTAGAGTTACAGAAGTATTCTATATATCTAGATTGCTACAGACTGTTCTATTTTTGACATTATCTATTTTCTTTGTGTTGTGTGCTTATTTTGATGATTCTATGATTTTCTTTGATGAGTTTTTGCCATAGAAAAGTTGGAATACAGTAGATATAATGCAAAAATAAAATATGAATTGGTTTTCTACAGTACTTATAGTAGTGATTTGCTTTCTTATACTAACGGATCTCACGAAGGTTTTCTTGAGTTTTGTGTGATTGAAGTTTTCAAGTTTTGGATGATGTTACGATGGATGAAGGAATAAGGAGTAACAAGAGCCGAAGCTTGGGGATTCCCATGTAATCCCAAGCTATTATCCAAAGAGAAGCAAGCAACTAAGGTTGGGGATGCCCCGAGTGGCATCCCCTCTTTCTTTTAACGGCCATCGGTATTTTACTCGAAGCTATATTTTTATTCGTCACATGCTATGAGTTTTGCTTGGAGCGTCTTGTATGATATGAGTCTTTGCTTGTTTTGCTTTTTGTTTTAAGTCTTTAATCCTTGGTAGACACACTTATATGAGAGAGCCAAAATTATGCCATGACTTGTTAGAATTTCTCTCTATGCTTCACTTAAATTTTTTATGAGCTATGGAATTGCTCTAGTGTTTTACTTATATCTTTTACAGCACAGTGTGCTTTAGTATTTTTGAAGAAATGATCCCTTGCTTCACTTAGATTTGTTTGAGAGTTAGTAATTTTTTAATAAATTATCTCTTTCTTCACTTAAATTAATTTGAGAGAAAGAAATATTATGCTCATGATCTTCACTTATATTTGTTTGAGATTATCAAAAGCAACACCTAAAAATTAGTTCGAAAGTGATAGATATCCAAGAAGGATATCATTAGAACTTTCATAAAGATCATTGGACAAAATGAACTTGATTCCTTGTAATAATTTTGAGATATGAAGATGTGATATGTGAGTCATGTTGATGAATAATTGTGCTTTAGTAAGAATATTGGTGTTAAGGTTTGTGATTCCCTATGCAAGCACGAAAGTCAATAGTCATGCAATGTAATTACATCATACTTGTGTTGCATTGTTCGGTGTTAGTTATGTTTAATGTTCTCTTATGATGGTTTTTGGTCCTTGGTTGGTCGCTTCTCAACCTCTTGGTAGCCTCCACGTTGTACTAAGTAGAGCTACTACCTGTGCATCCATTTCCTAAAATCCAAGTTCTGCCAAATGAGTCCACCATACCTACCTATATATGGTATTCTATGAAGTTCTAAGCAAATTCGTATGTGCCAACTCTAATTTCAAAATAAATTACTTTTTTGTATGCCCGTACCGCTCATGAAGTGATGAGGGGTGGCTAATATTTTTAATGCTGGATATGTTATTCTCAAGATGAGTGTTTGTTCACTTGTCCTTGCATGAGAGTATGGCGGTAATAGGGATTCCCAGTCCCGAAATGAAAAACAAATTTACTTTATGTTGTCAAATAATAAATTCCTTGGAAAGTTTTGGTATGGAGGGCACCCGTGGATACGGTTAGCCACGGCTTGTGAAAGTTTTGTGGAAAAAGGAATAAACTTTATTTTATATTTGGGAACCGCCTATGATGCATCTAGTGTGGAAAGTGTTGGGAACTCTAAGTCGCTCTTGTTGGTGCGAAAAGCATGCCACCCAAAATAATTTTATCTCTCAATTTAAACTTTGAGCTCTCGCACGTCTACAAATCCCTACTTCCCTCTACGAAGGGCCTATCTTTTACTTTATGCAATTTTTATTTTATTTTGAGTCCCCATCTTATCTTATAAAGCACCAACTATGGAACACTATTATCACACTTGAGCATTAGATGTAGCTAATATTTGGATGTGTTACATGAATGGATCAATGATTGAACATGATGGGCTAGAGAAAACTTGCTTTAGTATTCATATTTTAAAAGACATGGTTGCTTGTAGATATGCTTGAGTATTTAAGTCTCATGTCAAAACTAGACTATTCCTTTGAACAATATAAAAATCCAAATGTCCACGCTATAAAGAAAAGAATATGAGATGACATGTTAGGCAGCACTCCATATCAAAATTTTTGTTTTTATCATTTACCTACTCGAGGACGAGCATCAATTAAGCTTGGGGATGCTGATACATCTCCAACATATCTATAACTTTTTATTGTTCCATGCTAATATATTATCATTCTTGGATGTTTTATAATCATTATATAGTCATTTTATATCATTTTTTGGTACTAACCTATTAACATAGTGCTAAGTGCTAGTTGCTATTTTTTGCATGTTTTTTACATCGTAGGAAATCAATACCAAACTGTCGTGGAATTGTCACGGCAGATGTCCTAGGGTAAGGACTTAGTCGTGAGGCCGCGCATCTATGTAGTAGCTTGAGAGGGGTTGAGCGGAATCGAGAGACGCAATGCAAGACAAGGATTTAGACAGCTTCGGGCCCCAGGAAACATCATCCGGTAATAACCCTACGTGCCGTTTGAGGCTAGATCTCATTATGATCCTCATGGTGTCGCCGGTAAACCGGCTCTTTGTGTCTAGCCGTAGAGATTGTTTGTTGTTTGCTTGTCCCCCTTTGGGGAGCCCTGCCCCTCCTTATATATGTTGACGGGGCGGGTTACATGACTAGTCCTAGTAGGATTAGGATTGCTTTATTACAAGGAGTCCTAGTCTTGCTTCCTTTGTAAGAGAATATTCCTTATGCTTTATTGATAAACCGTCCCACCATAACATGAACCGGCCTTCTGGGCCTTGGGCCTTGTCATCCATGATCCGCCTGTCGGGTTACCAGTAAATTGCCAAGTGTAAACCGTCTCAAGTAAACCGCCAAGTCCGGCCGGGTTATACCTCGGGCCGCGTTACGCCGCGGGGTATATCCCCGACATTAGCCCCCAGTTTAGCTTGGATTTATCCATGGTAAACTTATGCTGCAACACAAGAACAAAATCTGACAGGTTGTGCTTCGGGTTAAGAATTTCTTGTAAACCGTCACCTCACCGTCCATAAATCCTTGTCCTTCTTCTAGAAAATCCGGGCCAACAGACCACCTTCATAATCAACTTGCTTGCATAAGAAATATTGTAAATCAAGAATCCATTTGAGTCGGCCTTCAATGCTCTGACTTGACAAAAGTATTGGTCTTTGAAATATTCAACTGATATCCAGCCGGCTTGAGGATGCCGGTTTATGATTACCACCATTCCGGGTTTATAAAAAACTGATAATTTCGGGTCATGACTATTTATAGATGCCGGGTTATGATTGTTGCCAACGTCGGGTCACACAATTAATCTTCCGGACTTACCCAAAACTGAGAATTTGAAGATGTTCCTCCTATATATGCATATTACATGTAGCCCCCAAGTCTTAAGAGGAGAACATAGTGATATCTTAAGACTTGTTTCAATATAAATGTTGCAACCTTGAAGAAATCCAGATTGTTCATCCCAGTCACTAGTAAAAACTGAATATTCCACATATGTAGCCCCCATGTGCCGGGTCATTATGTAATAATGAGCAGGGACTTTGTATATACTTCATTGAAAATAGCATTATGTAATGTAACTCCCATCATAGGGCTTGAACCCACGTCCACAAGGTTAAGAGCTTTGTACTTTACCAACTGAGCAGAGGACCTTTCAATATAATGGATTAATAATTGTGTACCTTGAATTATAGACAGGAGCAATTGGTAGCCCCCAAGGGCCGGCTCATTATGATATGACGAGTCGGGTCTTCAATAAGGCCAGTAAAAAATGACTTTGCATTAGCCCCCAAGTGTCATGGTGCATGCTTGCAGCGACATGAGACTTGCATATGCGATGTAATCTTAACTTGAATATTGTAGCCCCCAAGTGCCGGGTTGTAAGCCTGCAGCGACTCGGGACTATTCCTTTGTAAAATAAATCATACAATTAACAATATGATATCCATTGCGCTGAAGCGACTTTGAAAACCTCAATCATAATATTGATAACCATAATAGCCATGTTGGCTATTAAAGATTAGAATAATATAATCCGGTTTGAAAACCGGTTCCAGTGATATTTGATCACAACCAGGCCAGGTTAATAAACACCGGTCATTATTTTATCTCATACTGGCGACTTATAGTCGAAAGCCAGGCCGGTTTAATAAACACCGGTCATTATCTTATCTCATACTGGCAACTTATAGTCAAAAGCCAGGCCGGTTTAATAACACCGGTCATTATAACAGATCATGTAGTGCCAACCTGTTTTTTGGCTCTTTGTCGGCTCATCATGAAGGCCGAACCGGGTTACAATGAACGATGGTTTAACTCTTGCTGGTGTTCATGACCCAGACTTTAACTTTTTAGATATATGGTTAACCTTGCGGTTGCCCAATCCCACATCAATAGACTCGTTTAAAAAACAAAATTTATGAATCATAGAAACAAAGCATTTTTGGCAAATAAGACCATGTAGTCAAGGCT
Organism: Secale cereale; assembly: GCA_902687465.1. Classification (NCBI taxonomy): domain Eukaryota; kingdom Viridiplantae; phylum Streptophyta; class Magnoliopsida; order Poales; family Poaceae; genus Secale; species Secale cereale. Next base: position 446,506,971 of record LR738710.1, on the reverse strand, counting down.
TTTAGCGAGCTGCCAGGCTCCAAATTCAAGGCTTTTGTGAGCTTCCAGGCTCTAGGCTTTTTGCGAGCGGTCATTTAGCTCCAGGCTTTTTGTGAGCTGCCAGGCTCTAGGCTTTTTGCGAGCGGCCATTTAGCTCCATAGGCTTTTTGCGAGCTGCCAGGCTGCATAGGCTTTTTGCGAGCTGCCAGGCTCCATATCGATACTACCCAATGTTTCAAGACCTCTGAGGGATCTTGTCTTTAGGTGATCAACTCGATGATTTTCATTGGATGATTCCTTGATGTATCAAGGGCGCCGGTTTAGGAGGCCATGGTAAGTTTTCAGAGAAACTCCCATGTGATACTCCTATGGTGTGCTTCCCGGGTACCTATGTTTGAGTTGTGTTGTGCAACAAACTCTCTTTGGTCCCTTTAATAAATAATTGTCCTTATGACCCTCATTGGTGTCGGTTAGCCAACCCGGCATGTCGAATAGACCGGACCGCAGGGCGCATAGTAAAACGACCGCAGCATCAGTGGCAGCACAGACATATGAATCAGCCGCAATGTTGTAAGCCGGCACAGATGAGCAAGTTGTCCTCCGCGTCGTAAACCGGTGCGGTCGCGTGAACCGGCCGTCCGTGGCGTTGTAAGGCGATGCGGATTGGCCCTTAAATTTGCACTAATATGACGGTTTGGGGTCCTGCATTAGATAGCTTTGTAGACCGGAGTAATTGCTCTTTTAAAGAAAGCGATATGTAATATAAAAACATAACGGATGGATTTCACCTGACACGCCAGGCCATGGCGTTGTAGGCCAGCGCGACCGAGCGAGTTGCCCTCCGCGTTGTAAGCCGGCGCAGATGCTTGAACCGGCCGCAAGAGCGGACGGGCGAGTTGTTGTAAACCGGCGCGGTCGCGAGAGACGGCAACGGCATTGTAAACCGGCGCGGGGGTCCGTTGAGTAACGACGTCCACTTGTGCCGAATGATGTTTGGCGTGCCTCCACCTCCGTAGTATAATACCGTTTTATAATGAATGATTTTCATGCATATAAAATACAGCAGGACAAAGTAGTTTTGCTCGGATGATTTAATACATGCTTAAAAATAAATAGGGTAGATAGCACCTGATTCATCCGGACAATGGATGAGTCGGCCGCGGCATTGTAAGCCGACATGTGCGGGCGAATTAATCGCAGGCGCGGACAGCTGAGTCGGCCACATATTGATGGGAACGCAGCAACGGGGGCAGCAACTTGCACGCGTATCCGTCGGGCGGTTTATCAAAACGGGTGCGGCACCGGCGTGTTAATGTAGACCGGACCGCGGAAGCGGTGGCATGCGCATGTCCACTGGCGAAGGAGTCGGCCGCGGTGTTGGAGACCAGTGCGCGTGGACGCGGACTGACGAGTCGGCCAGTGCGTTGATCTAAACCGGACTGCGACACGCATGTTCGTGAAGCCGTGTGGCACAACCGAACATGCATTCGTGGTATAAGACCAACCCTTTTTCTTTTAATAGTCATCCTGCGTAAAAAATATTACAGGCCAAAGTAATTGTTGTCGGATGAATTGACATATACTGATAAAATATATAGGAAAAATATCACCTGGTATTTTTTGCCGGATGAACACGGATGCAGGTGTTGGATAATGCTTGTCAATTATTTTTTTGGAGACTTGTTCCAATAAACAATGCAATGGAGATCTTTTGCCTTCTCAGTTCTCCACGTATGCGCCTGATCGGAACGTCCGTATCCATAGAGAAAAATCCCGCCGCATCATACTCCTGTCCTTAACTCACTCTTCTTCTCTTTCTTCTTTCTTTTCTACTTTGTTACACAGCTGCAGCAGTAGCACTCAAAGACAGCTTGTGCAGACAACTTAGACGCGGGCACGGCGGCTCAGTAGAGGCAAGCAGGGGCGTTGTCTATCCCAGGCGCGAGGCCGGCTTGCGGACGGAGCCACGAGTCACGACACGGCTGCAGAACCGCGCGAGGCTGCTGCAGGAGGTCAGTGCTATCAAAACACAGGGCGCGGCCGAAGCGGCTCGGAGATGAAGATGCCGGCGATTTGCAGAGGCCGGCCGACAACTCGCCATGGCGACTAAATCTAGCGGGTCAAACAAGCGAGGCAGGGCTACATACTGCGACGGAAGACATCCAGTGGGCTGGAGAAGCGCCTGGGGAGCTTCGAGGGGAGCACAACCCACCAGGGCAAGCCTGGAGGCCCAGGCACGCCCTAGTGGGTTGTGCCCACCTTGGGTGCCACCTGAACCGCCTCTTTGCTCTATAAATACACCAATATTCCAGAAACCCTAGTAGTTTGGACGAAAATCAATTCCAGCCACCGTAAGTTCCAGAACCACCAGATCTAATCTAGACACCATCACGCCTATTGTCCAATGGTGCCTCTCCGATGATGCGTGAGTAGTGCTTTGTAGACCTATTGGTTCGTAGTTAGTAGCTAGATGGCTTCCTCTCTCTCGTGTGATTCTCAGTACAATGGTCTCTTGGAGATCCATATGATGTAACTCTTTTTGCGGTGTGTTTGTTGGGATCTGATGGACTTTGAGTTTATGATCAGATCTATCTTTTTATCCAAGAAAGTTATTTGAGTCTTGTTTGATCTCTTATACCGACACGTATGTATCATTGCCATTAAGGATAACAAGATGGGGTCTATTTCTACATAAATAGATCTTGTCTACATCATGTCATCGTTCATATTGCATTACTCCATTTTTCCATGAACTTAATACACTAGATGCATGTTGGATAGCGGTCGATGTGTAGAGTAATAGTAGTAGATGCAGGCAGGAGTCGGTCTACTAATCTTGGATGTGATGTCTATATAATGATCATTGCCTGGATATCGTCATGATTATTTGAAGTTCTATCAATTGCCCAATAGTAATATGTTCACCCTTCGTTTGTATTTTTTCTCGAGAGAAGACACTAGTGAAACCTACGGCCCCCGGGTTTCTTCTTTAATATATTTGCCTTTGTGATCTATTTTCCTTTGCTTATATTTTCAGATCTATTAAAAAAATACAAAAATACCTTGATGCACTTTATTTTATTTGGCGTTCGATCTATCAATATTAACAACTCTCTCACGTCTGTTTGCCAGTCTTTTGGCACCATTACCCGAAACGGATTGACAACCCCTTTTACACGTCGGGTTGCGAGTATTTGTTATTTGTGTGCAGGTGATGTTCACGTAGTGTTGCGTGATTCTCCTACAGCTTCGATAAACTTGGTCTCATCACTAAGGGAAATACCTACCATTCCTGTGTTGCATCATCACATCCTCTTTGTGGAAGTACTGACGTAGTTCAAGCAAACATCACACGCCTCACGGTGAAAGCCATCGACATGTCCCATGATACGTCTCCACACTACAGGAATCAGGCATTTTGCCGTCAGTACGCTACAGACGGCAAAGAAAGGATTACAGACGGCAAATTTTTTGCCGTCAGCCCATGACGGCAAAATATGTCGGCAACCTCAAAATCGGCAAAGTCTCATTTTGCCGTCAGTCCAACGTCGAGATGACGGCAAAAAAATTGCTGTCAATGAAGTCATTTTGCGGTTAGCCGGAATTCCTACACGGCAAAAAAAAGTAAATAGACGGAACGCCCATCCACCGGACGGTGTGAGTTCTTTTTGCCGTCAGGCTAATGGTAACCCAGACAGCAAACTACGAATTTTTTTCCCGTCAAGTGCGGGACTACAAGATGGCAAAGCCACCAAGTTTTTTGCTGGCAGCGTATAGGCAAACTTGCTATATCTTTGCCGTCATCTACTTTTGCATAGACGGCAAACCCTTCTGACAGGCTGTACACTAGGGCGCCACGTGTCCTTTTTTGCCGTCATGAACATGACGACAAAGAGGCTGCACTCTTTTTATTTAAAAACAAAAATCAGTAATGATTCCTGACACATATAGATAAATAGAAAAATGACAGTAGATATAGACAATGAACACGAGAATACATATAGACAATATAACACAGCAATGATTCCTCGCACATATAGCACAGTTCATATACATATCCATATAGCACAGTCCATAACACATCCATATAGCACAGTCCATATATAAATGTTTCATAGCATATGAATATGTATAGCAGGCATCACTACATAATATTTCGCATATATATACAGCAGGCATCACTACATAATATTTCGCACTACGATAAATGTCTTCATGCCCATATCATAGTCCAAAAGAGGATCCATATGGCAACCTACAAGAAGAAATCATGCACATATGTCAAATTTTGGCACAACAATAAAATAAAGGGCTACGTGTCCACAGTAACAAAATAAGGTGCTTTAAATCATGAAGATGTCAAATATACAAAAGAAAGTACTCGAAGACCCAACAAAATAAATAGTGATCCATATCACACCATATTCATATTCCATTGCAAGTTCCCACAAAAATAGCTTCTAGCCTATATGGAGTTTCTTTAACACTTATCAAATTTTGAAGATTTCAAATCTAACACTCTAAATCACAAAGAACTTCATGAATGGTCTCTAGTTATAAGTTTGATCTTCAAATGGTTCAAATGGTGATAAATCAACACTTGCAAGTTTCTAAATCATGAAGATCTCTAAGTCATGATAATAAGTAGAAATGGTATGGTTCAAATGGTCTTCAAGTGGTCTCTAAATCATCGTGTGATACAAATGGTTTGATATAAGTTCAATTCAATTTAACATACTAAACAATGAAGATCTCCAGGTGGTCTCTAAATCATAAATACATAGCTTCAAATGGTCTCTAAATCAAGAAAATATATAGCTTCAATAATGCATAGCTAATGGGTCAAATGTACTTGTCAGTTTCTAGATCATGGGCATATGTCCATATGTCACTAAATTATGAAGATGTTCAAGTGGTCTCTACTTGTAAATGAGATATGGAGGCACTAACCGTAGTAGATCTCAAAGATGCAGAGAACCATCAAGGTTATTGCCACCTAAGCCAGGAGCATGTGAAGATCCAGCATTATTCGATCCATGGGTCGATGGATACTGCATGAAGCATTACATGGTTAGCATGACACTCGGACAAAGAAATGCAATAATGATCCTTGCAAGTATTTTAGTTAACTAACCGTAGAGCGTGGAGTAAAGGCAGACATATCGAAAGCGGGCATACCATTCTGGGTGCAATAAGCCTGCAAATTATGTTAAAGAGGAGTGAAAGTTAAGTACGGGTAGTAAACGACTACATGTGCTAACTATTAAGGAATTGTGCTTGGCTATTAAGGAACTAACTGTAAACATCTGAAAGTTTTGAGTATTTTGTGCCCACAACGCCTGTTGTGTCCTCTCATCAGCCAGTCGCCTCTCCTCCGCCCTCTCTGCCGCCCTCTCCTCCGCCGCCAGTCGCCTCTCTTCCGCCCTCTCCGCCGCCGCCCGTCACCTCTCCCCTGCCAACTTCTCCTCGAGTAGAGACTACAGAATATGGGGTCGCAATTGCATCTTCAAATCCAGCATTATGTAAGAATTAGAAAATTCATAGGTAGAAAGACTATTATAGAATACCTCCATCTCAGCCCTTGTCGGAGTCGCGCGTTGACATACAAAAGATTTTGGCAGACCTAACCGAGCCTTCTACTCAGGTAGAGTGCGAGTGGAGGACCTAGGAAACATGCCTCCTCCAATCGCTTCCTTGCCATGCTTCCTTCCCTCTCCAGCGATCATAACCAACTCGTGGTCAAGGGGCTCCGATGTCACATCAAAGTCGGGCCCTCTCAGCTTTGATGCCACCTCTTTAACTTTGGTCAGCCAATTGTAGGCGGTCTTGTTGGTGTACGCAGACGATGTGTCAGACGGGTCATATGGTGTGGCTTTTCTGTACGGTGCCTTATTGGCCAGAGCATACCCAACGAAAAGGTTGGGCTCCGGAACCTTGTGGTAACGCCCCTGCAACCAAACCAACATCATTAGAATTTCATCACAAGGATTGGCAACATGTATGACAAGAAAGAACTTATGAAGAACAAATTGATGGGAGGAAAGATGTACCCATATTTTCTTGAATCCCTTGAGGTTCAAGTTGCCTTGATGGTGTGGTGGATAAATCATTGCCTTTCGCCGATTTTTGTAATTGACGTGTTTCAACATATACTCTTTAGAACACCAGTAGTCCACAATTCGCTCCCAACACTCCCCCTTATCAACACACCATCTAGGAGTAACCTAATTGATCATTTGCATCTCATATAAGTTAACAAGGATGAACATGATTTATTTACCTGCATGTACTCGTCCTTGTGAAGAAAGATTTTCGTAGCTGGTTTCTTAGTAGCCATCTTATAGCCCTGAGATGCCTTATAAGAACGGACGACAATAACGCGTGCATCATAGAACATATTGCGCACAAGCTTCTTACAATGAATGTTGACGTTCCTTTGTGCCTCCTCCAACTTCCCATCCTCGCATCTATAGAAATCCTGCAAATACACATGAGATTAAACGAGATTAGAAATTAACTAGCTATGGATTATATATATGCAATGTGTGAACTAAACTTAATGATTACCCAAAGTTCAGCAAAGACCCGCTCGGCTTTGTTGTGAACCTCGATGTTGTTGAATGTACCAACATCCTCACAGGCTTTGTAGTGGTCCCAAGTCGATGCTACCTCCGGAACATTGCCCTCCCCTGGCAAAGTAACCATGCCAGGGAAATGCTCCTTAAGGAGGATCCCAATGGTCATGTTCACGTGTCGGTTCTTACCCACCTCCTCATCTCCAACTTCCGTCCAACCGCTACATAGCGAGATGCCAAAGTTATGAGCAATTGTTGCATACATTGAAGGTAGAAAAATGGGAAGCCAAACTTAGTTACCTTACTCCATATGGAGTAATGCACGGCCTTTGCTCGACAGGTTTCTCTCGTTCCAGGAGCCTTGATGCACCACGCAGGAACACAGACCGACCCTCGGGAACTGCAATTAAACCATCACCCTCCTCCTCCCCGTCATCAGGCACGGGGGAGTGAGACATTGGCTTGTCCTCAAGCACGGGGGAGTGAGACACAGGCTCGTCCATCCGTTCCTCCTCAGACACAGGGGATTGAGACACAAGCTCGTCCATCTGTTCCTCCTCAGACACAGGGGAGTGAGGCATCGGCTCGCCCACCCGTTCCTCGTCAAGTGGCGTCACGGCAGGTGGTGGCGAGCAAGGCCGAACCGGGTTTCTCTTAGCCTTTCCTCCACGTCCACCTCTTCCTCAGCCTCTTCCTCGAGGATGCTGAGCATGAGAGGGTGCATCGGGAGGATCGACCGGAAAACTGGTGAGCAGATTTCTCGCTATCTTGAGTGGGGCCTTCTCTGTCATAGCACTAGCAGCCCTTTTTCGATGCGGGCCCACCATGCTTCACTCACCTGCTACGACAAATAGTAAAGCAATTAGTACGAATACAACATTATAGTTCAAATAAATAAGCATAGGTTCAAAGAAAAAAATGGAATGAGAATCACTAAGACAATTATAGTACAAATACAACACTATTGCTCAAATAAATAAGCAAAAGTTCAAAATATTATAAATTCAACATTACAGCATGTTCGGGATAATGGTAAGGCAACTAGTACAAAAACAACATTATAGTTTTACATTAGAACTAAAAATAGTCGGGATCATCTGGATTATGTTTACACTACAGCATGTTCGGAATAAGAATCTATAAGGTTTTACTCTTTTGTCCATTTTGATTATGTTTCCTTGCAGCAAGACTTACTCCATAGTCCATACAGTGATGGTCCATACACACCCTAAGTCAAGAACAAGCTGGTATTTTCTTGACATTTTGTTTTGATGCATTTTCAACACCCAGTTGTTCATACAGAATTATATAGGTATAATAATAAAAAGTCATCGGTGACAACTTCCTGCTGCACCTACTTCTTACCGCTGGCACATGCAGGCAACCCCATCAAGGTTCTGGCAAAAGCCATCTACGCGCGTGTTTTTCCAATACATATCACGGAAAAGCAACGCTATCTTTCTGGTGCCACCACCAGCATGTATTGTTAGTACTGTCACCTCCAATCTTAGTAGTAGTGGTCTCTCTACATCTCAGCCAAATTGTACGCTTTCAACTTGCTCAAGCATTCAACCAAAGTGGAGATCAATATACAAACGCTATCACTTCCTTTATTTGAAAAACGGGGTCTAGAACTACAGTGATATGCTACCTTCTTCCCTTGGTCTGGGATGTCAACTAGCATAATTGCTTGCTTTTATTTAACAACATGTGAACACATCTTTGCATTTTGCTGGTCTCCTTGTAGATTTTTTTATTTATCTTTCCTAAGGTGTTCATTGGATTTAACAACATGTGAACCAAAGTGTATGAATCGGGAGCAGCAACCTGTACCTGAACCGAGGGCGGGGACTGACGGGGACAGCGCGGATCGGGAGCGGTGGCTGACGGGGAACGGCGCGACCGGCCCTGATCTTGGGGTGGCGGGCTGCGACCAGCGGGGAGGCGCAATGGCCGGCCGGTCTCCTCCCTCGCGGTGGGGCGGGAATGGCCGGCGGGATGCCTAGCCTCTGGCCATCTAGGAGAAATCGGCGGCGGCGGCGACCGGTGAGGGCGGCGGCGGCGACCGGTGAGGGCGGCGGCGACGACCGGTGAGGGCGGCGGCGACGACCGGTGAGGGCGGCGGCGCGCACGGGAGGCTGGGGGTGGAGTGGGGAAACTAAGAGCGTGTGAGATCAGGGTGGGTTGGGGTTTTTTTTGGGAGGGTGGGGGTTTTCTTTTCTTTATTTTTTCAGTCTTTGCTCTTTTTTTTCTGAGAAGAGATGTTAAGCTTTGCCGTCATCTGTATAGAGCAGCAGACGGCAAATCATCTATTTTTAACGTCAGCTGGGCCAAGAACAAGACAGCAAAATATGTCCGTTTAGGCCCGTTTACATCACTGTTTTTTGCCGTCAGTCACAGTGAAGGAAGTCGGCAATGATTCATCTTTGCCGTCATTTGCACACGTAGTTGACGGCAAATATGTCCTTGCCGTGTGTTGCATTTCGCCGTCTGTTTTTTATTATTTTTTGCCGATAATATTTTTTTGCCGTCTGCTCATGACGGCAAAACCACCATTTGCCGTCTACCCCGACGAAATGTTGACGGCAAAAAGAGCACATGTCGGCAAAATGCCTGATTCCTGTAGTGCCAACGTATCTATATTTTTTGTTGTTCCATGCTATTATTTATGAAGTCTTGGATGTTTAATGGGCTTTATCATTCACTTTTATATCATTTTTGGGACTAACCTACTAACCCAAACGCCCGGTCCAGATTGCTGTTTTTTTTGCCTATTTCAGGGTTTGCAGAAAAAGAATATCAAACGGAGTCCAAACGGACTGAAACCTTCACGAGAGATATTTTTGGAGAAAATCACGCATAGGAAATTTTAGGACCAAGTCAGGGGACAGAGGGGCTGCCCTCGAGGATGGGGGCGCGCCCCCCTTCCTAGGGCACGCCCCCCGCCTCAAGGCCCCCTCGTGTGGCCCCCGGTGCCCTCCTTCTTCCTATATATATTGGCGTGCCCTAGGAAGGGGGGCGCGCACCCCATCCTCGAGGGCAGCCCCTAATTCCACGTACCCTAGAAACTCCATACGCAGAGAGAAAAACCCTAATTCCACTGCCGTAGCTTCTGTTGCCGTGGAGATCCCATCTTGGAGCCTGTTCCGGAGCTCCACCGAAGGGGGATCCATCCTGGAGGCCTTCTTCATCATCATCTCCCTCACCATGAGTTGTGAGTAGTTTAGCACAGACCTTCGATTCCAAGCTAGTATCTAGATGGCTTCTTTTCTCTCTCTGGATCTCAATACAAAGTTCTCCTCGGTCTTCGAGGAGATCTATTCGATGTAATCTCTTTTTGCGGTATGTTTGTCGAGATCCGATGAATTGTGAGTTTATGATCAAGGTTATCTATGAAAGATATTTGGTTCTTCTCTTAACTTTTTATGTGTGCTCATTATATCCTTGCAAGTCTCTTCGAATTATCGGTTTGGTTTGGCCTACTAGATCTATAGTTCTTGCAATGGGATAAGTGCTTGGCTTTGGGTTCAATCTTGCGGTGTCCTTTCCCAGTGACAGTAGGGGCAGCAAGGCTCGTATTGTATTGTTGCCATCGAGGATAAAAAGATGGGGTTTACATCATATTGCTTGAGTTTATCCCTCTACATCATGTCATCTTTCTTAAGGTGTTACTCTGTTCGTATGAACTCAATACACTAGATGCATGCTGGATAGCGGTCAATGTGTGGAGTAATAGTAGTAGATGCAGGCAGGAGTCGGTCTACTTGTCTCGGACGTGATGCCTATATACAATGATCATGCCAAGATAGTCTCACAATTATTCACTTTTCTATCAATTGCTCGACAGTAATTTTTTTACCCACCGTAGAATATCGCTATCATGAGAGAAGCCACTAGAGAAAACTATGGCACCCGGGTCTATTCTCAACATATCAATCTACATATACTTTACTTTTACCGCTTTTTATTTGCCGTTTTATTTAACCAAAATACCAAAATATAAACTATCATCTCTATCAGATCTCACTCTCGTAAGTGACCGTAAAGGGATTGACAACCCCTTATCGCGTTGGCTGCGAAGTTCTTATTTGTTTGTGCAGGTGTGAGGGACTCGCGCGTGGTCTCCTACTGGATTGATACCTTGGTTCTCAAAAACTGAGGGAAATACTTGCGCTACTGTGCTGCATCTCCCTTTCCTCTTTGAGGGAATACAACGCAAGCTCAAGAGGTAGCAAGAAGAATTTCTGGCGCCGTTGCCGGGGAGACTTACGCAAAAGTCATATACCAAGTACCTATCACAAACCCTTATCCTTCGCATTACATTTATTTGCCTCTCGTTTTCCTCTCCCCCACTTCACCCTTGCCGTTTCATTCGCCCTTCTTCTGTCGTGTGTTTATCGTTCGCTTGCTTCTTGTTCGCTTGTGTGTGTTGGATTGCTTTCTTGTCACTATGGCTCAGAACAATACCAAATTGTGTGACTTCTCCAATACCAACAACAATGACTTTATTAGCACTCCGATTGCTCCTACTACTGATGCTAAATCTTGTGAGATCAATGCTGCATTGTTGAATCTTGTCATGAAAGATCAATTCTCCGGCCTTCCTAGTGATGATGCCGCTACCCATCTAAACAACTTTGTTGATTTGTGTGATATGCAAAAGAAAAGGGATACGGATAACGATATTGTTAAATTGAAGTTATTTCCGTTTTCACTTACAGATCATGCTAAAACTTGATTCTCCTCTTTGCCTAGAAATAGTATTGATTCATGGAATAAGTGCAAAGATGCTTTTATCTCTAAGTATTTCCCACCTGCTAAGATCATCTCTCTTAGAATCGATATTATGAATTTTAAGCAACTATATCATAAGCATGTTGCACAAGCTTGGGAGAGAATGAAATTGATGATACGTAATTGCCCTACACATGGGTTGAATCTATGGATGATTATTCAGAACTTTTATGCTGGCTTGAATTTAGCTTCTAGAAATCTTTTAGATTCGGCCGCCGGAGGCACTTTCATGGAAACCACCTTAGGAGAATATACCAAACTCCTTGATAATATTATGGTTAATTATTCTCAATGGCACAGCGAAAGATCTACTAGTAAAAAAGTGCATGCTATCGAGGAAATTAGTGTTTTGAGTGAAAAGATGGATGAACTTATGAAATTGTTTGCTGCAAAGAGTGCTTCTTCGATCCTAATGATATGCCTTTGTCCACTTTGATTGAAAATAACAATGAATCTTTGGATGTGAATTTTGTTGGTAGGAATAATTTTGGTAACAATGCTTATAGAGGTAATTTTAATCCTAGGCCTTTTCCTAGTAATTCCTCTAATAATTATGGCAATTCCTACAACAACTCTTATGAAAAGATGCCTTCTGAATTTGAAACTAGTGTTAACGAGTTTATGGTCTCGCAAAAGAATTTCAATGCTTTGCTTGAAGAGAAATTGCTTAAGGTTGATGAATTTGCTAGAAGTGTGGATAGAATTACTCTTGATGTTGATTCTTTGAAACTTAGATCTATCCCACCTAAGCATGATATCAACGAGTCTCTCAAAGCCATGAGAATTTCCATTGATGAATGCAAAGAAAGAACCGCTAGAATGTGTGCTAAAAGAGAAGATTATATTAAATCATGTTCTTCTAGTTATCATGAAAATAAAGATGAATATCTGAAAGTTATTGATGTGTCTCCTATTATATCCTTGTTTTCTAGTATTAATCTTGATGAGAATAGGATTGGATATGATTCTTCTTTAAGGTGTCCCAATGATTCGGAGTTTTTAGATCTTGATGCTAAAATTGCTAAAAGTGGGAACGAAGAGATTAAAACTTTGCATAGTGATGAACCCACTACCTTGGATTTCAAGGGATTCAATTATGATAATTACTCTTTGATTGATTGTATTTCCTTGTTGCAATCCATGCTAAATTCTCCGCATGCTTATAGTCAAAATAAAGCTTTCACTAAACATATAGTTGATGCTTTGATGCAATCTTATGAAGAAAAACTTGAGTTGGATGTTTCTATACCTAGAAAGCTTTATGATGAGTGGGAACCAACTATAAAAATAAAAATAAAAGATCATGAATGCTATGCTTTGTGTGATTTGGGTGCAAGTGTCTCCACTATCCCAAAAACTTTGTGTGATTTGCTAGGGTTCCATGAGCTTGATGATTGTTCTTTAAATTTGCATCTTGCGGATTCCACTATTAAGAAACCTATGGGAAAAATTAATGATGTTCTTATTGTTGCCAATAGGAATTATGTGCCCGTAGATTTCATTGTTCTTGATATAGATTGCAATCCTTCGTGTTCTATTATTCTTGGTAGACCTTTCCTTAGAACGATTGGTGCAATTATTGATATGAAGGAAGGAAATATTAGATTCCAATTTCCAATAAGGAATGGCATGGAACACTTTCCTAGAAAAAAATCAAATTACCATATGAATCTATCATGAGAGCCACTTATGGATTGCCTTCCAAATATGGCAATACCTAGATCTATCTTGTATCGTGCCTAGCTAGGGGCGTAAAACGATAGCGCTTGTTGGGAGGCAACCCATTTTTATGTTTTTTGCTTTTGTTGCTGTTAGGGAATAAATATTGCATCTAGCCTCTGATTAGATGTGGTTTCATGTTTTGTTTAGTGTTTGTGCCAAGTAGAACCTTTGGGAAGACTTGTGTGAAATTTATATGATCTTGCTGTGAAAAACAGAATCGTTAGCGCTGGCTAAAGTAGTCGTGGGATTTTACTGTAGCGTGGTTTTTCATTGATTCTTTTTGATGCTGATTATTAGTCAAATTTATCAAATTTAGAAATTTAGTTTGAATTTTTTGGAGTTCCATAAGTATGCGAACCCTGCAGATTACTACGGAATGTTCTGTCTTTGACAGATTCTGTTTTTCATGTGTTGTTTGCTTATTCCGATGCATCTATGAGTAATATTGGAGGATATGAACCATAGAGAAGTTGGAGTACAGTAGTTTTAACACCAATATAAACAAATGAATTAATTCATTGCTGTACCCTTGAGTAGTGGTTTGCTTTCTCATACTAACGGAGCTCACGGGAATTTTTTTCTAAGTTTTGTGTTGTGAAGTTTCCAAGTTTTGAGTATTGCTTTGATGGACTATGGAACAAGGAGTAGCAAAGGCCTAAGCTTGGGGATGCCCATGGAACAACAAGTAAATTCAAGATAATCAATAGCCTAAGCTTGGGGATGCCCCGGGAAGGCATCCCCTTTTTCGTCTTCATCCATCGGTAACTATACTTGGAGCTATATTTTAATTTGCAACATGATATGTGTTTTGCTTGGAGCGTCTTGTAATATTTGAGTCTTTGCTTGTTAGTTGCCACAATCATCCTTGATGGACACACCTATTTGAGAGAGTTAAATATGTCCTAGAAATTATTAGAACACTCTATGTGCTTCACTTATATCTTTTGAGTTGAATAGTTTTTGCTCTAGCGCTTCACTTATATCTTTTAGAGCACGGTGGTGGTAATATTTTGTAGAAATTGTTGAACTCCCATGCTTCACTTATATCTATTTGAGAGTCTATTAAAACAGCATGGTAATGTGTTTAGGCTAAAGAAACTAGTCTTCACATGATAGACATCCAATGTCAATGTAGTAAAAAAATTCACACCAAGTGCATTGAATAGAAAGAGATGTTGGATACTTGATAATTGTTTTGAGACATGAGGATAGTGATATTAGAGTCATGCTAGTGGAGTTATTATGAAATTGAGAAATACTTGTGTTAAGGTTAGTCATTCATGTATCATGCACGTATGGTGAACCGCTATGTGACGAAGTTAGAGCATGAGGTATTTGTAGAGTGCCAACCTTTGTGTGGAGGTCGGGGGCGCGAGATGGTTAACTCCTACCAACCTCCCCCCTAGAAGCATGCGTTGATTTCTTTGTTTTGATGACTCATAAATTTTTGCAATAAGTATATTAGTTCTTATGACTAATGTTGAGTCCATGGATTATACGCACTCTCACCCTTCCACCATTGCTAGCCTCTCTTCTACTGCGCAACTTTCGCCGGTACCGTAAACCCAATATATATCCTTCCTCAATACAGCCACCATATTGTTCCTCAAAACAGCCACCATACCTACCAATCATGGCATTTCCATAGCCATTCCGAGATATATTGCCATGCAACTTTCCACCATTCCGTTCATTTGACACGCATCATATTGTCATATTGCCATGCATGATCTTGTAGTTGACATCGTATTTGTGGCAAGGCCACCATGCATAATTTTTATACATGTCACTCTTGTTTCATTGCACATACCGGTACACCGCCGGAGGCATTCATATAGAGTCATACTTTGTTGCTGTAGTATCGAGTTGTAATTTCGTGTTGTAATGAAAGTGTGATGATCATCATTACTAGAGCATTTTCCCATGGGAGGAAAGGCTAAATCTATAAAGCCCCTCTGCAAAAAAAACAAAAAAAAAGAAAGGCCAAAGAAAAAAAGAAAGGCCCAAAAAAAGAAGAAAAAAAAGAAAAAGGGACAATTGCTACTATCTTTTTCCACACTTGTGCTTCAAAGTAGCACCACGTTCTTCATTTAGAGAGTCTCATGCTTAGTCACTTTCATATACTAGTGGGAATTTTCATTATAGAACTTGGCTTGTATATTCCAATGATGGGCTTCCTCAAATGCCCTAGGTCTTCGTGAGCAAGCAAGTTGGATGCACACCCACTAGTTTCTTTTGTTGAGCTTTCATTCATATTGAGATCTAGTGCATCCTTTGCATGGCAATCCCTACTCACTCACATTGATATCTATTGATGGGCATCTCCATAGCCCGTTGATACGCCTAATCGATGTGAGACTATCTCCCTCCTTTTTGTCTTCTCCACAACCACCTCTATTTACCCATAGTGTTATATCCATGGCTCACACTCATGTATTGCGTGAAAGTTGCAAGGTTTGAAAAGATAAAGTATGAAAACAAATGCTTGGCTGAAATCCGGGTTGTGCATGATATGAATATTTTGTGTGATGAAGAGGGAGCATAGCCAGACTATATGATTTTGTAGGGATAACTTTCTTTAGCCATCGTATTTTGAGAAGACATGATTGCTTTGTTAGTATTGCTTAAAGTATTGTTATTTCTTATGTCAATATAGATTTTTATCTTGAATCTTTCAGATCTGAACATTCATGCCACAATTAAGAGAATTACATTGGAAAAACTATATTGGTGAGAATTCCACATCAAAATTCTTTCTTTATAATTTACCTACTCGAGGACGAGCAGGAATTAAGCTTGGGGATGCTTGATACGTCTCCAACGTATCTATAATTTTTTATTGTTCCATGCTATTATTTATGAAGTCCTGGATGTTTAATGGGCTTTATCATTCACTTTTATATCATTTTTGGTCTAACCTACTAACCCAAAGGCCCAATCCAAATTGCTGTTTTTTGCCATTTCAGGGTTTTGCAGAAAAAGAATATCAAATGGAGTCCAAACGGAATGAAACCTTCACGAGAGATATTTTTGGAGAAAATTACGCACGGGAAACTTCAGGACCAAATCAAGGGACAGAGGGGCTGCCCTCTAGGGTGGGGGCGCGCCCCCCTTCCCAGGGCGCGCCCCCTTGCCTCGAGGCCCCCTCGTGTGGCCCCTAGTGCCCTCCTTCTTCCTATATATATCCACATAGCCTAGAAACTCCATACACAGAGAGAAAACCCTAATTCCACCGCCGTAGCTTCTGTTCCCGTGGAGATCCCATCTTGGAGCCTGTTTCGGAGCTCCACCGGAGGGGGATACATGGCAGAGGCCTTCATCATCATCATCATCGCCCTCACCATGAGTTGTGAGTAGTTTACCAAAGACCTTTGGGTCCATAGCTAGTATCTAGATGGATTCTTCTCTCTCTCTGGATCTCAATACAAAGTTCTCCTCGGTCTTCGAGGAGATCTATTCGATGTAATCTCTTTTTGCAGTGTGTTTGTTGAGATCTGATGAATTGTGAGCTTATGATCAAGGTTATCTATGAAAGATATTTGTTTCTTCTCTGATCTTTTTATATGTGCTCATAATATCCTTGCAAGTCCCTTCAAATTATCGGTTTGGTTTGGCCTACTAGATCTATAGTTCTTGCAATGGGAGAAGTGCTTGGCTTTGGGTTCAATCTTGTGGTGTCCTTTCCCAGTGATAGTAGGGGTAGCAAGGCACGTATTGTATTGTTGCCATCGAGGATAAAAGATGGGGTTTACATCATATTGCTTGAGTTTATCCCTCTACATCATGTCATCTTGCTTAAGGCATTACTCTTTTCGTATGAACTCAATACACTAGATGTATGCTGGATAGCAGTTGATGTGTGAAGTAATAGTAGTAGATGCAGGCAGGAGTCGGTCTACTTGTCTCAGACGTGATGCCTATATAAAATGATCATGCCTAGATAGTCTCATAATTATTCGCTTTTCTATCAATTGCTCGATAGTAATTTGTTTACCCGCCGTAGAATATCGCTATCTTGAGAGCAGCCACTAGAGAAAACTATGGCCCCCGGGCCTATTCTCAAGATATCAATCTACATCTACTTTACTTTTACCGCTTTTTATTTGCTGTTTTATTAAACCAAAAATATAAACTATCATCTCTATCAGATCTTAGTCTCGTAAGTGACCGTAAAGTGATTGACAACCCCTTATTGCGTTGGCTGCGAAGTTCTTATTTGTTTGTGCAAGTGTGAGGGACTCGCGCGTGGTCTCCTACTGGATTGATACCTTGGTTCTCAAAAACTGAGGGAAATACTTACGCTACTGTGCTGCATCTCCCTTTCCTCTTCGAGGCAATACAACGTAAGCTCAAGAGGTAGCATCCCACCACACCGCCATAGCAGTGGAGTGGTCCGGCCGCGCCGCGGAAGTGGCAGATATGCCCCGCTGCGCCGCGGCTGCTGCTGAGAGGTCCCCGCGCATTGTGGTGGCCTTGTAAGATTACTCGCGGCCAGGAGAGGTCTCCCACAGACGCATGCATGCGATGCTAGATACACTGATGGATCAGATCTCCGGCTGGGCGAGGTTGCGGGAGGAGATGAATGCCTAGTTTTATAGTGTATCGGCGTCATCCGGGGACTTAGTGATGAGAATTCCATGCTCCGCACGAAGCATGACCTGCTGAGGGCGAAGATCACAGGAAGGTCGGAGCAGGACAATGAGACCACTGTCTTGTTGAATAAGATGGGCGTCACTGTCAAGAAACTTACGGACGAGAATGCCATGCTCCACATCGAGCGTGAAAGGCTGGTGGAGGAATATGTGGTTGCTGCCAGCCAACATGTTGAAGATATGAAAGAGATCATCGCCGCTCGCCGCGGGAACTAGTCAGCGTCTTCCTTATTCTTCTTTTTTGACGGGGGTGTCTTCCTTATTATTTTGCCCTCTTTCGGGCGTTGCCGCATGTGGCATATTCATTTTCTTCCTAAATATGTAACACAATTATAAATTTATTATCCATTGCCATCGTAATTATATTTATACCAGTCTTGCTAAGTCTTAGCCGATGCTATGTATGTCCGTCAGATCTTATATCAAGAGCCGTGCAAAATTTTCTTGTCAGGTTTCCTTTTTTTCTCTTAAATCTCAGTCAAGTGAGACATAGCCATACCATTAAACACCTATAAATTAATGAGGGGCTCGGGTGCCATTAATGGAGAAGCTGGCAGAGAGGTGCATGTCGGATGGAGGTCAAGGGCCCGTCGCCCGATAAGCATGTGCAGCGGTCTGTTCGCACGCCACCCGTACTGAAATAGCTACCCCGCACGATGCCTCATAGCCAATAAAATGGGGCGCATGGCAGCACATAAATGGTTAGTACAACGCCCACAGTTTCAATAATACTTGTGTTTCTGATTGTAACGTGACAACTCTTGTTCCAAAATGACTTTGTTGGTTGTTAATGTGCGCGCCTTCTCAAATCGGCCAATTTTTTTAACACATCATGTTGGTGCCATGCAATGACAACATGCCAAGTTTCATGATTTTTATGGGAGTTTTGAATTTATGGGAATTTAAAACCCTAGTTTCTCAATGTTTCCGGCCGAACCACGACGCCCAGATGTTTGAATTTCTTGCATGGGAGCTTGAAATCCACCCAAGGATGCACATGTGATTTTTCAACCAACTTTGGTGCACTGCAGCATCTGCTTGTAGTTCAAATTTGAATTATGCACATTAAATTCCCGAACTCAAATAATGTATAAAAATGGCTAAATGAACCCGAAATAATTCCAAATTTTAACACGACACTCATATAGTTATATGTTGCCTATGTAAAAATAATCAAGGGGGAAGGCAGCGTATGTCATTTCGCACACAAAGATGGCATGTTCTCTCTCGGAACCACGAGCCTTCTTGAGAGAAACTCCGGTTTGCAAGAATCTTATACCAAAACTTGTCCCAATCCGGCCAAAATTTTACCACATCATGTTGGTCCCATGTCATGAAACCATGCCAAGTTTCATGATTTTTAGGCGAGTTTGGATTTACAAGAATTTTAAAACCAAGTTTCTCAATGTTTTCAGCTGAGCCACGACGCCCAGATGTTTGAATTTCATTCCAATTTCTTGCATGAGACCTATAAATTCACCCAAAGACACACATGTGAGTTTTCAACCAACTTTGGTGCACTAGAGCATGTGCTTGTAGTCAAATTTGAATTGTGCACATTAATTGCCCCAAAACACAATTAATGTATAAAAAAGCCGAACGAACCCGGAATAATTCAAAACTTTAACACGACACTCATATAGTTCTATGTTGCCTTTGTAAAAAAATCAAGGGGGGGAGGCAACATATGTCGTTTTGCACACAAAGGTGACACGTCCCTTCTCGGAAGCACGAGCCTTCTTGAGAGAAGCTCTGGTTTGCACGAAGCTTATACCAAAACTTGTCCCAATTCGGCCAATTTTTTTACCACAACATGTTGGTGCCATGTCATGACACCATGCCAAGTTTCATGATTTTCACGTGAGTTTTGGATTTAGTTGAATTTAAAAACCAAGTTTCTCAATGTTTTTGGCCGAGCCATGATGCCTAGATGTTTGAATTTCATTCCTGTTTATTGCATGGGACATATAAATTCACCCAAAGACACACATGTGATTTCTCAAAAAACTTTGGTGCACTAAAGCACGTGCTTGTAGTTAAAATTTGAATTATGCACATTAAATGCCTAGAGACTCAATTAATGTATCAATAGGCCAAACGGACCTAGAGTAATTCCAAATTTGAACATGACACTCATATAGTTGCATGTTCACTATAGAATAATGCTCTAGTAATTCAAACACTGTCCGCTCTCTTTGTAACACCATTTTGTCTTTCAAATCATAATGAAGAAAAATCAGGTACACCACAAACAATTTACCAGCAAGAATCGTGTGGATGCGATATAAAATATCTTGGCGCGCCCTCTTGTCTGGCTTATGCAGGAAGCTTTGTCGTCTACAGTCCACCGCCCACGCTTGAACCCACTTGTACGCCAGTTTCTCGCGGCACCGAGCAAAAAAATTCGGCCACCGCGGAAATATCTAGCTCCCCCCCCCCGACCAAAAGCCACATTTCCACTGTTCCTCCTTGCTTTCCATGTTCAAACCTGCACGGGTACTGACTGGCAGAGTTGGCTCATCGCCAGCGACCCTTCTTCTTCCTGCACGGCCTCGTCAATATGGTCAGGTAATCCACACCCCATCCCCATCATCCTCCTCCTTGTCCATCCCACATGTCTCGACCGACGACGTGACACCTTCCGCCCAAATCACTACCCAGTCCTACAATTAAGCGCCGCCCACGACCATTTTGCACGCAGTATAGCGAGGAGCTCAGGAGCATCTGGCAGCGGAGAAGTAAATGGCGTCTGCACCACGAATGATGTCGCGATGGCTGCTATGCATGCCGACCGCCAGATCTTGGAGGAGCACCTCGTCTTAGAGGCCACCGTCGCCACCGCCATGTGGTTGTCTACTTTGAAATATAGTTTGTGGTGTTTCTCAAGTCCACCGCCCGTGCCTTCTAGTGATTTGTCCTCTGTAATGTTAATATGCAATATGATATTCTAAAATGTAATGTTCATTTAACAGTTTGGTCCAACAATTGGTAAATTTCCTAACAGTTCTCAAGCATTCTTGGTTTCATTAACTGTCTTATCTTCTAGTATATGTCTATTTTGTAATGTCGTGCTCAGTTAGCTAGTTTGGTTCATTTGTTCTACTATCCAGTTAATTGTTTGGTTCAGTTATGCAATTTGATGTTCATTAGTTGTGGATACAATTTTGTATTGTTATGCATGTGATAAATAAATCAAATTTGGATGTACTCAATACACGAGAACCATATATAAGTGCTCTATTTCCAAGTTGTTTAGCATGCTTGGTTAGGTTAACTGGCTTTTCCATGCGTCTCGAGTAAATCTGCTGGATCTGCAATTTTTTTTAATTTTTCATTAACATATTCTACTAATAGTATTGTTGGGGAACGTTGCAAGGGAAATAAAAAATTTCCTACAAACACCCAAGATCAATCTAGGAGATGCACATCTACGAGAGGAGAGTTGGATCCACATACCCTTGTAGATAGCAAAGCGGAAGCGTTACTAGAACACGATTGATGGAGTCGTACTCGCGCCGATTCAAATCGCGGAAGATCCGATCTAGCGCCGAACGGACGGCGCCTCCGAGTTCAACACACGTAGAACCCGGGGATGTCACCTCCTTCTTGATCCAGCAAGGGGGAAGGAGAAGCTGTGGGAGAACTCTGGAAACACAACGACGTGGTGGTGGAGCTTGTGGTTCTCCGGCAGGGCTTCGCCAAGCTCCGCGAAGGAGGAGGAGGAGGAGGTGAAGGAGGGAGAGAGGGTTGCTCCAGGTGCAAGGGATTGGTGCGTTCAGGCCCTCCCTCTCCCCCAATATATATAGGAGGCAATGGGGAGGGGTGGGGGCGCAGCCTTGGCCCTTCGTCCAAGGAAGGGTGCGGCCAGGGAGGAGTCCACTCTCCCCAAGGCACCTAGGAGGTGCCTTCCCCCTTTAGGACTCTTCCTCCCCATTCTCTCTTGGCGCATGGGCCTCTTGGGGCTGGTGCCCTTGGCCCATATAGGCCAAGGCGCACACCCCTACAGCCCATGTGCCCCCCGGGGCAGGTGGATCCCCCCGGTGGACCCCAGGACCCCTTTCGACACTCCCGGTACAATACCGATAATTCGCGAAACCTTTCCGGCGACCAAAACAGGACTTCCCATATATAAATCTTTACCTCCGGACCATTCCGGAACTCCTCGTGACGTCCGGGATCTCATCCGGGACTCCGAACAACTTTCGGTTAACCACATACAATTCCCATTACAACTCTAGCGTTACCGAACCTTAAGTGTGTAGACCCTACGTGTTCGGGAACCATGCAGACATGACCAAGACACCTTTCCGGCCAATAACCAATAGCGGGATCTGGATCCCATATTGGTTTCCACATGTTCCACGATGATCTCATCGGATGAACCATGATGTCAACGATTCAAATAACCCCGTATGCAGTTCCCTTTGTCCATCGGTATGTTACTTGCCCGAGATTCGATCGTTGGTATCTCCATACCTAGTTCAATCTCGTTACCGGCAAGTCTATTTACTCATTCTGTAATACAAGATACCGCTACTAACTCCTTAGTCACATTGCTTGCAAGCTTCTTGTGATGTTGTATTACCGAGAGGGCCGAGAGATACCTCTCCATCATACGGAGTGACAAATCCCAGTCTTGATCCATACCAACTCAACAAATACCTTCGGAGATACCTGTAGAGTACCTTTGTAGTCACCCAATTAAGTTATGACATTTGGCACACACAAGGTACTCTTCCGGTGTAAGTGAGTTGCATGACCTCATGGTCATAGGAACATATACTTGACATGCAGAAAACAATAGCAATAAACTGACATCACCATATGCTACGTTCACAGTCTGGGTCTTGTCCATCACATCATTCTCCTAATGATGTGATCCCATTATCAAATGAAAACACATGCCTATGACCTGGAAACCATGGACATCTTTGATCAACAAGCTAGTCTAGTATAGGCTCACTAGGGACATGTTGTTTGTCTATGTATCCACACATGCATTTGAGTTTCCAATCAATACAATTATAGCATGGATAATAAACGATTATCATGAACAAGGAAATATAATAATAACCATTTTATTATTGCCTCTAGAGCATATTTCCAACAGTCTCCCACTTGCATTAGAGTCAATAATCTTGCTCACATCGCGATGTGATTAACACTCATAGTTCATATCGCCATGTGACTAACACCCAAAGAGTTTACAAGAGTCAATAATCTAGTCCACATCATCATGTGATTAACACTCAATGAGTTCTTGGGTTTGATCATGTTATGCTTGTGAGAGAGGTTTTAGTCAACGGGCCTGCAACATTCAGGTCCGTATGTACTTCACAAATCTCTATGTCATATTGTAGATGCTGCTACCACGCTCCACTTGGAGCTATTCCAAATGGTTGCTCCACTATATGTATCCGGTTTGCTACTCAGTGTTATCCGGATAGGTTTTTAAAGCTTGCATTGACGTAACCCTTTACGCCGAACTCTTTATCACCTCCATAACCGAGAAATTTTTCCTTATTTCTTAATGGACAATTTTGACCACTATCTGGTGATCCACTTCTGGGTCACTTTTGTACCTCCTTGCCAGACACGTGACAAGGAACACATTAGGTGCGGTACATAGCATATCATACCGTACAGAGCCCATGGCTAAGGCTTAGGGGATGACCTTCGTCCTTTCTCTTTCTTTTGCCGTGCTCGAGCTTTGAGTCTCACTCAACTTCACGCCTTATAACTCAGGCAAGAACTCCTTCTTTGATTGGTCCATTTTGAACTCCTTCAAAATCTTGTAAAGGTATGTGCTCTGTGAAAGTCTAATCAGGCGGTCTTGATATATCTCTATAGGTCTTGATGCCCAATATGTAAGCAGCTTTACCCAGGTCTTCCTTTGAAAAACACCTTTCAAAAAACTCTTTATGCTTTCCAGAAATTCTATATCATTTCCGATCAACAATATGTCATCCATATATACTTATCAGATACGTCGTAGTTCTCCCACTCACTTTCTTGTAAATACAAGTTTCTTCCAAACCTTTTATGAACCCAAAAGCTTTGATCACCTCATCAAAGCGTATATTCCAACTACGAGATGCTTGCTCCAGTCCATAGAAGTATCACTTGAGCTTTCATACATTTTAGCATCCTTAGGATCGACAAAACCTTCCGGTTGTATCACATACTACCTTTCCTCACGGAAACCGTTAAGGAAACTCTGTTTTGATATCCATCTCCCAGATTTCATAATCGAAAAATGCGGCAACTGCTAACATAATTCCAACGAACTTTAGCATCGCTACAAGTGAGAAAGTTTCATCATAGTCAACTCCTTGAACTTGTCAAAAACCCTTTGCGACAAGTCGAGCTTTGTAAATGGTGACATTACCATTAGCATTTGTCTTCTTATTAAAAATTCATTTATTCTCAATGGCTTGACGATCATCGGGCAAGTCCACCAAAGTACATACTTTGTTCACATACATAGATCCTATCTCGGATTTCATGGCTCCTAGCCATTTGTTGGAATCTGGGACCACCATCGCTTCTCCATAACTCGTAGGTTCATCGTTGTCCAAAAACATCACCTCTAAGACAGGATTACCGTACCACTCAGGAGCAGAATGTTTCCTTGTCGATCTACGAGGTTTGATACTAACTTGATCCGAAAGTTCATGATCACCATCGATAATTTCATCTTCAACTGATGTAGGTGCCACATAAACTTATTTCTACACCGCGCTACTATCTAGTTGAAGTGAAGGTTCAACAACCTCATCAAGTTCTATCTTTCTCCCACTCAATTCTTTCGAGAGAAACTCTTTCTCGAGAAACGACCCGTTCTTAGC
Source organism: Secale cereale (assembly GCA_902687465.1). Classification (NCBI taxonomy): domain Eukaryota; kingdom Viridiplantae; phylum Streptophyta; class Magnoliopsida; order Poales; family Poaceae; genus Secale; species Secale cereale. Next base: position 446,482,401 of record LR738710.1, on the reverse strand, counting down.
GACAAACACTTTGGCCTCGGATCTGAGATAGAAGGTATACCCAACTATCTCCTTTGGGTATCCTATGAAGACGCATTTGTTTACTTTGGGTTCAAGCTTTTCTGGCTGAAGTTTTTTGACATAAGCATCGCAGCCCCAAACTTTAAGAAACGACGGCTTGTGTTTCTTGCCAAACCATAGTTCATACAGTGTTGTGTCTACGGACTTAGATGGTGCCCTATTTAAAGTGAATGCAGGTGCCTCTAACGCATAACCCCAAAATGATAGTGGCAGATCGGCAAGAGACATCATAGAACGCACCATATCTAATAAGGTACGATTACGATGTTTGGACACACCATTACGCTGTGGTGTTCCAGGTGGCGTCAACTGTGAAACAATTCCACATTGTATTAAGTGATCGCCAAACTCATAACTGAGATATTCCCCCCTCGATCAGATCGTAGGAATTTAATCTTCTTGTTATGATGATTCTCGACTTCACTCTGAAATTGCTTCAACTTTTCAAACATTTTAGACTTATGCTTCATTAAGTAAATATACTCATATCTACACAAATCATCGGTGAAGGTGAGGAAATAACGATATCCACCGCCTGCATCAACACTCATCGGACCGGCACATTAGTATGTATGATTTCCAACAAGTCACTTGCCCATTCCATTGTTCTGGAAAACGGGGTTTTTGTCATCTTGCCCATGAGGCATGGTTCACATGTGTCAAGTGATTCAAAATCAAGAGACTCCAAAAGTCCATTGATATGGAGTTTCTTCATGCGCTTTACACCAATATGACCTAGGCGGCAGTGCCACAAGAAAGTGGTACTATTATTATAACCTCTACATCTTTTGGCATCAATGTTATGAACATGTGTATCATCACTATCAAGATTCAATAAGAATAAACCCCTCACAATGGGTGCATGAACATAAAAGATATTACCCATATAAATAGAACAACCATTATTCTCTGATTTAAATGAGTAACCGTCTCGCATTAAACAAGATCAATATATAATGTTCATGCTCAACGCAGGCACCAAAAAACAATTATTCAGGTCTATAATTAATCTCGATGGTAATTGAAGAGCGAGCGTGCCAACGGCAATCACATCAACCTTGGAACCATTTCCCACGTGCATCGTCACTTTGTCCTTCGCCAGCCTCCGTCTATTCCGCCGTTCCTGTTTAGAGTTGCAAATGTGAGCGACCACACTGGTATCAAATACCCAGGCACTACAACGAGAGCTGGTTAGGTACACATCAATAACATGTTTATCATATATACCTTTGTTAGCCCCCTTCTTGTCAGCCAGATACTTGGGGCAATTCCGCTTCAAGTGGCCAGTTCCCTTGCAATAGAAGCACTCAGTTTCTGGCTTAGGTCCAGCCTTGGGTTTCTTCACGGGAGGAGCAACTGCTTTGCCACCTTTCTTGAAGTTTCCCTTCTTTCCCTTGCTCTTCTTGAAACTAGTGGTTTTATTGACCATCAACACTTGATGCTCCTTCTAGATGTCTGACTCAGCGACTTTCAGCATCGCGAACAGCTCGGAGACTGACCTATTCATCCCTTGCATGTTATAGTTCAACACATAGCTCTCGTAGCTAGGAGGTTGCTAGGAGGTAACTTTAGCTCTCGGAGACTGACCTATTCATCCCTTACTCTGTCAGTGATCGCCTCAGGCGGGACCTAAATTCCCAACTCAGCCAGATGGTTGTAGTACCTAGACATTTCGAGTATGTGCTCACTGACATAAGTGTTCTCCTCCATTTTGCAGGTGTAGAACTTATAGGAGGTCTCATACCTCTCGGTCCGGGCATTTTTCACAAAAATAAACTTCAACTCCTGGAACATCTCATATGCTCCATGATGTTTAAAACGCCTTTGAAGTCCCGGTTCTAAGCCATAGGACATGGCGCACTGAACTATTGAGTAGTCATCAACATGCGACTTCCAGGCGTTCATAACGTCAACAAACGCGGGAGTGGGTGGCGTACCAAGTGGTGCACCAAGGACATAAACCTTTTGGGCAGCCGTGAGGATAATGCTTAGATTATGGGCCCAGTCCACAAAGTTACTTCCATCATCTTTCAGCTTAGCTTTCTCTAGGAACGCATTAAAATTCCGGGGAGCTACTGTGCGAGCCATTGATCTACAACATAAATTTGCATAGACAACTTAGACTATTGTTCATGATAAATGAGTTCAATTAATCATATTACTTAAGAACTCCTACTCAAATCAACACCCCTCTGGTTTTCCGAGTGTAACACGATCCAAATTCACCAACCCAAGTCCGATCATCACGTGAGATGAGGTGGTTTCAATGGTGAACATCTCCATGTTGATCATATCTACTATATGACTCGTGTTTGACCTTTCGGTCTCCTGTGTTCCGAGACCATGTCTGTACATGTTAGGCTCGTCAAGTTTAACCCAAGTGTTCTCCATGTGCAACACTGGCTTGCACCCATTGTATGTGAACGTAGAGTCTATCACACCCGATGATCACGTGGTGTCTCGAAACGACGAATTTTCGCAACGGTGCACACTTGGGGAGAACATAATTTTATCTTGAAATTTTAGTGAGGGATCACCTTATAATGCTATCGTCGTCCTAAGAAAAATAAGATGCATAAAAGGATTAACATCACATGCAAATCAAAAGTGACATGATATGGCCATCATCGTGTGCTTTTGATCTCCATCTCCAAAGCATCGGCATGATCTCCATCGTCACCGGCATGACACCATGATCTCCATCATCGTGCTGCCATTAGGGTTGTCACACCAACCATGCTTGTACTACTATTGCAACCGCTTAGCGATGAAGTAAAGCATTACAAAGCATTTAATGATTGACACGCAGGTCATACAATAATTAAAGACAACCCTATGGCTCCTTCTCGTTGCCATATTCATCCACATGCAAGTCGTGATAAACTATTACAAAACATGATCATCTCATACATCAAATATATATCATCATGTCTTTGGCCATATCATATCACAACATACCCTGCAAAAACAAGTTAGACGTATCTCTCCCCCTCTCTTCCAGTGGCGCCGGAACGCCGCCGGGAAATCATCGTGTGACGGCAATCTACACCAACACCTCTGTCATCTTCTCCAACATCTCCATCACCTTCTGCCATCTATCTACAGCGGTCCACTCTCCCGCAAGCTGATGTACCCTCTACTTGAACATGGTGCTTTATGCTTCATATTATTATCCAATGATGTGTTGCCATCCTATGATGTGTGAGTAGATTTTCGTTGTCCTATCGGTGATTGGTGAATTGCTATGATTGGTTTAATTTGCTTATGGTTATGTTGCTGTCCTTTTGTGCCCATCATATGAGCGCGCACGTGGATCACACCATAGGTTAGTTGTATGTTGATAGGACTACGTATTGGAAGGCAAGAGTGACAGAAGCTTCAACCTAGCGTAGAAATTGATGCATACGGGATTGAAGGGGGACCAATATATCTTAATGCTATGGGTGGGTTTTACCTTAATGAACGTTAATAGTTGCGGATTCTTGCTAATAGTTCCAATCATAAGTGGATAGAATTCCAAGTCAGGGATGACATGCTAGCAGTGGCCTCTCCCACATAAAACTTGCTATCGGTCTAGTAACGTAGTCAATTGCTTAGGGGCAATTTCGCAACTCCTACCACCACTTTTCCACACTTGCTATTATTAACTTTATTCCTTCTTTATCTAAACAGCCCCTAGTTTATATTTACGTGCTCTTTATATTCTTGCAAACCTATCTCACAAAAACTACAAAGTACTTCTAGTTTCATACTTGTTCAAGGTAAAGTAAATGTCAAGCGTGCGTAGAGTTGTATCGGTGGTCGATATAACTTGAGGGAATATTTGTTCTACCTTTAGCTCCTCTTTGGGTTCGACACTCTTACTTATCGAAAGAGGCTACAACTGATCCCCTACACTTATGGGTTATCACACATGTTTTGGTTAATGTTGATTATGTCACTAAATGGGTAGAAGCTATTCCAACCAGTAGTGCTGATCACACCACCTCTATTAAAATGCTTAAGGAGATTATTTTCCCAAGGTTTGGAGTCCCCAGATATTTAATGACTGATGGTGGTTCACACTTTATACATGGTGCTTTCCGTAAAATGCTTGCTAAATATGATGTTAATCATAGAATTGCATCATCTTATCATCCTCAGTCTAGTGGTCAAGTTGAGCTTAGTAATAGAGAAATAAAATTAATTTTGCAAAAGACTGTCAATAGGTCCATGTCGGGGGGATGAACCCCAGGCAGGCAATGGAAGCAGGATCCTTTTCAAAAACAACGGGGCCATCCTCGCCCCGCAATTCGCCTCTGACTTGGCCGGGACGCTCGACCCGGCCAGGCCCCATGATCTAGCAAGATTCTCTACTCCGGCCGGCTCCCGCAATCCGGCCCCGACGGCCCGCTCAAGGGATTCGGACCCGGCACGCCAAGATTTCCTCAACAAGCCAGACGAGCCCGTGGCGTGTTCTCCAATCCGGCCACGGGCCAGCTCCAGTCCCATCTCAACTGTATGATGGGACGAGACGCACCTACTGATGACCTAGGCAACAGTGCCTCGCCCATGCCCCTAGTCAACCGGGGCGTGGCAACAGTGCAATCATCACAGCCCATGACTCAGCTCGGCCAATCCTCGGTGACCGACAAGACGGTGACATGACGGAGCACGCCGTACCCGACTCAGCTCGGCCAATCCTCGATGACCGACAAGATGGCACACAGTGCCCCCCATACCTGGTGGGCCCCGTGCCCGGAGAACCTGGCGAGCCCTGTACCCAGCGGGTCCCAGCACCGGCTTCCCAGCCAATGACGACCCGGCCCCACGGCCGTGTAACTTTACCGTTGTATCCCTGGGGGGTTAGCCTATATAAAACCCCACAGAGCCCTCATGCACGGGGACGACGCATACAAGATGGACAGAAGAACTAGAGAACAAGATAGACACACCCCGGGAGAAGAAGCCTAAGCCCTGGCCTATCTTCGTCCTTCCACCACACAGCTCAAGGAGCAACTCTGTACTGGTAAAACATCAAACCACCATCGGCAGGATTAAGGGTATTATCTCCCCGGAGAGCCCCAAACCTGGGTATGTCTTGCGTCCCGCGCTCGCTCATACCAACCCCGCTTCTGGAGTCCACCAGTGCCCTCGAGCCACCTCCTATCCTTAGCCATCCCTTGGCATCTGCCGTGCGCCCACCACGACAGTTGGTGCCCACCATGGGGCAGCTCGAGGTCCTGGCTGGGAGCATGCTTCAGACGGGGCCCCGCTCCTACTCTGATGAGCTCGTCATGCTGACGGACGATGTCGCCAGCGGCCGACGAGTACCCCAGCAAGGTACTGGACTTCTCCGACTCCCCCATCACTCCCGACGGCAGCACCCCCAATGGAGCAATGGACCTATGCGTAGAGGTTTTCGTCACCGACACCGGCGCCACCTCTTCGTCAAGCGCAGCGAGGAAGGGCGCTGAGGCTGAGGCCGCGGTGGAACGGGCCACCCCGCCCGATCCGCCGCACGCCACTATCCAGCGCCTCCGCGTGCCCATCGGCACCCACATCGACGCCTCCAACATTGCCGAGTCACAGACCCGCCTCAAGGGGGACCTCCAGCACCTGCTGGACTTCACCCAGTCGCTCGCCGCGACGGAGCGCCGCCTCGCATCCGCTCAGATGGAGCGCGACGCCGTCTACTGTTTCACGCCTGGTGCCGCCGAGCCAAGCCGGGTCGCGGACGTGCAAACCCGGGGCAGCGCGATCGGACGGGCCCTCGGCGCCCTCCCTCCCATCTACGAAACTCCAGTGAAGAACATGCGCCCTGCTGAGGCGGCCACGGTCAGCATGGAGCAGCTCGCAGGCGAAGAACTGCCGGAGGGCCTCAAGAGGGTGAGCGACCTCCTCACGGCGGCCAACGCGTAGCAGGACCGCCTCAACCGGCTTGCCAAACCGGCCGTGTCCAGCTCCGCCCGTGTCATGAGAGCCGACGATGACCAGCACTCGGCGTCTTCCTCACCCGGCGAGGCGCACTCCGGCCGCGCCCAGACCCGACGCAAGCCCGCCCCGAGAACCGCTGGCGGCTTAGGCGACGAGTCGCCTTCCGAAGCCCAGCGCCGGCTCGACCCGGCTCCCCAGCCGACCCGGCAGCAAACTGCGGTTGACCTCGATCCCCGTGGCGCGGTCACAGGCCGGCTGGGCCCGCGCGCCATCGACACCGCCGACGCTCGCCATCGCCTCGACTGGCTCGCCCGCTCCCAAGAGCTGGAGGAAACCGGCGTGCTTCGGTCCGTGCATCCGGAGCGAGCTCTTTGCCAAAGGGTTCACTCTTCCCCGTGACACGCCTAAGTACAACAGCATCGTAAAGCCAGAGGATTGGCTCACCGACTACACCACCATCATCGGCATCGCCGGCGGCAACCACCGCCTCACCGTCCGCTACGCACCACTCATGCTCCAGGGATCGGCCCGCACATGGCTGAACAGCCTCTCGGTGGGCAGCATCAACACGTGGGTCGATTTCGAGGAGGCCTTCGTGCGCAATTTCACTGGGACCTACCGGCGACCCGGCCGTCCCAGCCAGCTCGCCATGTGCGTGCATGGGGCGACGGAAACTGGTCGGGAGTACCTAGTACGCTGGACCAAGCTTCAGAACAGCTGCGAAGGCGTCCACGAGGTCCAGTACTTCGTCAACGGGTGCCGGGATGGTACCCTCCTCAAGCACAAGCTGCTACGCTCCGAACTGGCCACCATGTCCATGCTCATAGGAAGGCGAGCAAGTAGGCGAACGCTAACTCCGCCATGAAGATCCAGGTGGCCCTAGACGAAGCCGGCAAGACCAAGCCGGTTCCCCCTCCGAAGCCGGTTGGTGAAGGAAGCCGGCAGCATCAGCATAACCAGCAGCAGCACAAGAGCAAGGCCGAACAGCAGGCCCAGCGACATGACAATCAGCTCGTGGCGACCGCCGTGCAGGCGCCCGCAACCGAGCCGGCTGCCAAGCGCCGGCAAATCGGCAAGACAACATGGCAACCCGCCATGAGCTTCGAGGAGATGCTCGATGCTCCATGCAAGCACCACAGCGGTGCGAGGCCATCCACGCACACGCTCCGGCAATGCGCCATCACCAAGCACATCATGAGGGGCGACGTCCCGCCGCCTCTAGCCCTAGCTCCAGGAGCGGGGCGGCAGCCTCCGCCTCCCCCACCACCTCCGGCTGGCGGTGCCATGCGCAACGACACATACCCGGACCCGAACGCGGCTTACGTCGTCTTCACCAGCCTCAGCGACGGCAAGCCCAGCGAGCGCCTCATCCGATAGGAAGTGAACACTGTCGCCCCGACCAGGCCAGAATACATGCACTGGTCGGAGCGCCCGATCACATGGACGCGTGAGGATCACCCGCCATCATGTCGAACCAAGGTGGATACGCCCTCGTCCTCAACCCCACCATCGTCGCGCCTTGGCGCACTTGCAAGTTCTCCCGGGTCCTCATCGACGGCGGCAGTTGCATCAACATCCTCTACCGGGGTACCATGACCAAGCTCGGCCTCGAAGCCAAGGACCTGGAGCCGACCAGGACCGTCTTCCACGGCATTGTGCTCGGCCACTCCTGCCCTCCGATTGGCCGGATCCGGCTCGATGTCCTTTTCGGCGACAGCAGCCATTTCCGATGTGAGCCGATCTGGTTTGAGGTGGTGGACTTGTCTAGCGTGTACAACGCGCTGCTCAGCCGGCCCGCACTCGCCAAATTCATGGCGGTCCCCCACTACGCCTACTTGAAGATGAAGCTACCGGGTCCAAAGGGCCTCATCACCATCACCGGCGAATACCACACATCTCTGGAGTGAGCCCGAGACGGATCCAAGCTAGCTTCGTCGATGGTCATCACCGAGGAGCGGCGCCAGCTCGACCGAATCATCGCCCTTGCTGGCGAGGCAGCAGCCACGCCAGTCCCGGCGAGGAGCCGGCCAACGAAGCCTCGTTCAAACCCTTCAAGGAAACCAAGAAGGTGAAGCTGAACCCAGAAGACCCCAGCTGCAGCAAGTACATCGTCGTGGGCACTCGCATCGGCAACAAATAGGAAGGCGAGCTCGTCGACTTCCTCCATGAGAATCGGGATATCTTTGCATGGTCCCCAAAGGACATGCCGGGCATCCCGAGGAAGTACATGAAGCACAAACTTCACGTCTGCAAGGACGCCAAGCCTGTCCGCCAACCCCTACGACGTTTCTCCAAAGAGAATTGAAGGACCATCGGTGAAGAGATTGCCAAGCTTTTGGCGCCCAGCTTCAGCATGGAAGTATTTCACCCCGAGTGGCTGGCCAACCCAGTCCTTGTCCTGAAAAAAACAACACCTGGACAAAGCCTTCCCCAAGGATCCATTCGTCCTCTCGCGAATCGACCAAGTCATCGACTCCACCGCCGGGTGCGAGCTCCTGTCCTTCCTAGATGCTTACTCCGGCTACCATCAGATCAAGCTGGACCCGGCCGACGCCCTGAAGACGACCTTCATCATGCCCTTTGGGGCGTATTGCTACATCAGCATGTCGTTCGGCCTGAAGAACTCCAGAGCCACCTTCCAGCGGTGCATGCAGAAATGATTGCTGCCGCACCTCGACCGTAATATCCACGTCTATGTGGACGACATCGTGGTGAAGACCAAGCAACACCTCACGCTCCTCGATGACCTGAAGGAAACCTTCGCTAACCTGTTCGAGTACAAGGTCAAGCTCAACCCAGAGAAATGCGTTTTCAGCGTCCCGGCCGGAAAGCTACTCGGCTTGCTCGTCTCGGAGCGCGGCATTGAGGCAAACCCGCAGAAAATCATGGCCATCGAGCACATGCGCAAGCCGGCTCGACTCCGCGATGTCGAGAAGTTCACCGGCTGCTTGGCCTCGGTCAGCCGGTTCCTTAGCCGACTGGGCGAGAAGGCCTAGCCCCTATACCAGCTGATGAAGAAGACGACGCCGTTCGAATGGAACGACCAAGCGGATGAGGCTTTTTGGGACTTCAAGCGCATGCTCTCCACCGCACCCGTCCTGGCTGCCCTAGCCGAGAAGGAGCCGCTGTTGCTCTACATAGCCGCCCCCTCGCACTCGGTCATCACGGTGCTCGTGGTCGAGCGACCAGAGAAGGGCAAGATCCAAGCCGTCCAGCGCCCCGTCTACTACCTGAGCGAGGTGCTCTTCGCCTCAAAGCAGAACTACCCGCACTACCAAAAGATGTGTTACGGCATGTACTTCATCGCCAAGAAGCTGAAGCAGTATTTTCAAGAGCATGAGCTCACCGTGGTCAGTACGGCCCCCCTCGGCGAGATCATCGGGTGCCGCGACGCCTCTGGCCGGGTCGCTAAGTGGGCGCGCGAGCTAGCCAGCCACACCATCCTCTACGAGCCCCGCACCACGATCAAGTCACAAGCTCTGGCCGACTTCCTCGTTGACTGGACAGAGACCCAGTACTTGCCGCCGCCTCTAGACTTGACGCACTGGCGCATGCACTTTGACGGCTCGAAAATCCCCAAAGGGCGACCGACTCAAGTATGCACTCCAGATCCACTTCGTTGCCTCCAACAACGTCGTCGAGTACGAAGCCCTTGTGCACGGCCTCCGGCTGGCCAAGGAACTCGGAATCCGACGAATCCTGTGCTACGGCGATTCGGACCTGGTGGTGCGGCAGTGCTCCGGCGAGTGGGACGCCCGCGACCCTAACATGGCAAGCTACCGCTTCCTCGTGCAGAAGCTGTCCGGCTTCTTCGCAGGCTGGTACGTCTCCAACGTATCTATAATTTTTTATTGTTCCATGCTATTATATATGATGTTTTGGATGTTTAATGAGCTTTATTATACACTTATATATTATTTTTGGGACTAACCTGTTAACCCAAAGGCCCAGTGCAGATTGCTGTTTTTTTGCCTATTTTAGGGTTTCGCAGAAAAGGAATATCAAATGGAGTCCAAACGGAATGAAACCTTCGCGAGAGTTATTTTTGGAATGATATCAACACAGAAGACTTGGAGTACATGCGAGGGAACGAAGGAGGCGGCCACGAGGGTCCAAGGCGTGCCCCCTCTTATAGGGCACGCCCCCACACTCGTGGGCCCCCTCTGGCTCCCCCTCTGGCTCCCCCGATGCCCTCCTTCCTCCTATCTATACCCATGTACCCTGAAAACATTGAGGCAACAGAGAAAACCATAATTCCACCGCCGCAACCTTCTATTCCCGTGAGATCCCATCTTGGGGCCTATTCCGGAGCTCCACCAGAGGGGGGGGGGATCTCCCACGGAGTGCTTCTACATCAACACCATCGCCTCACCATGAGTTGTGAGTAGTTTATCACAGACCTTCAGGTCCATAGCTATTAGCTAGATGGCTTCTTCTCTCTTTTTGGATCTCAATACCAAATTCTCCTCGGTCTTCGTGGAGATATATTCAATGTAATCCTTTTGCGGTGTGTTCGTCGAGATCCGATGAATTGTGGGTTTATGATTAAGATTATCTACGAGAAATATTTGATTCTTTTCTGAAATCTTTTATGTATGATTATAATATCCTTGCAAGTCTCTTCGAATTATCGGTTTGGTTTGGCCTACTAGATCTATAGTTCATGCAATGGGAGAAGTGCTTGGCATTGGGTTCAATCTTGCGGTGTCCTTTCCCAGTGATAGCAGGGGCAGCAAGGCACATATTGTATTGTTGCCATCGAGGATAAAAAGATGGGGTTTATATCATATTGCTTGAGTTTATCCCTCTACATCATGTCATCTTGCTTAAAGCATTACTCTGTTCTTATGAACTTTATACTCTAGATGCATGCTGGATAGCGGCCGATGTGTGGAGTAATAGTAGTAGATGCAGAATCATTTCGGTCTACTTGTCATGGACGTGATGCCTATATATAATGATCATGCCTAGATATTCTGATAACTATGCGCTTTTCTATCAATTGCTCGATAGTAATTTGTTCACCCACCGTAGAATTCTGCTATCATGAGAGAAGCCACTAGTGAAACCTATGCCCCCCGGGTCTATTCTCAACATATTAATCTTCCAATCTACTTTACTTTGCGTTATTTACTTTTTGTTCTTATATCAAAAATACCAAAAATATTATACTATCATATCTATCAGATCTCACTTTCGTAAGTGACTGTAAAGGGATTGAGAACCCCTTATCGCGTTGGCTGCGAAGTTCTTATTTGTTTGTGCAGGTGTGAGGGACTCGCACGTGGTCTCCTACCGGATTGATACCTTGGTTCTCAAAACTGAGGGAAATACTTATGCTACTGTGCTGCATCACCCTTTCCTCTTCGAGGGAATACAACGCAAGCTTGAGAAGTAGCACATGCTGCGAGTTCCTCCGCGTCCCACGAGTGGAAAACGAGGCGGCCGGCGCACTCGCCAAGATCGCTTCATCTCGATAGTCCATCCCGTCCGGCATCTCCCTCGAGCACCTACGAAAGCCATCCGTCAAGCCGTCTCCGAACTCAGAGTCCATCCACGTCCCAGACGAACCAGGGACTGCTCAATCCGGCCCGGGGACTGCTCAGCCCGACCCGGGGACTGCCCAGTCCTGCTCGGGGACTACGGAGCCCGGCCTGGGGACTGCTCAGTCTAGCCTGGGGACTGCTCAGCCTGACCCAGGAACTGCTCAGTCCAGCCCGGGGACTATGGAGTTCGGCCCGGGGACAGCTCAGTCCAGCCTGGGGACTGCTCAGTCCGGCCCGGGGACTACCGACCCCGGCCCGGCAACGGCAACCCTCAGTCCGGCCGCCCCCGCATCCAACCCGGGGACCACCGGACCAGGCTCGGACGCCGCCGCCCCTGAAGCAACCATAATGACCGTTTTCACCGTGGTGACGGTGCCGTCTTGGGCCCTGCCAATCAAGGAGTTCCTGGAGAGCGGGACCGTCCCCGTCGACGAGACCGAAGCCCGGCAAGTGCAACGCCGAGCGTTCGCCTACAACATCATCAACAACGAGCTCGTCAAGCGTAGTCCCACCGGCGTGTTCCAGCGCTGCGTCGAGCAGGACAAGGGCGTGGACATCCTCCTTGACATACACCAGGGCGAGTTCGGGCACCACGCCGCATCACGGTCCCTGGTTGCCAAGGCTTTCCGCCATGGCTTCTATTGGTCAACGGCCCTCGAAGACGCTCAATCGCTCGTCCTCAAGTGCGAGGGATGCCAACGCTTAAGCAAATGCACCCACCCACCAACGTCGGCCCTCCGGACCACACCAATCGCCTGGCCTTTCGTGGTCTGGGGGCTCGACATGGTGGGGACCCTTCAAAACAGCCCGAGGCGGCACGACGCATTTACTGGTAGCAATTGACAAATTCACCAAATGGATCGAGGCAAGGCCGATCAAGAAGCTAGATGGGCCAACAGCCGTCCGATTCGTCAAGGACATAGCGGTGCACTACGACATGCCGAACAGCATCATCACGGACAACGACACCAACTTCGCCAAGGGCGCGCTCATGCGATACTGCTCCGTCTCCGGCATCTGCCTCGGCCCGGCGTCCGTTGCCCACCCCCAGTCCAACGGCCAGGTCGAGCGGGAAAACGACCTCATCCTATCCGGCATCAAGCCACTGGTGCCCGCACGGAACCCGAAAGATCATCCAAGATCCGGCGGACTCCTCGATTCCCGCCATCACAGAAACGTCGCGATCCGGCTTCCAGAAGCCGGCACACAGCGGGTGTTCCCAAGCTCGGCCTCGGACCCGCCTTCAAGGGAAGGAAACTACGAAGGCCTGATATCCCGAAGACGGTGGACCTTCACAGGTTCGGGGACTACTGTCGGGGGGATGAACCCCAAGCAAGCAACGAAAGCCGGATCCTTTTCAAAAACAACGGGGCCGGCCTCACCCCACAATTCGCCTCTGACTTGGCCGGGTCGCTCGACCCGGCCAGGCCCCCGCAATCCAGCAAGACTCTCCAGTCTGGCCAGCTCCCGCAATCCGGCCCCGACTGCCCACTCGAGGGATCCGGACCCGACACGCCAAGACTTCCTCAACAAGCCAGATGGGCTCGTGGCGTGTTCCCCAATCCGGCCACGGGTCAGCTCCCGTCCCATCTCAACCGTACGATGGGACGAGATGCATGTACCGATGACCTAGGCAACAGTGCCTCGCCCATGCCCCTAGTCTGCCGGGGCGTGGAAACAGTGCAATCATCACAACCCATGATGCCGACAAACGGTGACATGACGGAGCACGCCGTACCCGACTCAGCTCGGCCAATCCTCGGCGACCGACAAGACGGCACACAATGCCCCCATACCTGGCGGGCCCTGCGCCCGGAGAACCCGGCGAGCCCTGTACCCAGCGGGTCCCAGCGCCGGCTTCCCAAACAATGACGACCCGGCCCCACGTCCGTGTAACTTTACCATTGTATCCCTAGGGGGTTAGCCTATATAAAACCCCCCAACTCTGTACTGGTAAAACATCAAACCACCATCGGCAGGATTAAGGGTATTATCTCCTCGGAGAGCCCCAAACCAGGGTCTGTCTTGTGTCTCGCGCTCGCTCATACCAACCCCGCTTCTGGAGTCCACCAGTGCCCTCGAGCCGCCTCCTATCTTTAGCCATCCCTTGGCATCTGCCGTGCGCCCACCATGATGGTCCAGGAAGAATTGGTCTAAGAAATTAGATGATGCACTTTGGGCTTATAGAAGAGCTTATAAAAATCCTATGGGTATGTCTCCTTATAAAATGGTTTATGGTAAAGCTAGTCATTTGCCTCTTGAGTTAGAACATGAAGCATTTTAGGCAATCAAGGAACTCAACTATGATTCCAAACTTGCTGGTGAAAATAGATTTTTTGATATTAGCTCATTAGATGAATTGAGAACCCAAGATTATGAAAATGCCAAGTTATTTAAAGAAAAAGTTAAAAGATGGCAGCATAAAAGAATCCACAAAGCATTAGTTCAAAGTCGAAGAATATGTTCTTTTGTACAACTCTCATTTCAGGTTCTTTGCAGGAAAACTCCTCTCTAAATGGGAAGGCCTATGTGATCGAGGAGGTTTATCGGTCTGGAACTATGAAAATAAATAATGCTGAACGTACTAACCCAAAGGTTGTTAATGGGCAACGAATAAATCATTATATCTCAGGTACGCCCATTAATGTTGAAAGAAATATTATCCAAACTTTGACACCGGAAGAACACATAAAAGAATCATTTCGGATCACTCCAGAATCGTGAAAATAAGGAAGTACGTGATACGGTAAGTAAACAGACTCCGAAAAATTCGCAAAAATATTTTTTATCAGTTTTCGAATATTTACAAAATTAGGAAAATAAGAACCTACTAGGAAGCGTACCCTAGTGGGCATAAGACACCAGGGCGCCTAGTGCGCCCAGGTGGGTTGTGCCCACCTAGGGCACCTTCCGGACTCCGTTTTTCTTCCGTTTGCTTGTTTCCCAAGATAAAAATTCTTTATATACCCCCGAACCTATTGACCGCCGTATCATGGAGACATCCTCTATTCTTCTTTCTTGCTGATTTCTGGTAGATTTGAGATCATGTCGTCTCAAGGCTCAGGAGGTCAGAGCCCTTCCTCCCACAAGTCTTTTGATATCTATGTTTTTAAGCGTGCTTATGCTTGGTCCACGGATGAGGAGGAAGAAGATGAGCCTCTTCCTCCTCGCTTCCAACGGGAGACCAAGGAAGCATTGTGTCAGAAAATATTGAAGCTCGAGCTGGAGAACGAAGACCTAAGGGACGAAAATTTTAGCCTACGATGCAAGTTGGAAGAGCTCACTATTCCTTCTCCACCACCACCATCTACTTTATCACCGAAAGAAAATTGAGTATCGGGTATGGGCACTCCCCTTGGCTTTTGCCAAGCTTCCGGGAGGTACCTCAGTATCATATCATCCCCACTATCCTTTTGCCTTTACTTATTTTATTTTGATATTTTTCTTTAGAATAAATGAAAGTTTAGTTCAATCCTTTCTTTTTGAGCGTTTGCTTAGTGATCTATCCTTGTAATCATGTGCAAGTTACATAATAAAGTTTAGTTTGAGTTTTGCTTTCTTTACTTTCATATTACAATAATGGAATGGAAATAAATTAAGAAGATCATATGCTAATCCTATGGTAGGTGATAGCACCACATAAGGAAAAGTATCAGTAGAAATTTTTATTAAAGATTGAAAAACATAGCATTGGTCAATGATGCAACTCATGAAAGAATTAATAAGGGAAGCGAAGATTCACATATAAATATATCATCCTAGATATCTTTTGTGATTGTGATCCCCCATCAAAATATTATATGCCAAAATTGTTGACGTTGGACAAGGAAGACAACTTAATAATTTATGTTTGCTCATATTCAAACAGAAGTCATATTGTCATAGATCCTTTAACATGTGGTGCTTGCTCAATATCTTTTCTAGCCAAAAACTCCACTTTAAGTAGAGATACTACTTGTGCATCCAAAAACCCTTGAACCCAAACCTTTTTCGAGAGTCCACCATACCTACCTATGGATTGAGTAAGATCCTTCAAGTAAGTTGTCATTGGTGCAATAAGGCAATAAAAATTGCTTCTAAACGTGTGAGTTCATTTAGTGTAAGAGAAAATTGAGCATTGCATGAACTTGTGATGGTGAAGAATAAAAGCGACAAACTGCATAATAAAGGTTGCTATCACAAGTGGCAATGCAACGTGACGTTCTTTTGCACTAAGGGATTGAGCATACAAACAAATAAGCGCATGGCAGCGTCTGCTTCCCTTTGCGAAGGGCCTATCTTTTACTTTTACGCAAAGAGTCAAAGTTTTCTCTCTATTCCTTTTTATTTTATCCTTTGGCAAGCATCATGTGGTGATGAAAGATCTAGGAACATATGTCCAGTTGAATATGGGTGACATGAGTTATTATTGTTGACATCACCCTTAAGGTGAGTACGTTGGGAGGCAAAACCATAAGCCCCTATCTTTCTATGTGTCCGGTTGAAATGTTTTGCTCATATGTATGCGGTGAGTGTTAGCAATCATAGAAGACTATATGATGGTTGAGTATGTGTACTTTCCTAAAGGCTCTGAGACGTGACCCTTCCTGAAAAGATGATGAATTGTAGTTGCAAAGTTGACTAAAACATAGTTTGTTGGTTTCTAACAGAGTTTATGCTTTATACTTCAACTATGTGATGAACTGTTACTTGTTCATGAGAAGTCTATGATACAAGTCCTTTGATAAAAGTGTTATGTTTAATTTTTTTGCTGCTACAATAATCTTCTATGTTCGTATTTTGTTTATATCGACACCAATAATCTACATGTTTTTCGATTTTGGTTTTCGCTTGAGGACAAGCGAAGTCTAAGCTTGGGGGAGTTGATACGTCCATTTTGCATCATGTTTTCTTGCTTTTATTTATGTTGTTAATATGCATAATAATGCTTTTTGCAGTAATTCTAATGCACTTTCTCTCATAATTTGCAATGAATGCACCAAGTGGGAGAATTCCGGCAGCAGGAAATCTGGACCTGAAAAAGCTACGTCAGGCCACCTATTCTGCACAACTCCAAACAAGCTGAAACTTCATGGAGATTTTTTATGGAATATATGAAAAATACTGGAGCTGTTACCACCAGAGGGGGCCCACCAGGTGGGCACAACCCACCTGTGCGTGCCAGGCCCCCCAGGTGTGCCCTGGTAGGTTGTGCTCACCCAGGCCCATCTCCGGTGGCCATCTTCTGGTATATAAGCCATCTGACCTAGAAAAAATAAGGAGGATACTCTCGGGACGGAGCGCCGCCGTCTCGAGGCAGAACTTGGGCAGGAGCACTTTTGCCCTCCGGCGGAGCGATTCCCCCGGGGGGAACTTCCCTCCCGGAGGGGAAAATCATCATCATCATCGTCACCAACAACTTTCACATCATGGGGAGGGCTATCTCCATCAACATCTTCAACAACACCATCTCATCTCCAACCCTAGTTCATCTCTTGTGTTCAATCTTGTTACTGAAACTATAGATTGGTGCTTGTCGGTGACTAGTAGTGTTGATTACATCTTGTAGTTGATTACTATATGGTTTATTTGGTGGAAGATTATATGTTCAAATCCATTATGCTATTTAATAATCCTCTGATCTTGAGCATGTTCATCATTTGTGAGTAGTTACCTTTGTTCTTGAGGCCATGGGAGAAATCATGTTGCAAGTAATCATGTGAATTTTATATGTGTTCGATATTTTGATATTATGTATGTTGTGATTCCCTTAGTGGTGTCATGCGAACGTCGACTACATGACACTTCACCATATTTGGGCCTAAGGGAATGCATTGTGGAGTAGTAATTAGGTGGTGGGTTGCAAGAGTGATAGAAGCTTAAACCCCAGTTTATGCGCTATTCCGTAAGGGACTGGTTGGATCCAAATGTTTAATGCTATAGTTAGAATTTAATATTAATACTTTTCTCGTAGTTGCGGATACTTGCCGGAGGGTTAATCATAAGTAGGAGATTTGTTCAAGTAAGAACAGCACGTAAGCACCGATCTTCCCACATATCAAATTATCAAAGTAGCGAATACAAATTGGACCAACATGATGAAAGTGACTAGATGAAACTCCCGTGTACCCTCAAGAACGCTTTGCTTATTATAAGAGACCATCTTGGCCCGTCCTTTGCCTCAAAAGGATTGGGTTATCTTGCTGCACTTTTGCTACTACTATCATTACTTGCTTGTTACAAAATTATCTTGCTATCAAACTACTCTTATACTTACAATTTCAGCACTTGCAGGTATTACCTTATCGAGAAAAGCTACAATTGATCCCCTTTACTTGTGGGTCATCACCGCCCCATTGGCTTGCTGACGCCATGATGATGCAGTAAACCTTTTTTGGGATTTTAAATTTATCAAAAATGATATATTGATTTCTGAAAATAGCTACAATTTAAAAAATTCATAGAAATTCCACCGTAACTCCAAATGAAATAATTTTTATATGAAAAATGATCAGAAAAATATGAGGAATTTGTTAATGGAATTTTCATGTATGTTTGAACAACCAAAAGTTGCTATATATGGTAATTTGATTAAATGGCATTTGAAATGCCTTACATGGAGTTCGAATTTGAATCTTGTGTTCAAAGCAACTTCACTTAAGTTGTTACTAGTTGCATTAGTCCAAATCACAACATATTTCTATGTCATGATCATGCATCATATTGTTGCATTGCATTGATTGTGTTCTTTCCCTGTTTGCCGGTATTTGTCCCCTCTGAGTGGACGTAGTTCCGACGATGAGTTCGCTGACATAGATGAAGAGTTATGTTATCTTCGGAAGTGTCAGGCAAGCAAAACCCCTTTGAGCATTCTGGTACAATCTTAGTCTCTCGCTCTTGCTATCTTTTACTGCATTAGGACAACAATGATTCAACTGCTATTTATTGCGATAGTTGAACCCCTTTCCTCTGCATGACTTGGCATTGCCATGGTAAATAGTTGAAACCCACTAGCATGAGTAGGAGTTGATTGAGACATGTTGTGCCTGCTCATTCATGCATGCTTGTTATGCCTGCTATACTTAGAGTCGAGTCAGGTCTGATTCATCTAGGATGGATTTGATTGGTGATGGACATGTCCTACTGATGAGAGCTAAGTGTGTGAATACGATTTGGTAAAGGTAGCGATGAGAGGCCATGTAGGAGTACATGGTGGGTTGTCTCATTGGGGCCGTCCTCGGGAATTGAGTTCTGTGTTGACGATCCAAGATAGTTAATAGCACACATTGGGCCCTGGGCACTCGAAGCTCTCTCGACTTATTAATCACCTTGATCTTTGTCCAGGAGTTGCAACTAGTTTCTGGTGTTTGCAGGATATGTGCTGGAGGCCCTATATAGCGCTGACCCCAGGGGTGGGCTATGATGCGATAGATACACCATGGCACGGTGTACTGGGGCACCCATTTGGTGGGCTCGGGAACCCTGCACACATCGTCTGGGGCCGTAGTGCAAACCTTGGCCCAATTTCCTTGCGGATGGAACTCGAATAGGCGTTAAACCTAGACTAGAGACTTGTGTGGTTAGTCAGGTCGTGGCCGACACCCTCGATGGGTGCTTGAAGGTTGTCGAGTACATGTCGTGTAAACGGCGATAAGTAGTGAGAGCGTGTGAAGAAGTATACCCCTGCAGGGTTAATGATCTATTCGAATAGCCGCGTCCGCGGATATGGACTACTTGGAACGCTTACATTGTTCCTAGACAAGTGGAAGTGGATACTCTAAAATGTGCAAGATAAGCATGAGTGATATGGATGGCCTTCTCGTATGGAGATGGGAGCGTATCCATAGTGGTGTATTGATATGGTGAATATGTGGACTCGTGTGCGCCACCTCAAAAGAGTTACCAGCAGTCGTAGTACAGGATAGCCGTTGAGTCAAAGCTGGCTTGTTGTAGTTAAATTCCACCACCCCTTTTGTGATACGGATGCATATGTAGCTAGTTCTGATGTAAGTCTTGTTGGGTACATTTGTACTCACGTTTGCTTAATTTATGTTTTTTGCAGAGAGATTTCAGTCTCACTAGTAGTTTCGCGTGGACTTCGACGGTTAGCTTGTTACGTCAGCTACGATCTTGTACCCTTGGGAGGGTCTTGTAGATAGTCAGGCTTGATAGCCTTCTTCCTTTTCAGATGTCTATGCCCAGTCATCTTTATGCTTCCATTGCCTGTATGCTTTGTATGTTGGGTCATTAGACCCACTACTTGTAATAAATGCAATGATGGCTCTTGTGGGCCTTTATCTATATAAATTGTTGAGTTATGTTGTGATGTCATGTTGTACACCACATACTTGCATGATATGCATACATGTAGCATGTATTGCTATGTGTGGGGTTCGACACCTAGTTGTTTATCCTTGGTAGCCTATCTTATGGGGAAATGCCTCCTAGTGCTTCCATCGAGCCTTGGTAGCTTGCTATTGCTTCGGAACACATGAATTGACCGGCATGTGTCCATCCTTGCTCATGTGTCTGTCCCTTGTGGGGAAATGTCACGCAGTGTATACCGGAGTCCTATTATCTTGCTATAGCGCAGCAACACATGATGCTGACCGACACGTGCATTGATGGGTCATGTATGCATGTCCCTATAATTTAGCGCCACTTTGGGTTTAAGACTAGTCATGTCGTCATGGGTTCTCTGTCACATGGATGCTAGCGACACTACCATATACATGAGCCAAAAGGTACAAATGGTCCCGGGCCAGGTAAGGTGGAACCCGTGGGGATACTGTGTGTGAGGCCGCAAAGTGATATGATGTGTTACATGCTAGATCGGTGTGGCTTAGAATCGGGGTCCTGACATACTACCCCCGTTCTGGTTTATTAGCCCCCCTCGTATTTTGTGGAAAAAATTGACCTTAAATTTAACTAACAAAATATTAATGCATGTTATAAAAAATAATATAATTGGAAACTATCTTCAAATCCGAATCCAACATTATAATTTTTGGTGACATGCATTCATATTTTATTAGTTAAATCTCTAGTCAAAATTGGGCACAAAATACAAAGATGACTTATAAACCAGGACGAACGTAGTAGGTAATTAAATTGAAATCTTTTTTATTAACTGTATGTGTACATGTCGTTTCATCCTCCTCTCGCACGTGTTGTCACCCTGTTCCCGCATACGGCTTCGAGCACAAGCTTGAGTACCGCACATGCGTTCTTTTGGCCAAAGGGTGGCTCGAAGTGGTGCGGATTAATCGTCAGTGAGCCCATTCCCGAGCAACCACAGAGGTTCCCGCACACAGCCGCGCAAGCTTGCCGCCCAACTCAGCAAAATCCCCCCAAACCCCAATGATTAACGGTCTGCTATATAAACCCTCATGGCCGGCGAGTCATGCATCGCATTTCCCCTCCCTCCCTGTAGCTTATCTCGTCTGCTTCTCCCACAATCGCCAATGGCACCAGTCCATTGCCATCGCTCAGCCACTCCGCTATAATCAGAGGACAACTCCATCTGGGAGGCTACACCACAGCGGTGGCATAGTCCCCGGCGTCGTGTACTGCGTGTGGCATCCCTGTTGGGTGTGCGCACAACAACCACCACACGCTTTGTCATCGCTGCCCGTCGACAGATGTTGTCGGCCTTTTTGACGCCACCCCACTGTCTACCTCCGTGGCCGCTACACCACTGTGGAAAGCCAGGGCCATCACCTGCTCCACCACCGCGGCTTGAAGGTTGGAGGAGGCCGTCGTCGCCGCCACCCCAGTGTCTGCCACCACGGCATTCACCCGCTCCGCCGCCAAAGCCCGAAGGTGGGAGGTGACCGTCATGGCTGCCACCCCACTGTCTGCCGCCGAGGCCGCCACCCCACCATCGACCGCCAGGGTCATTGTCCACTCCGCCACCGCCGCCCGAAGGTGTGAGGTGGAGGTGGAGCCCAACATGTGCGTCAACGACCTTTCACGCTACATCGAGTTCTTGTGGGAGGAGGATAAGCGCATGGTTGAACAGGCAAAGAGTCTTAGCACTGCCATGGCCACAACACAAGCCGTCGCAGAGGCCGTAATGAGGAGATCTACGAGGAGTCCCGCCACTTCGAGAGGGGTTGTCTGGAGTAGTAGAGGGCATTCCAGGCGAGCGTCGCTAAATGTGAAGCAACGACAAGCACCGGATTCTAGTTCTCCATCTCGTTGGTAGGATCCTCTCCTTTGTCTCTTACTGAGCGCTCTCCACAGAGGTGAGGCTACTGGAAGTAGTACAAAGCCCCTCTGTAGTAGTAGTATCTAGGGGCTATTTTGTTTAGTTCATCTGACTATAGATATGGTTGAATTGCACTTCGTACTTAAAATTAGCTAGTATATATATTTGAACTAGCTATTTTAGTACATGGTTTGCAACAATTGGGGAAAAGTTTATTGGTTCGGCTGTCAAGTTGAACTGTTTGTATAAAGGCGACTGCTTAATTAATCTAGGAATGAAATCTATGCGTACTGAATTTCAATTGCAAAATTAGATAGGGCTAGTGACTTTTAGCTGCAAATTTTGACAAATGGTAATGTTACAAGGTTGACAAATAGGAATGTTACTAGATCGACAAATTTCAATGTTTCCAGTTTGATAAATGGCAATATACCTCATATGACAAATGCAAATCTTACAAAATTGTATGTACGTGGTTCCGCACGAGTCATCGTAAAAAATTGTTTGCAATGACGCGATGCACAAATCTTGCGTGCCAAAATTTCTCTTGGCTTAGTGGCGAAGGAACCATTTCTCGTTATTTTCTATCTCCCCCGGTTCGGAGTCGACTTCACCAAACTGAAATACTAGTGGCAGATGATCCTTCTCACTACTGGAAAATGGCTTATGGATGAACTATAAATAGTGGCGACAGGGGCATGTCACCCGTCAGTGGTACTTTTCCAAAATAGCAGTGGCGTGTTCCAGGACTTGCCCATCACAGTTATGGCCATACCTGTCGTGGGCACCTACATTCACCTGCGACAACTAGGCTCTTTCGATTATGCCCACTGGATGGAAACAGCAGTGGCGGGAGCCAACCTAGTGCCCGTTACTATCTTGTGGGCACGCCGTGGCGGGCGTTGCTAGGCGTCAGCCCCAACTATATTTTGGCAAGCGCGCCAAACTAAATCAAATTTTGGAAACATCTGCTCTGGCCAGTTCATGTGCCCGCCTGCCACTACTCACGATGAACAGTTCCCCTTTCACGTCCACCAGGTAACCGTCTCCAAACCTCTCATTTCCATCATTTCGTCTTTCACTCTACCATTTCCCAACCCTCTTCACCTTCGTCGCCGCCGTGTGCCTCGACCGCCGCCGCCACCATCCCTTCGACTATCTGATCATGCCTTCCATGTGTCCGATGCCGTGAGCATCGCCGGATCTTTTCATCATTGCGTCGTTTGCCCTCGACCATGGTTAGCCCCTGTCCTCTGCCTCGACCGCCGCCATCATCCTCCGCCTAGACTGTCGCGCTCAACCACCGCCTGGACCGCCGCCCATGACTGCTGCCACCGCCGCCGCCATCCGCCTCGACTGTCGTCACATTCGCGGCCGGAAAAGCGGACGACGGTAAACTACTTCTCCATGACTAAATTATGCTCTAGGGTTTGGAATTTCATCTTACTAATTTGTAGATTAACTAGTTGTGCATCATACAAGCGAGTGAGTATCACATCGGCAGGAGGAATAAGTGTCTGAATATTTGGAACATTGCTAAATATGACAAGTGGCTAAAAAGTGCGACATAGTTTTTGCCAAACATTGATTCATTTTCGTTTCGCCAAATTCCTATCACACGATACGTCAACTATGTTCGCAAACTTCATGCCAAATTTCTTTTGTTGTGACAATATTGTTTAGATTTGTAAGCAAAGTTCATGCGAAATTCACATATGACAAGTGCAGTGGTTTTAAAAACAAGTGCCAAGATTTTTATGAAAACGTTGATTAACTTCCATTTCATCAAATTTCGGGTACTCCAAATATGTTCAATATTCAGTAGAGGTCATGCCAAATTTTCTCGAACCCTTCTTAGTCACTTCCTCTTCTCAAAATTACAATTAATAAGTGCTTCTTAATGATTATTAGGGACCATGCGGCGTTAGATCTACCATATCTGCAAATGTGCATGTATGGAAAGGGTGGATACTGTTGTAGATTTCGGACTCTTCTTGATGAACGGATTAAAAAAATTAGCGGTAACAGTCTATAACCACAACTAGTTTTCTGTTCGAACCATTTGTATAATTATTGTACTGACTTTCTTATCAATGATGTCATGCTGCATAGTTTATCCCATGCAACAATTTATGCGGTGACGTTTTGTACTTTGACGATTATATGGGGCGCACATTCGAACCGGATGTGCGTAAACGAACTGATGAAACCATCATATATGGCGATGGATGGGAGCAGTACATTGCACAGAATAATTTCATCGAACGAGAGTACATGTCCTTTTTTGTGAATGAAGAGTACATGTCCTTTTCAATAGGTTAAGGACAATGTATTTTTGAAGTGATGACGATGACGATGACCACGATCATGATGATAGCCAGGATCACCAGGATGATGGAGAAAACCAAAATGACTAGGACAACCATGAAGATGAGGACAGATCGGATGATGATGACAACCAGAATGACGAGGTTGAGCAAGATGATGCCAATGAGGAAGATGTTGACGATGGTCCATTTAGTTCCGCAAGTTTCTCTGAAAGAATGAGGAAGCTTACTCGGGATGAGACCATGAATGTTACCTCAATGTTATCATCCAGTGAGGCCTTTGTTGGGAAGGCCATTGTGCATTGTTTAACAAAAACCAACATCATCAAAAAAGTCACGCTGATATGTTTTGTACTCTTTCATGTTATTATTTTCATAACCAAGTATATATGTTGAGATGTTTAACATTGTGTGCTATCTATTTTCTCTTAATGATGGGTAGTGAATAAGTTACCTATGAAGATGTTTTCCAGAGCGGACATCCCAACCATCGGCATCGCTGGAGTATGGCATGGACCAGCAAGGCGTGTCACCAGCGTTTAGTACAAGACATAATTGGATGGATGCATATCCTTCTATGGGTCTGGCTTGCGAGAATCCTTGACGAGGAAGAGAGAACTAAGTCTGAACACCCTTGTGATAATCACCAAAAAGAAGAGCAATCACAATAACTCAGATGATGATTGTCGTCGACCATGTTTAGAAATATGGTCTAATTCATGAATATATTAGCAGCCAAACTATTAGTGTTAATTAGTAGGTTAAGATGGACGTGATACATTGATGTTTGGTTTTGAGACGAACAAATTTAAAGTGTTACTTAATTATTTGGTCGTTTGTTTCCAAAATGATCCAGTCTGGTTCAGTTATATTGAGAATTATATGATCTCGCCTTTTAAAGTATTGTTTGTCAACCCCAATGCCAGCAGTTGGTATATTGTAGCCTATTTCTCTAGTGGCGGGTGCTAGGGGATAACCCCCACCACTACAATGATTTATGTGGCGTGAAGGAACTATCACCCGCCACAGGAAGCAGCGTACCAGTGGCGGGCAGGCACCCACCACTGATGGGGTTATATAAGTGGCAAAAGGTCAGTGCTTGGTGCCCCTGAGTGCCTTGCCCGCCACTACTTGGCTTTTCTCATTCACCACTACTAGGCATTCCTACAGTAGTGTTTGTGCCATGGCATTGGTGGAGGTCTGCGAGAGGGGAATGTGAAGAGAAGAGTAAGGTCGCCCGTCTTAAAACAGAAGCTCAGACGCCATTAATGAAGAGCTTGGGAGCGAGGCGGGTGGCCATGGAATTCAAAGGGCTCACTTCCCAGTGAGCTTGCACAACGTAAAACTCGCACGCTTCTCAGTGAGCCTACGCAATGGTGGTCTGCTTGCATGCTTCCCGGTCAGTCTGCGCAGTGGACCGCGTTCGCATGCCTCCCATCTACTCAAGTAGTTGTCTGCATGGCACCTCCTAGACATTACAAGTGTGATGCGTGGCATCACATGAATGGTTAGTAGAATGCCAACGGTTTAAATTATACAAACATTTGAGATGATAATGTGGCAGCTATTTGTTTCAAAATGCCTTTGTTGGCTGCTAATTCGTGCGTCTTCTCTCAAATTGGAAACGAAAAATACCACAAAATGTTGGTGCCATTCCATGACAGCATGCCAGGTTTCATGAATTTTAGATGAGTTTTGGATTTACTATAATTTAAAAACCTAGCATCTCAATATTTGCGGTCGAACGACGATTTCAAGGTGTTTGAAATTCATCCCCATTTTTTGCATGCGACCTAAGCATGCACCCAAGGACACACATATGATTTTCAACCCATTTTGCTGCACTAGAGCATGTGCATGTAGTTCAAATTTGAATTATGCACATTAAATGCCTAGAAAACTTGGTTAATGTATATAAATTTTCAAACAATCCCCGAAAAACTCCAAATTTTAACACGACACTCCTATTAGTCTATGTTGCCTATAAAAAAATCAAGGCGAGAAGAGGCAACGCATGGTTTTTTGTCCACAAAGGTGACACGTTCCCTACCAAGAAAATGAGGCTTCTTGTGAGAAGCTCTGGTTTGTGGGAAGCTTATATCAAAACCTACCCCGCATGGGACAATTTTTTTACCATGACATGTTGGTGCCATTCCAAGATAGCATGCCAAGTTTAACAAAATTTAGACGAGTTTTGGATTTACTAGAATTTAGAAATCAAGTATCTCAATGTTTGCGTCCGAGCGACAGTGCCGAGGTGTTTCAAATTCATTCACATTCGTTGCATGGGACCTAAGCATGTACCCAAGGACACACATTTGATTTTTCACCCAATTTGGTCACTGGAGCATGTTCCTATAGTTGAAATTTGAAGTATGCACATAAAATGCATAGGAACTCAGTTAATTTATAAAAATGTCCAAGCGATCCCCGAAAAGTTCCAAATTTTAACACGACACTCCTGTTGGTCTACATTGCCACTATAATCGAAAGGAAGAAGAGAAAAGGAATATTGTTCATTCCACAAAGGTGACAGGTTCCCTACAGGAACCATGAGGCTACTCGTGAGAAGCTTATACCAAAACCTGCCCGAAACGGGACAATTTTTTTACCACAACATGTTGGTGTCATTCCATGATGGCATGCCAAGTTTCATGAATTTCACACGAGGTTTGGATTTACTAGAATTTGAAAACCAAGTACCTCACTGTTTGCGACCGAGCGATGGTGCCGAGGTGTTTGAAATTCATTCCTATTTGTTGCATGGGACCTAAGCATGCACCTAAGGACACACATTTGTTTTTCAACCCATTTTGGTCACCGGAGCATGTTCCTATAGTTCCAATTTTAATTATGCAAAAAAAAATGCATAGAAAACTCAGTTAATGTATAAAAATGTCTAAACGATCCCTGAAAAATTCCAAATTTTAACACGACAATCATGTTCGTCTATGTTCTATCTAGAAAACAATTCAAGGCGGGAAGAGACAACAAATGTAATTTTGTCTACAAATGTGAAACATTCCCTACCGGAACCATGAGGCTTCTTGTGAGAAGCTTATACATAAACCTGCCCCATACGAGACACCATTTTTACCACAGCATGATGGCACCATTTCATGATAGCATGCCAAGTTTCATGAATTTCAAACGAGTTTTAGATTTACTAGAATTTCAAAACCAAGTATCTCAAATGTTTGCGACCGAGCGACAGAGCCGAGGTGTTTGAAATTCATGCACATTTGTTGCATGGGACCTAAGCATGCACCTGAGGACACACATTTGATTTTTCAACCCATTTTGGTCACTTGAGCATGTGCTTATAGTTCAAATTTGAATTATGCACATAAAATTCCTACAAAACTTAGTTATAGTATAAAAATGTCCGAACGAACCCAGCAAAATTCTAAATTTTAACACAACACTCTTGTTGGTCTATGTTGCCACTAGAAAAAAATTGAAAGCAAGAAGAGGCAACTAATATCGTTTCATCCACAAAGGTGACACGTTCCCTAGCGGAACCATGAGGCTTCTTGTGAGAAGTTCTGGTTTGTGAGAAGCATATAACAAAACATGCCCCAAATGGGACATTTTTTGCCACAGCATGTTAGTGCCATTCCAAGATAGCATGCCAAGTTTCATGAATTTCAAACAAGTTTTAGATTTACTATAATTTAAAAACCAAGCATCTCAACGTTTGCTGGCGACCCATGGTGCCGACGTGTTTGAAATGCTCTTCCATTTCTTGCATGGGACCTAAGCATCCACCCATGGACACATATCCGATTTTACCACCCATTTTGGTGCACCGGAGCATGTGCATGTAGTTTAATTTTGAATAATGCACCTTAAATGCCTAGAAAACCCAGTTAATGTATAAAAATGTCCCAACGAACCCTGAATAATTCAAATAAATTTGATGACACTCCTATAGTAGCATGTTCACCGCAGATAAAAGTTCTAGCAATTCAAACACCCTCCTTTGCCAATTTGACCCCATTATGTATTACAAATCACGACGAAAAATCAAGTACATCGCACACAATTTATTATCACCAATCATGTGACATGCAGTACAAATTATCTGGGAGCAGCGTCATAGTATAAGGCTTACGCGTGTCAAGCAGACTAGCTCGCTCCCCGAATATCATTTCAGTGTTCAATCATCGCCAGACAGATATGGGAATGTGGAACCGCATCGTGAGGGCAACTTCGATGGCCCATTCCGGTGAGAGAACGGCCGCAACCACCATGATCATGCTAAAAAAATCTGCATTAGCGCGGCCGCAATCTGTGACCGGACACCCGCGGCAGCCCAAACGGAAGTTGTTGCAGCTCAGATGGCGGCATCAACATTTGCGATGGGGATAGCAACTGAGACGAGAGGCACAACAGCTGTCGGTTTTGCAGTGGCCTCCTTAGCATTAATGGAGGCCGCCCAATACCATGTCGGGGACGCCCGCGCCCAGCTCCTAGCGGTCACCGCACAAATCACACGAAGCTTCTTCGACAATGGCCGATAGCCCACGACCGAAGAGTTGGCAATCGCCGAGAGCATTCACGCAGTCGTCCGTTCATTCGTGCATACCTTGCCACGATTCCCATGCCCAACTCTTAGTGGTCTTTTCCAAAGAGATGGTGAGCGTGGATGGTGAGATGCTTCCGAGTATGGTGCGATGGATGCCTTGGAGCCCCTTCCCTAGGAGATTGTCGGGCGCGAGCGGGATATGGAGGAGGCGGCAGAGACAAACGAGCGTCATCCGGAGTAGTAATCTTTGTTTAGAGAGCTGGTCTTTTGTTTGAGTAATGTTTAGGTCATCTAGATCTGTTTAATTGCCGAACTTGATCGATTAAGAGGTGTGGGTGTGCTGCAGAATCTCTTGTGTACTCAAATTATGCAATAATGTGGATGACTTTTGTAACCAGGGAAATTCAGACCAAAATTTGCACGTTCAAACTCATCACACATAGGGTAAGCTATATTAATCATTTGTGATGTTCACATATCGTACACGGTGCTAAATAACGGACTTTGTCTGATGACACTTTGCACGCCAGTTTTTGGCTCCATCGAGCCAAAAAAATTGGCTTCTTCAGAAATATCTACCTTCCCACCCCCTCCTCCTGACCAAAAGCCACATTTGCCCTGTATCCACCTTTCTTTCCAAGTTCAAACCTTCACTACATGCTTGCAGCGCCGCCTGCTTGCCAGCGACACTCTTTCACGCACCGTGACCTCGTCGATCTAGGGAGGTAATCTACACTCGACCCCCCTCCTCCTCCTCCTTCTACATCCCACATGCCCGTTCGCCGGTGCGACACCTATGCCCAAATCACTGACCCATCCTCAAAATAAGCGTCGCCCTAAGCCATGGTGCATGCATTATAGCTAGGAGCTCCAGGAGCATTTGACAGCGGAGAAGCAAATTGCGGCCGCACGCGCGGATGAGGTCACGATGGTTGCCATTCATGCCAACCCCCAAATCTTGGACGAGCACCTCGCTGTCAAGGCCACCTTCTATCCATCGCGTGCCGATGGTGCCACACGGTAGGCTGCTTTAAATGGAAGTTTGTGGCGCTTTCTCGAGGCCATCGTCGGTGCCTTCAACGAAGACTACAAGGTTTTTTCTCAGTGTTCCCATGATTACCTCAACTTGAGAGGCAGCAGGTTGGTGCCCGAAGCGGCTCAAGCAACTCAGCACTACAAGGAGGGCACCCACGATGTGGAGGCCTCGCCCTCTTCCAAGTCCAAGGAGTCAATCGTCATCGATATCTCCGATGATGAGGTGTAGCTTGTCTTATTAGTTCACTATAAGTACCTATGTTCAGCATGTTCGGTTTACTTGTTGCATGTGCCACAAATTCTAGTGAGTTTACCTATGTAATGTTACCATGCAATCTAATCCTCTATTACATATGTTCTATACGTCGTGCAATGTGGTGCTCGCTTATTAACTGTTTTGTTAATTTTTTGTCGTCTTCAGTTAACTCTGTGGTTCAATCTGCAAAGTGAGGTTCCATTCTTGTGGGTTCAATTTTGTATTGTCTTGCATGTGAGAAAGAACTCGAATTTGGTTGTACAAAATACATGTGAAACAAATACAATTGATATATTTCCAAGTTGTTAAGCATGCTTGGTTTTGTTAATTGTCTGATCATCTAATATGTTATATATTGTGCAATGTGGTGCTCAGTTAATGTTTGGTTCATTTGATGTGTTTAGTTAACTATTTGGTTCAATTGTGCAATGCGATGTTCAGTTGTTGTGGGTGCAATTTCGTATTGTCTTCCATGTGAAAAATAAATGGAAGTTGGCTATAGAAAATACATGAGAGACAAATTCAATTGCTACATTTCCAAGTTGTTAAGCATGCTTGGTTTGGTTAACTGTCTGATCTTCTAGTATGTTATATATTATGTAATGTGGTAATCAGTTAATGTTTGGTTCATTTGTTGTGCTGTTTAGTTAACTATTTGGTTCAATTCCGCAGTGCAATGTTCAATTGTTGTGGGTACGATTTTGTATTGTCATGCATGTGAGGAATAAATCGAATTTGGCTATACAATTGGGATATTTCCTAGTTCTCAATCATGATTGGTTTGGATAAATGGCTTTTCCATGTGGCTCGAATTAATCTGCTGAATCTAGAATGTGTAAACTTTTTCAACAACATATTTTACTGATAGTATGCCAAACCTCACCTAACCTGAGCAATAACTACCTTATATGTGTTGCAGCGAAATAATGGGAAGCACTGAGGTTTACAATCGAGGTTTGCACATGCATGGTCCTTTGTCTAATAGCACATTATTATGCAATTGCAAGAGTCATTCTAATATTTAGGTTTTTAACAATTTGGTCTTGCACATGTAGGCCCCATTGTCAGAGGTTTTGACCCACTGTTCGACCCATTTTGCATGGGGAAATGAGTTGTCCATGAATATCAGCCAAGTCAAGAAACTCAGAAATATTGTTAGGATAAAGAAACTAGCGACAAAAAACAATAAGATCGTTGTCTACACAATGAAAAAGACATAAGTGAACTACGGGATGGTACTAACTCTTATACCCTGTCCTTTTTATTCCTTTGCGCCATTTCCAAATTAAGAGAAGATATTTATGCATACCTTTGTTTTCAGGCCTTTCCTAAGTAGTTCACTGATGATTACCTCTCAAACAACCTGTATGGTCAGTAGGCATGGAAGGTATTTATAAAACACCCATGATACAACGTTGAAGTCTTCCTCAAGAGGACGAAGGATGGAGGGTCAATCATCCACAGGCACTGGCCTAAAGTTGCAAGGACCTTCAACATCATTGAAGGCTCAATATTCGCTTTCCAGATGAGAGTCAACTATCTATCTACCGTCTGTGATGCTCATCTCCAAAGGTTATAGATGTTGCATGTGAAACCTGGTGCTGGTGCAGTTGTGTAATGGGGTAGCTAGCTATATGCCTATATGGTGTAACTGAGTGCTGAAGCTATATGATGTTGTACTCTGATGCATTTCAATTAATCATGGTTCTGTAATACGAAAATGAAATATATTGTGTGGTTAATAAGAAATGTCATTTTGATTAATTAATGGATTACTAACAATAATAGGCCAATTAGCCTGCTTATTGGGTTTTTGTATTTCAAACGGTTATTGAGACAACACCATGTGCGATGACCTCAAACAAGCCACACCGTTTCTAGGAAGTAACTGTTTTGGATCAATGAACAATCACACACGACTTCCTCCGGAAAACCGTTTGTGTTAGGCCACCTTGCGCAAACATTTTCCACATAAAAAGTGTGTGTGATGGACAGCCTATGTCACACAGTTTCTTCTAGGCACCGTTCGTGATGCATTCAATAATGCATAAGATAAAATTCTTAATATCATCTGCAATGGAAACACTATCATAGACGATTTGATGGGGAAAATTGTGTGTGATGTGCGTGAGAGTGGAAACGTTTGTCTGGGCTCCATGGCGTGGGATGTACATACAAACAGAAATGTGTCTCTTGGCTGGCTGTGTGGGATGTACATACGAATGGAAACGTATTCCTTCGATTCACTGTGTGGGATGTACATATGAACGAAAACGTATGGTATGGATTGACTATGTGGGATGTACTTACAAACGAAAATGATTGGACATGTATAATGTTCTGTGATGGTGCGCCCGATCGCACACGAGCTCTTTTTACCCACGTGTACGACTGGGGGGGGCTATCGGTGACGGTTTATGGGTCGTGTCGGAAGGACCCTCCTATCGCACACACTGACAAGGCAACGATTTAAAATGCCATCGTAGAAAGGGGTAAAAACCGTTTGTATAGCACCTCGATGTACAAGTGAAACCCTGGATTCCACCGACTCCAGCTATGTACCTATTTAATTGCTTGTCGCTGATGTTGACTCCATCTTACATCTGCCCAACAATGAATGATAGGAAGAGATGGAAGATACTTCAACTTGCAGATCCTTTGAGGCTCCTCATGACCAAGGATATTTCATGGTCCCCGTCACCAGAGTAGGAGGCTCTACAGAGGAAACTGAGACAACCACAACTTGCAAATAGCTTCTTCCCATGCCCTTGTGGGTACGGACCGAACCAAACTACTAGAATTTCTCAAAGATGCCTAGTTCTCTGGGTTAACCGAGTAAATTTCATCAGGAGCTCTTTTAGCTGTTTACAATGAACCGGATGTGGCACCCTGCTCAAAGGAACCGGAATGCCCTATATTCCAGCCTAGAGATCAAGTCCTCTAGAATACGATACTACTTGGCATAGAGAGCACAACTCTTTATTACGAATTATATGGATACATGGGTTCTGATTACATGGTTACACAGGCATGACAACATTATGCCTCCTAAGGTAGCTCTATACTAGCAGCGTAACAATCGCGATGGTGGTGGACTCAACTCCACAGGGACATTGGATGGGACACATCCAGCTCACAGACTCGTTATCCTCAACAAGTAATCAATCATGGCATCACTTGCAATCTAGCATCACATAGCCGGTGAGTAGTTTGAATGTACTCGCAAGCTCACAACAACCAAAAGCATCGAAGGAAGACAATAACATATCATTACAGGTTAAGTTATGAACAACTACTATGGAGGTGGAAGTAAATCATAATCATGAACAGATAAACTGGAAGTAAAGGGGGTAACCATCATTTAAGCTCTTGGCCATCCAACCAAGCAATGTACCCTCATGATTACCGCATTACCTCATAAGCGATACACCCTCGTGATCAAAATGTGATCTCATAGCCATCCCATGATCATCACTAAGGCCATCCAAGATCATTGAGTTCCTGCCAAACTATTATTAGACTCATCTAGTGACAAATGTCATCCCATCATCACTGTGTTGATTGAATAGTGTGACCTAATACAAACTACCAAATACCATGGACACGGCTATACGGATAGTTTCTTACACTATGCAGAGGTTGCACACTTTACATAATATCTAAGGCGATTGGCCTCATACATTAGTACATGTTCCCATTCAGGTGGTGTCGGTGTGAAAACCTGTAGACCTCGGGGTAGGGGGTCCCGAGCTGTGGATCTCAGATCAGTGGTTACAGGAATAAGGGAGACGATGTCTACCCAGGTTCGGGACCTCTCGATGGAGGTAAAACCCTATGTCCTAACTTGTTTGTATTGATCAATATGTATGGAGTACAAGCTTGATCTACCTTGACATCATAAGTTGTATTCTA
Organism: Secale cereale; assembly: GCA_902687465.1. NCBI lineage: Eukaryota > Viridiplantae > Streptophyta > Magnoliopsida > Poales > Poaceae > Secale > Secale cereale. The sequence goes on along the minus strand of LR738710.1, from coordinate 446,448,632 downwards.
ACCCTAGGGCTAGGTGAATGCAATTATGGATGAGATCCCCTCTACAAGCTAAACCCTCTGGCTTATATACATGCTAGGTAGGGCATCTGGGGCTACATGGTCGGTATCCAGGGGGATCTCATGGAGGTGGTAGGACATGTCTTGGAGTATATGTCAAGTCTTCAACAAAGGTGGTCTTCATTACGTCTAGGCATGCAACTTCCAGAGTCCATCCAAATGGGGGAGGGAGGGGTGAGGCCCATAGGCCCAACTCGGGGACTACGGGAGAACTTGCTTAGTCCCCCTAGTCCAGGACACCGTCAGTAGCCCCCGAACATGTCTCCTGTGTCGAGGACGACTTCTTTGATGCAATAACTTCTGATCCGAAGTCTTGGCTTGACAAACGAGTTCCACTTCCCTGGAAATTCAAGATTCCTTTGCCTTGAAGGGTACTATGGACCACCCCTCAAAGGAGTAGCGTTCCCCAACCATGGCTTAGCCGAACTTGCTCAGCATTCGAAGACGCGAGGTTACTTAACCTCAAAGGACAGTCGCATAGGTGTGAATGGTGCTTTCTAGCCTGACAACTTTATCGAAGTGGCACCACCCAGGACTGGTTAAGCAGTTACTGCTCACCCGAATCGTGACCCGAGGCAATGGTCTTATCAGCACGTCCCATCCAAATGGAGATCCTGCCTGTTTTCTTAGGAATAACTTTAAGATTTTGTTTTTCCCCGTATGCATAAGGACATCTTTTGCGGGGATTGGTGATTTTAGTGGTGCAACAGAGGGACTCTTAGCCTTTTACAAGCCTATAAGAGTAAAAGATAGTGATGGAAAAAGTACGCTCTTATTTCTCCTTGCCTGTTGCCTCTCGAGATCCAGCGCCCAGATCCAATATCGACCACCTCCTGCGTAGCGCATCCTAGATCTTATCCCCATCAATGGCCAATGCCAGCCTCAAGAGACACTAGACTGGTTGCTCTATTACGGAGGGCACCATCCTGGAGCTGCGCAGTGTGGGATACATCCCTACGGAGGTCAACAATCGAGCGCTAGACCAAACCCAACGTGTACCCGCTCCCAACCTAGGGAGAGGGTGGTCTTCGTCCCCCACCTTATCAGAGGCCTGGGGTTCCCACTGCACCCCTTTGTGTGTGGGTTCATGTTCTTCCATGGGCTGGATTTCCATCATCTAGTCCCAAACTCTATCCTCCACCTCGCCTCCTTTATTACGGTCTGTGAGGTGTTCCTCCGCATCGAGCCGCACTTCGGCCTGTGGCTGAAGATCTTTGACTTTAATCCAAAGTCCAGTGTATCTAAGCTCGTGGAGTGTGGAGGCGCCATGATCAGCAAAAATTGAAAGGTCGATTGGTTTAAAGGCACCTTCATAGAGACCATAAAAGAGTGGCAGCATGAGCGGTTTTACATCACTGAGCCGCTCACCGCTTACCAGGCCTAGGTTCCAGAGTTCTTGGGCGGGCCTCTGAGGAAGCTTATGTCCTAGAAGAAGAAGGGCCCAGCCTAGGGGAACCCATAGGAGGTGGAGGTGTTGTCCACTAAGATCAAGTGGTGGATCCATCAGAAAAACCTCCCGTTGGTAGACGTGGTAAATGTCATGCTCCATCGCCGCGTCGTCCAGCTCCAATCATAGGCCACCTGATGAGGACATCACTACTGAAGTTACACCCACAACCCCTATTGTTACATATACTGGACCAATTACTATAGCTCGGGCATGCCAATTAAATTATCAGCTACTTTTGTTTCTTGGCAATGTTTCAAATGTTCATGAGAACATGATGCTGAACTAATTCGATACATTTGTTTTGCTTATAAATGAAGGGCCAAGCATGGACAAGAACGATAAACATCCGAGCATGGAAAAGATGGTGCGTGCAAGGGGAACAAGAACAGATTTTCAAATGATGGTTTCAGCACTTTGAAGCCACCATAATGAGTGCATAAAGGCTTAGACGTAATATAAAAGATGCCACCTAATAAATTTTGTCTAGAGGCTATTATAGGTGTTGCATCACCTTATTATTGGACCAGGCCCATGTAATTTCCAATTACTTCAGCATAGGCTGTTTTTAGAGGTCGTATGTGTGGGGAATCAGAGTCAGGGTCGGTTTCGGATCCCTCCTCCATGGGGTCACTAAATTCCACCTACTCGTCCATATCTACAACCCTTAGGGCGTCGTTTAGACTTAGCTGCAACTTTGCATACTTCATTTGTGTTCTACAACCAGACAAAGATGTCACATAACCCCACTTTGATTAATAAATATTTCCTCTTAAATTCACAATATCAGATTCTTACTTGTTCTTCGTTTGCCTGCAGGAAACAGACCTTCATGGTCATGTTGATTGTGCTCCGACATGGTTAATAACCACTCAGAGTTGGTTTAGTGATTGCTAAGGCGTGTTGTCTTTGCACGTTCATAGTCGGGTCGTCAAAGTATAGTTCCTCCAAAACGATAGCCACTGGTGACTGCTAGGACTACGTCAGTTTTTCCCCAAAGAGGATGGGATGATGCAGTATAGCACTGGTAGGTATTTCCCTAAGTGATGAAACCAAGGTTATCGAACCAGTAGGAGAACCAAGCAACACAAAGTAAATAAGACCTGGACACAAAGAACAAATACTCGCAACCCGACGTGTAAAAGGGGTTGTCAATCCCTTTCGTGTAACGGACGTGATAGAGTTGTAAATATTGATAGATCGAATGATAAATAAGATTAATTACAGAAAGGTATTTTTGGGTTTTTGGTTTAGTAGATCTAAAATTAAAGCAAAGGAAAATATATCACAAAGGCGAATAATATGAGAAAGAGACCCGGGGGCCGTAGATTTAACTAGTGGCTTCTCTCGAGAAAATAGCAAACGGTGGGAAAACAATTACTGTTGGGAAATTGATAGAACTTCAAATAATTATGACAATATCCAGGTAATGATCGTTATGTAGGGATCACGTCAAAGATTAATAGACCGACTCCTGCCTGCATCTACTACTATTACTCCACATATCGACCGCTATCCAGCATGCATCTAGTGTATTAAGTTCATGGAGGAACGGAGTAATGCAAGAAAAATAATGACATGATGTAGACAAGATCTATTTATGTAGAAATAGACCCCCATCGTTTTATCCTTAGTAGCAGCGATACATACGTCTCGGTTCGCTTTCTGTCACTGGCATCAAGCACCGTAAGATCGAACCCACTACAAAGTACCTCTTCCCATTGCAAGATAAATAGATCAAGTTGGCCAAACAAAACCCAAATATCAGAGAAGAAATACGAGGCTATAAGAAATCATGCATAAAGAGATCAAAGAAGACTCAAATAACTTTCATGGAAATAAAAAGGTAGATCTGATCATAAACTCAAAGTTCATCGGATCCCAACAAACACTCAACAAAAGAGTTACGTCATATGGATCTCCAAGAGACCATTGTATTGATAATCAAAAGAGAGAGAGGAAGCCATCTAGCTACTGACTACAGACCCGTAGGTCTACAAGGAACTACTCACACATCATCGGAGAGGCACCAATGGAGGTGGTGAACCCCTCTGTGAAGGTGCCTAGATTGGATCTGGTGGTTCTGGACTTTGCGGGGGCTGGAGTAGAATTTCATCGACTCCTCTAGGGTTTCTTGAATATCTGAGTATTTATAGAGCAAAGAGGCAGTGCCGGAGGCCACCGAGGTGGGCACAACCCACCTGGGCACGCCAGGGGGGCATGTCGCGCCCTGGTGGGTTGTTCCCCCCTCGATGCACCCCCCCTAGGTGCATCTCTGGCCCATTGGATGTCTTCTGTCCCATAAAAATTCTCCAAAAAGTTTCGTGGTGTTTGGGCTCTGTTTGATATTGATTTCCTGTGATGTAAAAAACATGCAGAAAATAACAACTGGCACTTGGCACTATGTCAATAGGTTAGTACCAAAAATGATATAAAGTGACTATAAAATGATTGTAAACCATCCAAGAATGATAATATAACAGCATGGAACAATCAAAAAATTATAGATACGTTGGAGATGTATCAGCACCCCCAAGCTTAATTCATGCTCGTCCTCGAGTAGGTAAATGATAAAAACAAAATTTTTGATGTGGAATTCTGCCTATCATTTCATATCATATTCTTTTCTTTATAGCATGGACATTTGGACTTTTATATGGTTCAAAGCAATAGTCTAGTTTTGACATGAGATTTAAATACTCAAACATATCAACAAGCAACCATGTCTGTCAAAATACCAATGCTAAAATAAGTCATCACTAGCCCATCATGCTCAACCATTGATCCATTCATGAAACACATTCGCATATTAGTTACACCCAATGCTCAAGTACGATCATAGTGTTTCCAAGTTGGTGCTTTATAAGAGAAGATGGAGACTCAAATTCAAAAATAAAAATTGCATAAGTAAAAGAAAGGCCCTTTGCAGAGGGAAGTAGGGATTTTTAGAGGTGCCAGAGCTCAAAGCTTAAATTGAGAGATTAAAATATTTTGTGAGGTGTACTTTTCCCACCAAATAAAATGACTTGAGGTTCCCAACACTTTCCATGCTAGATATATCATAGGCGGTTCCCAAACATAAAAAAAAGTTTATTCCTTCTCCGCGAAACTTTCACAAGCCATGGCTAGCCGAATCCACGGTTGCCTTCCATACCAACACTTTCCAAGGAATTTATCATTTGACAACATAAAGTAAATTTGTTTTTCATTTCAGGACCGGGCATCCCTAATACCTTTGCCTTACTCTCGTGCAATGACAAGTGAATAAACACTCATCGTGAGAATAACACATCTAGTATGGAAAATATTGGCCACCCCTCACCGCCTTGCGAGCAGTACGGGCACACAAAAGGGAAATTTATTTTGAAAATTAGAGATGGCACATACAAATTTGCTTATAATGACAAGGGAATACCGCATATAGGTAGGTATGGTGGACTCATGTAGCAAAACCGAGATAAAGGATTTTGGATGCACAAGTAGAGATTATACTTAGTGCAAAATGAAGGCTGACAAAAGACTGGGAAGCGCCCAACCATGAAACGAATAATCTCATTAGCGAACATTGAGCATAAATAACATCGAACAATGCATCACAAGTAGGATGTAATTTCATTGCATGATTAATGACTTTCGTGCTTGCATAGGGAATCACAAACCTTAACACTAATATTCATACTAAAGCATAATTACTCATTAACATGACTCACATATCATATCATCATGTCTCAAAACTATTACAAGGAATCAAGTTTATTTTTTCCAATGATTTTCATGAACGTTTTTATATCCTTCTTGGATATCTATCACTTTGGGACTAATTTTCATCTGTTGCTTTTGACAAGCTCAAACAAATATAAGTGAAGATCATGAGCATATTTTTTTCTTTCTCTCAAAATAATTTAAATGAAGCAAGAGAGAATTTCTTCAAAATTTTACTAACTCTCAAATAAATCTAAGTGAAGCAAGAGAGTATTTCTTCAAAAATGCTAAAGCACACCATGCTCAAAAAGATATAAGTGAAGCACTAGAGCAAATCCATAGCTCATAAAAATTTAAGTGAAGCGTAGAGAGCTATTCTAACAAGTAATGGCATAATTTTGGCTCTCTCTAATAGGTGTGTACATCAAAGATTCATAACTTAAAAAGCAAAACAAAGCAAGCAAATACTCACATCATACAAGACACTCCAAGCAAAACACATATCATGTGACGAACAAAAATATAGTTTTGAGTAAAATACCGATGGTCGTTAGAAGAAAGAGGGGATGCCACACGAGGGCATCTCCAAGCTTAGTTGCTTGCTTCTCTTTTAGATAATGGCTTGGGATGCCGGGGAATCCCCAAGCTTAGGCTCTTCTTACTCCTTATTCCTTCATCCATCGTAAGATAACCCAAAACTTGAAAAATTCAATCACACAAAACTAAACTAAACCTTCGTGAGATCCGTTAGTATAAGAAAACAAATCACTACTATAAGTATTGTAGCAAAACAATTAATATTTTGTATTTGTATTATATCTACTATATTCCAACTTTTCTATAGAAAAAACTCATCAAAACCATAGAATCATAAAAAAAACACATAACAAAATAAAAAACAGAATCTGTAAAAAGCAAAACAGTCTATAGTAATCTAGAAGTTTCCAATACTTGTATAACTCTAAAAATATTGAAAAAAATAGGGCCACGTGGGAAATTTGTATATTAATCTTCTGCAAAAATAATCAACCTAAAAGCGCTCTTTTGTTAAAAATTAGAATTTTTCTCATGAGCGCAAAAGTTTCTCTTTTTCAGCAAGATGAAATCTACTTACACCCAACATGATCCTAAGTCTTTACTTGGCACAAACATTTATTCAAACAAAAAAACATCTTAACATAGGTATTAAAGGGTATTTTATTGAAAACAACAAGAAAAATCAAAAAGCAAAAAGATACAAGTTGGGTTGCCTCCCAACAAGCGCTATCGTTTTACGCCCTTAGCTAGGCATGATACCAATATTTCTAGTGTTGTCATCCTTGTAGGATGTTCCATAAGTTGCCCTCATTATAGATTCATAAGGAAATTTGATCTTGGTTCTAGGGAAGTGTTCCATGCCCTTTCTCAAGGGAAATTGGAATTTAATATTCCCTACTTGCATGTCAATCACCGCACCAGTGGTGCGCAAAAACGGTCTACCACCTATAATAGGGCAAGACGGATTGCAATCGATGTCAAGAACAATAAAGTCTATGGGTACATAGTTCCTATTTGCAAGAATAAGAACATCATTGATTCTACCCAAAGTCTTTTCAATAGTGGAATCCGCCAAATGCAAATTAAGAGAGCAATATTCAATATTGGTAAGACCAATAACATCGCAAAGAGATTTCGGAATCGTGGAAACACTAGCACCCAAATCACAGAAAGCAAAACAATTATAATTTTTAATTTTGATTTTGATAGTAGGTACCCATTCATCATTCAACATTCTAGGAATTGACACTTCTAGTTCCAACTTATCATCTAAAGCTTTCATCATAGCATCAACAATATGTTTAGTAAAAGCTTTATTTTGTTCATAGGCATGGGTGAATTAATCATGGATTGCAACAAAGAAATACAATTAATCAAGGAGCAACTATCATAATTAATGTATCTGTAATCCAAGAGAGTGGGCACATCACTAGTTAAAGTCTTGACCTCTCCAAACCCACTTTTATCACTTCTCTCAACAAGATTTTCAATCTCCGAAATATTGGGATGCCTTCTACCTAAACTTGACTCTTCTCCAGTCCCTTTATCATCGTCAAACTTTACTAAACAAAGAATCAATAGAAGAAACACCAATCATTTTAATGTCTTCATCAATTTTATGAAAGCAATCACTAGAAAACGCCTTTTCTAAAAATTCTTGTTTAGCTCTAAGCATATCCATAGAAACATAAAGAGCTTTAATTGATTCTTCAACTTTAGGCAAAAAGAAAATCAACTTGAGATTTTCCACATCATTAGAAATTCTATCAATACTCCTAGACATATCATCAATCTTATTCAAATTTTCTTCTATGGAAGCATTGAAAACTTTTTGAGTATTAATAAATTCTTTAATATTATTCTCTAGATCAGAGGTGTTCCTATTATTATTGTACGATTGATTTCCATATGAATTACCGTAATTATTAGAGAAATTACTAGGAAAAGGCCTAGGATTAAAATTACCTCTATAAGCATTATTGTTAAAATTATTTCTAGAGATAAAGTTCACATTTATAGCATCACTAGTTTGCTCAATCAAAGTAGACAAAGGCATATCATTAAGATCAATAGGAGCACCTTAACTAGTAACCATTTTCATAAGAGCATCAACCTTTTCATTTAAAGAATCAATCTCAACCGAATTAACTTTCTTGCTACTCGGCGCCCTTTTGGTATGCCATTGCGAATAATTCGCCATAATATTATCAATCAATTTGGTGGCTTCACCCAAAGTAATTCCATAAAAGTACCACCAACGGCGGAATCCAAAAGGTTTCGAGAAACAACATTCAACCTCGCATAAAAGTTTTGTACGATCAACCAAAGATTTAACCCATGAGTTGGGAAATTCCTTAGCATCATTTGCATCCTTTCCCAAGATCGTGCAACATGCTCATGTTCAAGTTGCCTGAAATTCATGATCTGGGTTCTAAGGGATATAATTTTTGCAGGCGGAAAATATTTAGTGATAAAAGCGTCTTTGCATTTGTTGCAAGAATCAATGCTATTGAGAGGCAAAGAAGAAAACCAAATTTTTGCTTGATCTCGCAAAGAAAACAGGAATAATTTCAATTTCACAACATCGTTGTCCACATCTTTGTTCTTTTGCATATTGCATAATTCCATGAAGGTATTAGGATGGGACGCGACATCCTCATTAGGAGTGCTGGAAAATTGATCTTTCATGACAAGATTCAACAAAGTAGTATTAATATCACAAGTCTCCGCACTAGTGGAAGGAGGAGCAATCGGAGTGCCAATAAAATCATTGTTGTTGGTATTGTAAAAATCACACAACTTAGTGTTCTCTTGCGTCAATTTTGAGCAATTGTAAACAAGAGCACAAGTGGGTGATAGATCCGACCGGAAAACGGTGAACGGAAAAAGAGGGCGAATAAAACGACAAATATTTGTGAAGTGGGGGAGATAAAAAGGAGAGGCAAATGGAAAATAATGTAAATTGAGAGGAGATGAGATTTGTGATTGGGAACCTGGTATATGTTGAAGGTGCTCCCCCGCAACGGCGCCAGAAATTTCCTTTTGATGACTACTAGGACTACGTCGGTTTTTCCCCAAAGGGGATGGGATGATGCAGTATAGCAGCTAGGCATTTCCCTTAGTGATGAAACCAAGGTTATCGAACCGGTAGGAGAACCAAGCAACACAACGTAAACAACACCTGCACACAAATAACAAATACTCGCAACCTGACATGTAAAAGGGGTTGTTAATCCCTTTCGGGTAACGGACGTGATAGAGTTGTAAATAATGATAGATCAAACGATAAATAAGATAAATTGCAGCAAGGTTTTTTTGGGTTTTTGGTTTAGTAGATCTGAAAATAAAAGCAAAGGAAAATCGATCGCAAAGGCAAATAGTATGAGAAAGAGACCCGGGGGCCGTAGACTTCACTAGTGGCTTCTCTCGAGAAAATAGCAAACAATGGGAAAACATTTACTGTTGGGAAATTGATAGAACTTCAAATAATTATGCAATAAGAAGGATGACATGATGTAGACAAGATCTATTTATGTAGAAATAGACTCCATCGTTTTATCCTTAGTAGCAACGATACATACGTGTCGGTTCCCTTTCTGTCACTGGGATCAAGCATCGTAAGATCGAACCCACTACAAAGCACCTCTTCCCATTGCAAGATAAATATATCATGTTGGCCAAACAAAACCCAAATATCAGAGAAGAAATACGAGGCTATAAGAAATCATGCATAAAGAGATCAAAGAAGACTCAAATAACTTTCATGGAAATAAAAAGGTAGATCTGATCATAAACCAAAGTTCATCGGATCCCAACAATCACTCAACAAAAGAGTTACGTCATATGGATCTCCAAGAGACCATTGTATTGATAATCAAAAGAGAGAGAGGAAGCCATCTAGCTACTGACTACAGACCCATAGGTCTACAAGGAACTACTCACACATCATCGGAGAGGCACGAATGGAGGTGGTGAACCCCTCCGTGATGGTGTCTAGATTGGATCTGGTGGTTCTGGACTTTGCGGGGGCTGGAATAGAATTTCATCGACTCCTCTAGGGTTTCTTGAATATCTGAGTATTTATAGAGCAAAGAGGCGGTGCCGGAGGCCACCGAGGTGGGCATAACCCACCTGGGCGCGACAGGGGGGCCTGGCGCGCCCTGGTGGGTTGTTCCCCACTCGATGCACCCCCCAGGGGGGCCTGGCGCGCCCAGGTGGGCCTGGCCCATAAAATTCTCCAAAAAGTTTCGCGGTGTTTGTGCTCCATTTGATATTGATTTCCTGCGGTGTAAAAAACATGCAGAAAACAACAACTAGCACTTGGCACTATGTCAATAGGTTAGTAACAAAAAATAATATAAAAAATGACTATAAATTGATTATAAAACATCCAAGAATGATACTATAACAGCATGGAACAATAAAAAATTATAGATACATTGGAGACGTATCATGCACCATCTCATCGAAAGACGGGACACCTTTGCGTCTATCCCGTGGTATTGGATTTCTGGGTTGCTTGGTGAGATTTTACTTGTCTCTAGTAGTTAGACCGCGTCCGTCTTCATACCTACAGTCTACGGAAAAAAGCCAAAAAATAGGGTTAGTTCATCATATCGGAACCACTCTGAGCCATTGCATAATCTTTTCAGTGTTTTGCATTGTTGAATTTGCGGCTGCATCGTCGTGTCAAGTTGTTGGTCTTATGTTCTAGTCCTTTAGAGTTTTGAGTTATGTTCACAAGCTGTCACGCCGCCGTCGCGCCATCTTGATCCCTACCATATACCACCACCACACCAGGTCCATCACTGCTGCCATATCCGACCATCATACCAGATCTATCACCGCTGTCATATACCACCACCCCACCAGATACATCACCACTGCCATATACTACCACATATCCGCCACCAATCCGAGTCCACCTCCATTGCAAATTCTCCACCAGTCCGTGTTCCACCAGATTCCTCTCCGCCACCAGTCCTAGTCCGAGTCCAGTATTTATTACTTTGATTTCGATTTCCAGATCATGCCATACTATGAGTCGTGACCAAGTCAGACTCCCCAACTTATGTGTCATCTGTAGAAGAAAAATAGTTCTTGTGTAAAAAGCTAAGTCTTGAGAATTCTGGCTAGCCAGTTTTTAGACCATTTGTAGACTTTTCTGAAAAAATTGTTGCGGAGCAAAAAAAAGAGAAAAAAGTGAAAAAAAGAGATTCAAAGTGTGCTCCTCCCTTGTTTACATGTAGCATCATGATTTTGTTAGTGTTCTAGGCTCGTGTCTCTAGCACAGTCTAGCCTAGGAGTAGCACAATATCCTCGTTGAGCATTTATTGACCTTTGCATCTCTGAGTTGATTCTTGCTGACATTTTTGCTACCATATTATAAGCCTTCTAGCTCCACATACATCTACATCATGCATTTGACCCTACCTAGCAATTGATCTATCCAAGCTTTGAGTATTTTTACTGCAACGGTTTCCATCACCGCCTGCTGCTTGGTAAGAATTGGTAAGAAACTAAGATTCACTTGGCAGATTTGCGACTTACCACAAGTACCACTCCTTAGTAGTCTGTAGGATCATATTGTGTCTTTCTATTGCTGCTAACCATGACAGGATCACAAGGCGACGAGCCTGATTGGGAGAATATGATGAACAAGGCATTACATGATAAATCCCATAAAATGTTGGGTCAACAAGTGGAAGACGTGATGACCAGTTTTAGCAAGGCACTAGAGATGATAGATGGCACACAGAAGAAAATTGACAACAAGTTGGATGCCAAGTTTGCTGAAGTGCTCGCGTGTCTACCTCCACCTACTGCCTCTACTACACGACTGCAGCGACAACAACAAAAATATCAATAACAACAACCACCTCCATGTCGCGATCCAGTACTCCACCGAGTGAGGTGTGTTCCTTTTGCGGAAGGCCGAAAATCTAGTGCCGCTGCTACTACTGTTCTTGCATCTCCTATTGCTGCTACCAAGGAGGACACCTATTACGAGGGCGACTACGAGGAAGAGGTTGATGTAATATCAAAACTACATGCACCACTAGCATAGGCACCAGGTCGTCGACATGCATTCCATCGCAATAGTAGGGCTGCACCGCCACCTCATGTAAGCGATCATGACCGTTTTACTAAACTAAAGTTGAATATTCTGACTTTTGAGGGTAGAGACATTCCTAATGTAAATCTTACTTGGGAATTAGAAACTAAAAAATGTTTTACATCTTTACAATATCCTGAGGATAGACGTGTGATCTCTACTACGCAACTTTACTCTTGTAGACTCGTGTTGGGCCTCCAGGCACATAGTTTTGTAGGACAATAGAAAAATTTCCCTCAAGTGGATGACCTAAGGTTTATCAATCTGTGGGAGGGGATGAAGATGGTCTATCTCAAACAATCCTGCAACCAAATAATAAAAAGTCTCTTGTATCCCCAACACTCCGAATACAATGGCAAATTGTATGGGTGCACTATTTCGGCGAAGAGATGGTGATAAAAGTGTAGTAATGATATTAGATATTGATTTTTGTAATAGGAACAATAAAAAAATAGCAAGGTAGCAAGTAACAAAGGTCAGCACAAATGATATTGCAATGCTTGAAAATGAGGCCTAGGGTCTGTACTTTCGCTAGTGCAATCTCTCAACAATGCTAATATAATTGGATCACATAACCACCCTCAACGTGCGATGAAGAATCCCTTCAAAGTTCCTATCTAGCAGAGAACATAGGAAGGAATCATTTGTAGCTATTCTTTCCAATCAATCTATCCAAGAGTTCGTAGTAAAATAACACCAAGTTATTCTTTTCGATCGATCTATCAAGAGTTCGTACTAAAATAACACAAGATATTCTTTGCGATCAATCTATCAAGAGTTCATACTAAAATAACACCAAAACAAATTCATATTCATAATGCTCAATCCAACACAAATAACTTCAAAGAGTGCCCCAAGATTTCTATTGGAGAAACAAAGACAAGAACGTTCATCAACCCCTATGCATAGATTACTCCAATGTCACCTCGGGAATCCGCGAGTTGAGTGCCAAAACACATATCAAGTGAACCAATATGACACCCCATTGTCACCATGGTTATTCATAGCAAGACATACATCAAGTGTTCTCAAATCCATACAAGTATTCAGTTCGATAAAATGAAATCTCAAACGGAAAACTCAATTCATCACAACAAGATAGAGAGGGAGAAATACCATATGATCCAACTATATTAACAAAGCCCTCGATACATCAAGATCATGCCATCTCAAGAACACGAGAGATATAGAGAGATTAAACACATAGCTACTAGTACAAACACTAAGCCCCGAGGGTGGACTACTCCCTCCTCATCATGGTGGCCGCCGGGATGATGAAGATGGCCACCGGTGATGATTTCCCCCTTCGACAGAGTGCCGCAATAGGGTCTAGATTGGTTTTTCGTGGCTACAGAGGCTGGCAATGGCTGAACTTCTGATCTAGGGTTATTTCTGATGGTTTCTCTATTTATAGGATTTTTTGGCATCGGTTTCACGCGGAGATGGCCTCGAGGTTAGCATAACCCACCAAGGCCAACCGTTCCCCTCTGGCGCGCCATGGTGGGTTGTGCCCTCCTCGTGGCTCTTATGTCCCTCCCACGAAGCTTCAGGGGTCTCTTTTGTTCCAAAAAATCATCGAAAAGTTTCAGCTCATTTGGAGAACTTCCATTTCTACACAAAAAACAACACCACTGTAGTTCTGCTGAAAACAACGTCAGTCCTGGTTAACTCCATCCAAATCATATCAAAACCATATAAAATTGTTGTAAACATGGCATGAATACTTCATAAATTATAGATACGTTGGAGACGTATCAATGTGTTGTTGCTGCTGTTAGTGCATTCAGTAGTTTTGCTTGTGTTTGGTAGTCTGAACATTGTAGATTATATCATGAGAATATCCCAACTTCTTTGGCTGCTTTGAAAATTGGCTATGCGTACTTGTTGAGTTGCACCACATTATCAGCGTGAACTACTCAAAAAATAGCAAGGCTTAGGACAAGGAAAAATTATGTAGAGGTATATTATCCGGACTTACAAACTGGCATCATTAGATGTGGTATTCTTGAGGATAATGAAGCTATGCGTGCATGTTTTATGGGTGGATTAAATACAGAGATTAAGACCATTCTAAAGTACAAGGAGTATAATAATATCACTCGTTTATTCCATCTTTCTTGGAAAGTTGAACGTGAAGTGCAGGATCGATAGGCCTTGGCGCGAGCTAACTTTTCTGCAGGTGGATCTTCATCATAGACACCACGTACATCATCTACTTCCATACGTCCTACTACAACACCGCGACTTTAGCCGTCGCTTCCAGCCGAGATACAAGAAAGAAGGCACCACCACCTCTATCTGCCAAGAGCACACCTTCTGGTCCTTCACATAGCTCTTCTTCATCCATGGCACCAATAGGGCAAACACACGAGGTTATATATATGCAATCGTTGCAAGGGTGGAGGTCACTATGCGATAAAATGTCCATCTCCGCATGTGATGATTGTTACTGAGGATGGTGGGTATGAGTCCGCTAGTGACAATGATGAGGAGACTTTCGCTCTTATTGCTAGTGAATAGCATGGTGGACATAATTCTTCACAAGAGACGCAATGGGTTCCCGCTAGCTCGAATTCGGCGAAGATCAAGTCTCCACAGACATCAGGAATGTAGTCCAGGCTACTGAATCTGACATGGTGGCCAGGGGCGTAGCTCTCGATCTTCTCAAGGTGGCCTTCAGTGTTGGCCCGAAGCGCGAAGCCGCCGAACACGAAGAGTTGGCCGGGAGGGAAAATCCCCTCGGCGTCGCCGTTGGAGTTGATGACGTGATCCATCAGTCCTTCCCGTCAACGACATAGTGGAACTCTCAATGAAAGTTGTGTCAAAACCGGCGGATCTCGGGTAGGGAGCCCGAACTATGTGTCTGAGGATTGATGTTAACATGAGGCAGGGGACACGATGTTTACCCAGGTTCAGGCCCTCTCGATCGAGGTAAAACCCTACTTCCTGCTATATTAGTATGGATGAATATGTGTACAAGAGTTGATCTACCTCGAGATCGTAAAGGCTAAAACCCTAAATTTTAGCCTATGAGGATTGTATGATTCTCTAGCCTCTACGGACTAAACCCTGCGGTTTATATACACTGGAGGGGCCTAGGGTTTGTACATATCATCTTGCAGAGGAAGGAAAATCTACACCCCGAGCCTAAAACTTGCCATTACAAGAATCCACGAACCCTATTCGGATATGAGAGATGATCTTCTAAAGTAATCTTCATGGCCCACCAGTTCGGCCCACCAGGAGTTTATCCGGCCACCTGAGGACCCCCCTATCCAGGACTCCCTCAGTGGGCTACTCGTCTTACAAATACTCTGAACTTGTTACCGGATCCACACCCTTTGAGGTACAACATCCGCCATCCCCCTCTCCTTCTAGAAATCAACATTACTTTTAATTTTGAAGATGTATGTTCATCTATCATCCAAAAAATGATTCTAATAAGCTTGACCCCAAAACTGCGCATAGTGAAGGTCTTGGCACTAGAATCTATCGGCCCCAACCTGGAGCAAGTTGTCAGTTTCCTGAGATGCTTTTCGTGCTTGGAGAAGCTATATATCGAGGTGATGTTCCTTTCCTGTTAAATGCTAACCATAAGGGAATTCAATTTGTGACACTTTTTCCAAGTTCACAATGACAATGTACTACGATTTATGAAGGATTTTTTGGAGGATTTCGGTACGTACATCTCCCCCCCCCATATTGGATGCTTGATTCATATGGTTACAATCCATAAGCATTTCTCCTTTGGATTCATCTGTATTAGTTTTCTTAGAAAACTTTTCATCCACTCCAACCTCTTTTGAAAGGCTACATTTTTATAGATTGTAATCAAATGCCCATGTTAATCATGTCGAATCGAGGATGGCATGTTAGTGCATTTTACAAATCCTGCTAACCAAATAGGCTTGTAGTAGTGTTCAAAACTGCATGTAGGCACTAACACATTTTCTTATTTTGCATATAAGATTAGGCCCAGTGGAGGATAACGTGATACAATATAATAATCACTTCGAACGCCTAGATCTACATCTCCAAGAAATTACTTTGAACTCCTACAGAGGGACCTTACCGGAGATTATATTCGCCAGGTTCTTTGTTGTTAGAGCAAGGGTGCAGAAGGTACTAAGGTTTGCTCTACATTTATTTCGCAAAAATGAATGGTTTGTTGATCAGCGCCGGTAGCTGCGGCAGAATAGAATAGGCTCTAAAAATGTTGAATTTCATTTTGGAACTTCAGATGACAGAGTAATCGGAAGTCATCGTGTCAACCCCATACATTACTTCCCAGTGGATGACCCCTTTGCAAAAATTATGAGGTTTCGAAACCAGACTTACAAGTGGTAATATTAGTTTGAACCTCTCTGATATCCATGTTCAGCGGATAAGCGCGAGTGTTTGCAGATGATGAGCTGAATTTCATTTCTAATATCAGTTTGAACCTTGCAATCCTCGAATTTGAGCCATATTACTCTGGAATTTGAACCTTGTAATATTTCGAGCTTTTGTGGTACAATCATTGAAATGGCACCGTATGAGACTCCTATACTGGTAGCACTATTTTTACCTTGAAATGCAATGGACTTAGATTTTATTAAACATATCTATCCCTCTTAATTTTTACAAAGATTTTTGCCGGCGTGTGGCCAAACTAGCTGGGCGGGAAGCTTGCGCGGTAAACTGTGCGGTAGCGCGGCAACAAGCTCACCGATGATACATTTGGCGCCTCTTCAAGCCCGCGCGTGGTGAAACGAAACGCGTGCGGTGCGGTGTTGTCAAGCGTGCACTGGAATCCCTCAGCTATGAACACGGTGACAAGACGTGACGATTACTGGCCGGCTGCCCCCCATTTATTACAACGGCCATTTAACCCTCGTGTCTCTTCAACCTTTTGATCGTGCCCTGATACGTCTCCACCGTATCTATAATTTTTGATTGTTCCATGCTATTATATTATTTGTTTTGGATGTTTAATGGGCTTTAATATAAACTTTTATATAATTTTTGGGACTAACCTATTAACCGGAGGCCCAGTGCCAGTTGCTGTTTTTTTGCCTATTTCAGTGTTTCGTAGAAACGGAATATCAAACGGAGTCCAAATGGAACGAAACCTTCGCGAGGATCTTTCTTGGAACAAACGCAATCCAGGAGACTTGGAGTAGAAGCCAATGAAGCAATGAGGCGGCCACGAGGCAGGAGGGAGCGCCCCCACCCACGTGGGCCCCTTGTAGCTCCACCGACCTACTTCTTACGCCTATATATACTCTTATACCCTGAAAACATCCAGGAGAGTCACGAAACCACTTTTCCACCGCCACAACCTTCTGTACCCATGAGATCCCATCTTGGGGCCTTTTCTGGTGCTCCACCGGAGGGGGATTCAATCACGGAGGGCTTCTACATCAACACTATAGCCTCTCCGATGATGTGTGAGTAGTTTACCACAGACCTTCGGTTCCATAGTTATTAGCTAGATGGCTTCATCTCTTTGGATCTCAATACAAAGTTCTCCTCGATGTTGTTGGAGATCTATTCGATGTAATTCTTTTTGCGGTGTGTTTGTCGAGATCCGATGAATTGTGGGTTTATGATCAAGATTATCTATTAACAATATTTGGTTCTTCTTCGAATTCTTATATGCATGATTTAATATCTTTGAAAGTCTCTTTGAATTATCAGTTTGGTTTGGCCTACTAGATTGATCTTTCTTGCAATGGGGAAGTGCTTAGCTCAGGGTTCAATCTTGCGGTGCTCGATCCCAATGATAGAAAGGGAACCGACACGTATTGTATTGTTGCCATTGAGGATAAAAAGATGGGGTTTATATCATATATATCATATTGCTTTAGTTTATCCCTCTACATCATGTCATCTTGCTTAAGGCGTTACTCCGTTCTTATGAACTTAATACTCTAGATGCATGCTGGATAGCGATCGATGTGTGGAGTAATAGTAGTAGATGCAGAATCATTCCGGTCTACTTGGCACGGACGTGATGCCTATGTTCATGATCATGCCTAGATATTCTCATAACTTTGCGCTTCTCTATCAATTGCTCAGCAGTAATTTGTTCACCCACTGTAATATATGCTATCTTGAGAGAAGCCACTAGTGAAATCTATGGCCCCCGGGTCTACTTTACATCATATAAGTTTCTGATCTACAATTCTAGTTTACTGTTTATTTTGCTATCTTTATTTTCCAATCTATACAACAAAAAGACCAAAAATTCGTATCTTATTATCTTTATCAGATCTCACTTTTGCAAGTGATCATGAAGGGATTGACAACCCCTTTATCGTGTTGGTTGCAAGGTTCTTGATTGTTTGTGCTGGTACTAGGTGACTTGCATGTAGTCTCCTACTGGATTGATACCTTTGTTCTCAAAAACTGAGGGAAATACTTATGCTACTTTGCTGCATCACCCTTTCCTCTTCAAGGGAAAACCAATGCATTCTCAAGATGTAGCAAGAATGATTTCTAGCGCCGTTGCCGGGGAGATCTACGCTCAAGTCAAGACATACCAAATACCCATCACAAAGTCTTCTCCCTCGCATTACATTATTTGCATTTGGCCTCTCTTTTTCCTCTCCCCCACTTCTAAAATGTTTTTAGAAAAACACAAAAATATTTTCCTTCTTTTCGTTTGCCCTTTTCTCGTTCGATCTTATGTTGCTCATGTTACCAAGTGCCTTTTATTTCCTTGCAAATTCGCTTGCTGAAAATCTATGTATGGATCCTCATCCGCTTGCTAATCTTTTTAAGAGATCCAACTATGATGAACCAATTGCTAGTGAGTTTAGCGCACTAGAGTATCTTTATGAGGTTTTGCTTGAAATTCATGAATCTAAAAATTGTAATGAAGTTTTGAAAGAAGAAAATTATGAAGTGATTCAGGATAGCTCTTTTAATGAAAAACATGATTGCAATGATACAATTGTAAATTCTATTAATGTCAACTGTGTTAATGATACGCAAAACCCTAAGCTTGGGGATTCTAGTATTGCTATGTCCACTACTTGTTGATATGATCATGATTGGGGTGATTCTTCTTATGATCTTGAAAATTTATTTATGCCCCATGATGGATATGAAATTGATAATAATGTTTGCAATAATATTTAAAGTGTGTTTGGAAGAGTGTTAAGTTTAGATCCCACATATTTGGAGAATGTTCAATCTTATGAATTTTTTGATAAAAGTGGGTTTGGAGAGGTCTTGACTTTAGTTAATGTTGATCCCACTATTTTGGAAGAGTGTCAACTTCATATGTATGTGGATCGTGTTGAGAATATGTTTCATGATAGCTATATTGTTGAATTTTCTTATGATCCTACATGCAATTATTATGATATAGGAAAATATGGTTGTATAAATCTTCATGATAACTAAATTACCTCTCTTGATGTTGAGATTGATCTTGTTTTCTTTTTCTTCCTTGCATATGCTAGATATTGCTTGCCTTGATTTGTTTTCCTATAAAAAGCCTATGCATAGGAAGCATGTTAGACTTAGATGTGTTTGTCACATATTCTATGATGCTCTCTTTGTCCTTCAATTCTTTTCTTTCATGTGAGCATCATTGAATTATCAATGCCTAGCTAAGGGCGCTAAACAATAGCGCTTATTGGGAGGCAACCCAGTTTTATTTTTGTTCTTTGCCTTTTGCTTCTATTTATTAATAAATAATTCATCTAGCTTCTGTTTAGATGTGGTTTTATGTTTTAATTAGTGTTTTTTCCAAGTAGAACCTTTGGGAGGACTTGGGTGAAGTCTTTGTGATCTTGCTGTAAACAATAGAAACTTTTGCTCTCACGAGATTAGCTGCCATTTTTTACTGGAGAGTGCTTTTAGGTTGATTATTTTGGCAGATGATTACTAGAAAAATTACTCACATCCACCAATTTATTTCAGAATTTTTAGAGTTACAGAGGTATTCGAAAGTTACAGATTGCTACAGACTGCTCTGTTTCTGACAGATTCTGTTTTTCATGTGTTGTTTGCTTATATTGATGAATCTATGAGTAGTATCAGGGGGTATGAACCATAGAGAAGTTGGAATACAGTAGGTTTAACTACAATACAAATAAATAATGAGTTCAATACAGTACCTTAAAGTGGTGGTTTGTTTTCTTATACTAACAGAGATCACGAGATTTTCTGTTAAGTTTTGTGTTGTGAAGTTTTCAAGTTTTTGGGTAAGGATTTGATGGACTATGGAATAAAGAGTGGCAAGAGCCTAAGTTTGGGGATTCCCAAGGCACCCCAAGGTAAAATTCAAGGACAACCAAAAGCCTAAGCTTGGGTATGCCCCGCGAAGGCATCCCCTCTTTCGTCTTCGTCTATCGGTAACTTTACTTGACACTATATTTTTATTCACCACATGATATGTGTTTTGCTTGGAGCGTCTTGTATGATTTGAGTCTTTTATTTTTAGTTTACCACAATCATCCTTGCTGTACACACCTTTTGGGAGAGACACACATGAATCAGTATTTATTAGAATACTCTATGTGCTTCACTTATATCTTTTGAGCTAGATATATTTTGCTCTAGTACTTCACTTATATCTTTTAGAGCACGGTGGTGGTTTTATTTTATAGATATTACTGATCTCTCATGCTTCACTTATATTATTTTGAGAGTCCTTTAGAACAACATGGTAATTTGCTTTGGCTATAAAATTAGTCCTAATATGATAGGCATCCAAGATGGTTATAATAAAAACTTCCATATAGAGTGCATTGAATACTATGAGAAATTTGATACTTGATGATTGTTTTGAGATATGAACATGGTGATATTAGAGTTGCGCTAGTTGAGTAATTGTGAATTTGAGAAATACTTGTGTTGAGGTTTGCAAGTCACATAGCATTCAAGTATGGTAACCGTTCTGTAACAAATTGGAAGCATGAGGTGTTTCTTTGATTGTCTTCCTATGTGTATAGGTCGGGATCGCGCGATGGTTAACTCCTACCAACCCATCCCCTAGGAGCATGCGTGTAGTTCTTGGTTTTGATGACTTGTAGATTTTTGCAATAAGTATGTGAGTTCTTTATGACTAATGTTGAGTCCATGGATTATACGCACTCTCACCATTCCACCATTGCTAGCCTCTCTAGTGCCGCGCAACTTTCGCCGGTACCATACACCCACCATATACCTTCCTCAAAATAGCCACCATACCTACCTATTATGGCATTTCCATAGCCATTCTGAGATATATTGCCATGCAACTTTCCACCATTCCGTTTATTACGACACGGTTCATCATTGTCATATTGCCTTGCATGATCATGTAGTTGACATCGTATTTGTAGCAAGTCCACCATGCATAATTTTTCATACATGTCACTCTTGATTCATTGCCATCCTGGTATACCGCCGGAGGCACTCATATAGAGTCTTATTTTGTTCTAATATCAAGTTGTAATCCTTGAGTTGTAAATAAATAGAAGTGTGATGATCATCATTGTTAGAGCATTGTCCCGTGTGAGAAATAAAATAAAAAATAATGGCCAAATAAAAAAAGGAGAAAGGCCAAAAAAAAAGAGAAAGAGTCCAAAAAAAGAGGAGTCTCTAATAAAAGAGAGAAAAAGAGAGAAGGGACAATGCTACTATCCTTTTTCCACACTTGTGCTTCAAAGTAGCACCATGATCTTCATGATAGAGAGTCTCTTATTTTATCACTTTCATATACTAGTGGGAATTTTTCATTATAGAACTTGGCTTGTATATTCCAACGATGGTCTTCCTCAAAATGCCCTAGGTCTTCGTGAGCAAGCAAGTTGGATGCACATGTTAATCTTTCATACATTTATAGCTCTAGTGCATCCGTTGCATGGCAATCCCTATTCACTCACATTGATATCTATTGATGGGCATCTCCATAGCCCACTAATATGCCTAGTTGATGTGAGACCATCTTCCTCTTTTTTTTTTCTCCACAACCACCACTCTGTTCCACCTATAGTGCTATGTCCATGGCTTACGCTCATGGATTGCGTGAAAGTTGAAAAAGTTTGAGAATACTAAATTATGAAACAATTTATTGGCCGAAACCGGGGTTGTGCATGATTTGAATATTTTGTTTGACGAAGATGGAGCATAGCCAAACTATATGATTTTGCATGGATGAGCTTTCTTTGGCTATGTTATTTTGAGAAGACATGATTACTTAGTTAGTATGCTTGAAATATTATTATTTTATGTCAATATTAAACCTTTTTCTTGAATCTTTTGGGCCTGAACATTCATGCCACATTAAAGAAAATTACATTGAAAATTATGTTAGGTAGCATTCCACATCAAAAATTCTGTTTTTATCATTTACCTACTCAAGGACGAGCAGGAATTAAGCTTTGGGATGCTGATACGTCTCCAATGTATCTATAATTTTTGATTGTTCCATGCTATTATATTATCTGTTTTGGATGTTTAATGGGCTTTAATATACACTTTTATATTATTTTTTGGACTAACCTATTAACCGGAGGCGCAGTGCTAGTTGCTGTTTTTTTTGCCTATTTCAATGTTTCGCGGAAAAGGAATATCAAACGGAGTCCAAACGGAACGAAACCTTCGCGATGATCTTTCTTGGAACAAATGCAATCTAGGAGACTTGGAGTGAAAGTCAAGGAAGCAACGAGGCGGCCACGAGGCAGGAGGGCGCGCCCAGGGGGGTAGGCGCGCCCCCACCCTCGTGGGCCCCTAGTAGCTCCATCGACCTACTTCTTTCGCCTATATATATACTCTTATACCCTGAAAACATCCAGGAGAGCAACGAAACCACTTTTCCATCGCCGCAACCTTCTGTACCTGTGAGATCCCATCTTTGGGCCTTTTCTGACGCTCCGCCGGAGGGGGATTCGATCACGGAGGGCTTCTACATCAACACCATAGCCTCTCCAATGATGTGTGAGTAGGTTACCACAGGCCTTCGGGTCCATAGTTATTAGCTAGATGGCTTCTTCTCTCTCTTTGGTTCACAATACAAAGTTGTCCTCGATGTTCTTGGAGATCTATTCGATGAAATTCTTTTTGTGGTGTGTTTGTCGAGATCCGATGAATTGTGGGTTTATGATCAAGATTATCTATGAACAATATTTGGCTCTTCTCTGAATTCTTATATGCATGATTTAATATCTTTGCAAGTCTCTTCGAATTATCAGTTTGGTTTGGCATACTAGATTGATCTTTCTTGCAATGGGATAAGTTCTTAGCTTTGGGTTCAATCTTGCCGTGCTCGATCCCAGTGACAGAAAGGGAACCGACACGTATTGTATTATTGCCATCGAGGATAAAAAGATGGGGTTTATATCATACTGCTTGAGTTTATCCCTCTACTAAAGGAAATATGCCCTGGAGGCAATAATAAAGTCATTATTTATTTTCTTATATCATGATAAATGTTTATTATTCAAGCTAGAATTGTATTAGCCGGAAACTTAGTACATGTGTGAATACATAGACAAACATAGTGTCACTAGTATGCCTCTACTTGACTAGCTCGTTAATCAAAGATGGTTAAGTTTCCTAGCCATAGACATGAGTTGTCATTTGATGAATGGGATCACATCATTAGAGAATGATGTGATTGACTTGACCCATTCTGTTAGCTTAGCACTTGATCGTTTAGGATGTTACTATTGCTTTCTTCATGACGTATATATGTTACTGTGACTATGAGATTATGCAACTCCCGAATACCGGAGGAACAATCTGTGTGCTATCAAACGTCACAACGTAAGTGGGTGATTATAAAGATGCTCTATAGGTGTCTCCGATGGTGTTTGTTGAGTTGGCATAGATCGAGATTAGGATTTGTCACTCCCTTTGTCGGAGAGGTATCTCTGGGCCCTCTTGGTAATGCACATCACTATAAGCCTTGCAAGCAATGTGACCAATGAGTTAGTTGCGGGATGATGCATTACGGAACGAGTAAAGAGACTTGCCGGTAAAGAGATTGAACTAGGTATGATGATACCGACGATCGAATCTCGGGAAAGTAACATACCAATGACAAAGGGGACAACGTATGTTGTTATGCAGTTTGACCGATAAAGATCTTCGTAGAATATGTAGGAGCCAATATGAGCATTCAGGTTCCGCTATTGGTTATTGACCGGAGATGTGTCTCGGTCATGTCTACATAGTTCTCGAACGAGTAGGGTCCGCATGCTTAACGTTCGATGACGATTTGTATTATGAGTTATGTAATTTAATGAATGACGTTTGTTCGGAGTCCCGGATGAGATCACGGACATCATGAACAATCTCAAAATGGTCGAGATGGAAAGATCGATATATTGGAAGGCTATATTTGGACATCGGAAAGGTTTCGAGTGATTCAGGTATTTTTTGGAGTACCGGAGACTTACGGGAATTCGTATTGGGCCTTAATGGGCCATACGGGAAAAGAGAGAAAGGCCTCAAGGGTAGCCGCGCCCCTTCCCCATGGACTGGTCCGAATTAGACTAGGGAAAGTGGGCGCCCCCTTCCTTCCTTCTCCTTCTCCCTTCCCTTTTTCCTATTCCACGTGGGAGGTGGAATCCTACTAGGACTAGGGAGTCCTAGTAGGACTCCACACTTTGGCGCCCCCTATGAGGGCCGGCCTCCTTCTCCCTCCATCCTTTATATACATGGTGAGGGGGCACCCCATGGATACACAAGTTGTTTTTAGCCGTGTGCGGTGCTCCTCCCCACAGATACACACCTCAGTCATATTGTTGCAGTGCTTAGGCGAAGCCCTGCGCTGGTAGCTTCATCATCACCGTCACCATGCCGTCGTGTTGAAGAAACTCTCCCGTGATGCTCAACTGGATCAAGAGCTCATGGGACGTCATCGAGCTGAACGTGTGCTGAGCGCGGAGGTGCCGTACGTTCGGTGCTTGGATCGGTTGGATTGCGAAGATGTTCGGCTACATCAACTGCATCACTAGACGCTTCTGCTTTTGGTCTCTCGTAGCTATGCTTCTCCTAGATAGATCTTGCGTGATCATTAGATTTTTTTGAAATACTACATTTCCCAACAGCGGCATCATGAGCCAGGTCTATGCGTAGATGATATGCACGAGTAGAACACAATGAGTTGTGGGTGATAATAGTCATACTGCTTACCAGCATGTCATACTTTGATTCGGCGGTATTGTAAGATGAAGCGGCCCGGACCGACATTACGCGTACGCTTACGCGAGACTGGTTTTACCGTTACAAGCACTCGTTGCTTAAAGGTGACTGGCGGGTGTCTGTCTCTCTCACTTTAGTTGAATCGAGTGTGGCTACGCGCGGTCCTTGTGAAGGTTAAAACATCAAAGTTGACGAAAAATCATTGTGGTTTTTTGTATGCGTAGGTAAGAACGGTTCTTGCTAAGCCCGTAGCAGCCACGTAAAACTTTCAACAACAAAGTAGAGGACGTCTAACTTGTTTTTGTAGGGCATGATGTGATGTGATATGGTCAAGACATGATGAGTTATACGTTATTGTATGAGATGATCATGTTTTGTAAATTATCAGCAACCAGCAGGAGCCTTATGTTTGTCTCTTTATTGTATGAATTGTGAAAGCCATGTAATTGCTTTACTTTATCACTATGAGTTACCGATAGTAGTAGTGGCAATAGTTGGCGAGATGACCACGATGCTACGATGAAGATCATGGTGTCAAGCCGGTGACAATGGAGATCATGACGATGATTTGGAGATGGAGATCAAAAGCACAAGATGATGATGGCCATATCATGTCATATTTTTTGATTGCATGTGATGTTTATCTTATTATGCTTCTTATTTTGCTTAGTACGACAGTAGCATTATAAGATGACCCCTTACAAAATTTCAAGGTACAAGTGTTCTCCCTGAGTATGTACCGTTGCGAAAGTTCGTCGTGCCGAGACACCACGTGATGATCGGGTGTGATAAGCTCTATGTTCAAATACAACGGGTGTAAGACAGTTTTGCACATGCAGAATACTCGGGTTAAACTTGACGACCCTAGCATGTACAGACATGGCCTCGGAACACTGGAGACCTAAAGGTTGAGCGTGAATCAACATAAGATGTTCACCATTGAAAACTACTCCATCTCACGTGATGATCGGACATGGTTTAGTTGATTTGGATCACGTGATCATTTAGATGACTAGAGGGATGTCTATCTAAGTTGGAGTTCTTTAGAACTATGATTAATTGAACTTAGTCCTGGCAGTATTAGCATATCTATGTTGTAGATCAATAGCTCGAGATGTAGCTGCCCGTTTATTTTTATAAGTTCCTAGCGAAATATAAGATGAAAGATGATAGTAGCAACGATGCGGACTTGTTTCGTGTGTCGGTGTCAAAACCGGCGGATCTCGGGTAGGGGGTCCCGAACTATGCGTCTGAGGATTGATGTTAACAGGAGGCAGGGGACACGATGTTTACCCAGGTTCAGGCCCTCTCGATCGAGGTAAAACCCTACTTCCTGCTACATTAGTATGGATGAATATATGTACAAGAGTTGATCTACCTCGAGATCGTAAAGGCTAAAACCCTAAGTTTTAGCATATGAGGATTGTATGATTCGCTAGCCTCTATGGACTAAACCCTCCGGTTTATATGCACACCGGAGGGGCCTAGGGTTTGTACATATCATCTTGCACAGGATGGAAAATCTACACCCGAGCCTAAAACTTGCCATTACAAGAATCCAGGAGTCCTATCCGGATATGAGAGATGATCTTCTAAAGTAATCTTCATGGCCCACCAGTCCGGCCCACCAGGAGTTTATCCGACCACCTAAGGACCCCGTTATCCTCGACTCCCTTAGTAGCCCCTAAACCTGTCTTCGATGGCGATGAGTTCGGCTTCCGTATTGTCTTCGACATTGTAAGGCGAGTTCCTCCTCCGAATATATCTTCTGCAAATAGATGGATTGTGTTCGGCTCTGCAAGATTAGTACAACCCTTAGCCTCGAAGGCAAGGCTTTTTAAAGAAAATGAATAATGTGTCTTTACTGACAACTTTTGGGTGAAGCGTCGCGTCCAACCCACTAACATATCGAACCATTTTATTTCGTCCTAGTTTCACGTTTCGAGGCATATCCTCATTGACACGCTCCGTCAGAATAGAGATCGTGGCCGCTTAGTGTGGGATTCTCATCATTGTGACGTGAGCACCCACGCCGCGTATTACGCACGACCACTTTGGGAACCGACGAGTTTTATGGTTAAGGTGGGGGACGCTCTGTATTCGCAGCATTATAAAAGGACTCCAATTTCTTTCATCAGCCCCACGCCTTCCTCAAGCTCGAGCTCTCCAATCTCTCTTGCCCCCGTACTCTCATCTCCTGCGCCCACAACTCCTCGCTCCTCAACCACTTCTCCCCTTCCCAGCAATGGCTGGATCTGGTGCCAAAGGCTTGTGGGAGGCTTCCATGGTCATCGAAAAGACCGTGGAGGATCTACGGAGCGCGGGGTATATCGCCGGCGACATTGCACACTGAGTCCCCCCTAAGGGCCAGGTGACTCCCGTCCCTAAGGCGGGCGAGAGGGTGGTTTTCACCTCTCATTTTGTTAGGGGCTAGGATTTCCACTCGACCCGATCGTTCGGGGTCTTTTGTTATTCTACGGGCTAGATTTCCATGATCTAGCCCCGAACTCAATCCTTCACATATCCGCTTTCATAGTGATGTGTGAAGCCTTTCTCCGCACCCCCCATAGTTCGGCCTGTGGCTTAAGACCTTCAACATGAAGCCGAATGTGGTGGACGGGGAACATGCAGAGTGCGGGGGCGCTATGATCAGTAAGCTCCCGAACGCAACTTGGCCCAAGGGATCGTTCGTGGAGACAAACAAGGTCTGGCAGCAGGAGTGGCTGTACATCACCGAACCCCGCCACACCAACTAGGCGGCGGAGCCTGCTTTCAGATCCGGACCCCCAGAGAGGCTAACCTCCTGGACCAAAAAGGGTCTGGACTGGGGGTCGCATGCTGAGGTGACGACTCTTGTGAGCCGCGTGTTCGGCGTGATCTCCAAGGGGCACCTTCTCTCCTCTGTGGTCCAGGTGATGTTGAACCGGCCTGTTCTCCCTTGCTAAAGCCGGGATTCCCCCCTATGGGAGTTTGATCCGGAGGAGGCAAGCTGCTGAAGCAGCTCTTTGGCTCTACGCACAAACAGATCTGGAAGCACCTCTTCAAGAGCCAAAAGGAATGGCCCAAAGAAGATGAGGATGCGGGCTTTAGCACTGAAGTTTCCGCCACAGAGGTAATAATGATCCTTGCCGAACACACACCCTTTCTCTTATTTAATGATAGTATGAATTGTAATTTTTACGTGATATATAGGGCTGGACGAACAAGGCGTCACGAATTAAGTGTCCGACGCCTTTGCCCGAAGAGCCAGCACTGCCTCTACTGACGGTGATGCTGGTTCCGGTGCCATACAAGGCGCCGAGCAAGAAGCCCAAGAAGACAAAAGGGCAAGGGGGGCGGAGAAAGCCCCCGTCCTGCGGGAAAGAAGCCCGAAGACCTCCACATTCTCTCCTCTGACGAGGCGGAGGAAGATGACGAGGAGGAAGAGGAGGAAGAAGAAATGTCTCCCGCACAAGGAGGGGATGAAGAGGTGGGCCGTCGCTGACGCTAGCACGGTCGTGCCTCGAAGGAAGAGGAAGCTGAAGCCTGGAGATAGTTCGGATTCAACCAAACATAGCTTCGTGGTGAATGATGTCTACTACACAGCCTTCTTCTTGTAGACGTTCTTGGGCCTCCAAGTGTAGAGGTTTGTAGGACAGTAGCAAATTTCCCTCAAGTGGATGACCTAAGGTTTATCAATCCGTGGGAGGCATAGGATGAAGATGGTCTCTCTCAAACAACCCTGCAACAAAATAACAAAGAGTCTCTTGTGTCCCCAACACACCCAATACAATGGTAAAGTGTATAGGTGCACTAGTTCGGCGAAGAGATGGTGATACAAGTTCAATATGGATGGTAGATATTGGTTTTTGTAATATGAAAATATAAAAACAGCAAGGTAGCAAGTGGTAAAATTGAGCATAAACGGTGTTGCGATGATAGGAAACAAGGCCTAGGGTTCATACTTTCACTAGTGCAAGTTCTCTCAACAATAATAACATAACTGGATAATATAACTATCCCTCAACATGCAACAAGGAGTCACTCCAAAGTAACTAATAGCGGAGAACAAACGAAGAGATTATGGTAGGGTACGAAACCACCTCAAAGTTATTCTTTCTGATCGATCTATTCAAGAGTCTGTAGTAAAATAACACGAAGCTATTCTTTCCGTTCGATCTATCATAGAGTTCGTACTAGAATAACACCTTAAGATACAAATCAACCAAAACCCTAATGTCACCTAGGTACTCCATTGTCACCTCAAGTATCCATGGGCATGATTATATGATATGCATCACACAATCTCAGATTCATCTATTCAACCAACACAAAGAACTTCAAAAAGAGTGCCCCAAAGTTTCTACCGGAGAGTCAAGACGAAAACGTGTGCCAACCTCTATGCATAGATTCCCAAGGTCACGGAACCCGCAAGTTGATCACCAAAACATACATCAAGTAGATCACGTGATATCCCATTGTCACCACACATAAGCACATGCAAGACATACATCAAGTGTTCTCAAATCCTTAAAGACTCAATCCGATAAGATAACTTCAAAGGGAAAACTCAATCCATTACAAGAGAGTAGAGGGGGAGAAGCATCATAAGATCCAAATATAATAGCAAATGTCGCGATACATCAAGATCGCGCCATCTCAAGAACACGAGAGAGATAGAGAGATCAAACACATAGCTACTAGTACATACCTCAGCCCCGAGGGTGGACTACTCCCTCCTCGTCATGGAGAGCGCCGGGATGATGAAGATAGCCACCGGAGAGGGATTCCCCCCTCCGGCAGGGTGCCAGAACGGGTCTAGATTGGTTTTTGGTGGCAACATAGGCTTTCGGCGGCGGAACTCCCGAGCTAGGTTATTTCCTGGAGGTTTCAGTATATATAGGAGGTGTTGGAGTCGGGGCCAAGCAAAATGGGTCTACAGGCTGTCCACGAGGCAGGGGGCGCGCCCAGTAGGGGGGGCGGCCCCTACCCTCGTGGGCAGCCCATGGATCTCCTGGTCCTCCCCCGGTACTCCGTGGGCTTCTTCTGGTCCAAAAACAATCTCCGTTGAATTTCAGGTCAATTGGGCTCCGTTTGATATTTCTTTTCTGCGAAACCCTAAAACAGGAGAAAAGCAGAAATTGTCACTGGGCTCTGGGTTAATAGGTTAGTCCCAAAAATAATATAAAAGTGTATAACAAAGCCCATTAAACTTCCAAAACATCATAAATAATAGCATGGAACATTCAAAAATTATAGATACGTTGGAGACGTATCAAGCATCCCCAAGCTTAACTCCTACTCGTCCTCGAGTAGGTAAATGGTAAAAACATATTTTTTTTCATGTGGAATGCTAACCAACATAATTTTCAATGTAGTTCTCTTAATTGTCGCATGAATGTTCATATCTGAAAGATTCAAGACAAAGGTCTATATTAACATAATAAATAATAATACTTCAAGAATACTAACAAAGCAATCATGTCTTCTCAAAATAATATGGCTAAAGAAACTTATCCCTACAAAATCATATAGTTTGGCTATGCTCCCTCTTCATCACACAAAATATTCATATCATGCACAACCCCGGTTTCAGCCAAGCACTTGTTTTCATACTCTATTCTTTCAAACCTTTCAACTTTCACACAATACATGAGCGTGAGCCATGGATATAGCACTATGAATGGAATAGAATAGTGGTTGCGGAGAAGACAAAAGGGAGGGAGATAGTCTCACATCGACTAGGCGTATCAACAGGCTATGGAAATGCCCATCAATAGATATTAATGTGAGTGAGTAGGGATTGCCATGCAACGGATGCACTAGAGCTATAAGTGTATGAAAGCTCAACAAAAGAAACTAAGTGGGTGTGCATGTCAATTGGACTCCGTTTGGTATTCCTTTTCTGTAAAACTCGAAACAAGGAAAAACAGAAACTGGCACTGGGCTCTAGGTTAATAGGTTAGTCCCGAAAATCATATAAAATAGCGTATAAATGCATATAAAACATCCTAGATGGATAATTTAATAGCATGGAACAGTCAAAAATTATAGATACGTTGGAGACGTATCATGCATCCCCAAGCTTAATTCCTGCTCGTTCTCGAGTAGGTAAATGATAAAACATAATTTTTGATGTGGAATGCTACCTAACATAATTATCAATGTAATTTTCTTTATTGTGGCATGATTGTTCAGATCCGAAAGATTCAAGACAAAAGTTTAGTATTGTCATAAGAATAATAATACTTGCATACTAAGAAAGCAATTATGTCTTCTCAAAATAACATGGCCAAAGAAAGTTCATCCCTACAAAATCATATAGTTTGGCTATGCTCCATCTTCGTCACACAAAATACCCAGATCATGCACAACCCCGGTTTCAGCCAAGCAATTGTTTCATAATTAATTTTTTTCAAACTTTTCAACTTCCACGCAATACATGAGTGTGAGCCATGGATATAGCTCTATAGGTGGAATAGAGTGGTGGTTGTGGAGAAGAAAAAAGGAGGTAGATGGTCTCACATCAACTAGGCGTATCAATGGGCTATGGAGATGCCCATCAATAGATATCAATGTGAGTGAGTAGGGATTGCCATGCAACGGATGCACTAGAGCTATAAATGCATGAAAGCTCAACAAAAGAAACTAAGTGGGTGTGCATCCAACTTTCTTGCTCACGAAGATCTAGGGCATTTGAGGAAGCCCATCATTGGAATATACAAGCCAAGTTCTATAATGAAAATTCACACTAGTATATGAAAGTGACTAAACATGAGACTCTCTATCATGAATAACATGGTGCTACTTTGAAGCACAAGTGTGGAAAAAGATAATAGCATTGTCCCTTCTCTCTTTTCTCTCATTTTTTTGGAGGGGCTTTCCTCTTTTTTTAGCCCCTCTCTATTTTTTTGGGCCATCTCTTTTTTTTATTTGGCCTCTATCTTTTTTTGTTTCCTCGCACCGGACAATGCTCTAATAATGAAGATCATCAAACTTTTAATTACTTACAACTCAAAGATTACAACTCGAAGCTAGAACAAAATATGACTCTATGTGAATGCTTCCGGCGGTGTACTGGGATGTGCAATGAATCAAGAGTGACATGTATGAAAAATTATGCATGGTGGCTTTGCCACAAATACGATGTCAACTACATGATCATGCATGGCAATATGACAATATGAAGTGTGTCATATGAACGGAACGGTGGAAAGTTGCATGGCAATATATCTCAGAATGGCTATGGAAATGCCATGATAGGTAGGTATGGTGGCTGTTTTGAGGAAGGTATATGGTGGGTGTATGGTACCGGCGAAAGTTGCGCGGTACAAGAGAGGCTAGCAATGGTGGAAGTGTGAGAGTGCGTATAATCCATGGACTCAACATTAGTCATACAGAACTCATATACTTATTGCAAAAATTTACGAGTCATCAAAACAAAGCAATCAATGCATGCTCCTAGGGGGGAGGTTGGTAGGAGTTAACCATCGCGCGCCCCCGACCTCCACACAAAGGATGGCACTCAATAAATACCTCATGCTCTAACTTCGTCACATAGAGGTTCACCATACGTGCATGCTATGGGAATCACAAACTTTAATAAAAGTATTTATTGAATTCATAATTACCCCGCTAGCACAACTCTAATATCACCATCGTCATATCTCATAACAATCATCAAGCATGAAACTTCTCTTCATATTCAATGCACTTTATGTGAAAGTTTTTACTATACCCAACTTGGATGCCAATCATATTAGGACTAGTTTTATAACCAAAGCCAATTACCATGCTGTTCTAAAAGACTCTCAAAATGATATAAGTGAAGCGTGAGAGTTCATCTATTTCTTCAAAATAAAACCGCCGCCGTGCTCTAAAAGATATAAGTGAAGCACTAGAGCAAACAACAAACTACTCCCAAAGATATAAGTGAAGATCAATGAGTACTTGAATAATTATGTAACTATGCAAAGACCCTCTAACATTTAAGAATTTCATATCTTGGGATATTATTCAAACAGCAAGCAAAACAAAATAAAACAAAATGACGCTCCAAGCAAAACACATATCATGTGGTGAATAAAAATATAGCATCGAGTAAAGTTACCGATAGACGAAGACGAAAGAGGGGATGCCATCTGGCACATCCCCAAGCTTAGGCTCTTGGTTGTTCTTGAATATTACCTTGGGGTGCCTTGGGCATCCCCAAGCTTAGGCTCTTACCACTCTTTGTTCCATAGTCCATCAAAGCCATACTCAAAACTTGAAAACTTCACAACACAAAACTTAGCCAAAAATCTCGTGAGCTCCGTTAGTATAAGAAAACAAACCACCACTCAAAGGTACTGTAATGAACTCATTCTTTTTTTATATTAGTGTTGAACCTACTGTATTCCAACTTCTCTATGATTCATATCCCCCAATACTACTCATAGATGCATCAAAATAAGCAAACAACACAAGAAAAACAGAATCTAACAAAAACAGAACAGTCTATAATAATCTGTAACTTTTGAATACTTCTGTAACTCCAAAAAAATTGAAATAAATTGGAAAACATGGGGGATTTGTCTATTAATCATCTGCAAAAACAATCAACTAAATAGCACTCTGCAGTAAAATCTGGTGACTATTCTAGTGAGCGCTAACGTTTTTGTTTTTTATAGCATGATCATATAAACTTCACACAAGTCTTCCCAAAGGTTCTACTTGGCACAAACACTAATTAAAACACAAAACCACATCTAAACAGAAGCTAGATGCAATATTTATTCCTAAATAGAAGTAAAAAAGCAAAGAACAAAAATAAAGTTGGGTTGCCTCCCAACAAGCGCTATCGTTTAACGCCTCTAGCTAGGCACAATGATTTCAATGATGCTCGCATAAAAGATAAGAATTGAAACATAAAGAGAGAATCATGAAGAATATAACTAACACATTTAAGTCTAACCCACTTCCTATGCATAGGGATTTTGTGAGCAAACAACTTATGGGCACAATAATCAACTAGCATAGGAAGGGAAAGCAAGCATAACTTCAAAATTTTATGCACATAGAGAGGAAACTTGATATTATTGCAATATGTAGAAGCATATGATCCTCTCTCATAATAATTTTCAGTAGCATCATGAATTAATTCAACAATATAACCAGCACATAAAGCATTCTTTTCATGATACCCAAGCATATAACTTTTACTACTCACCACATAAGCAAAATTCTTCTCATGAATAATAGTGGGAGCAAACTCAACAAAATAGTTATCATGTGAGGCATAATCCAACTGAAAACTAAAATCATGATGACAAGTTTCATGGTTATCATTATTCTTAATAGCATACAAGTCATCACAATAATCATCATAGATAGCAACTTCGTTCTCAAAATCAATTGGAACCTCTTCCGAAATAGTGGATTCATCACTAAATAAAGTCATGACCTCTCCAAATCCACTTTCATAAATATAATCATCATAAATAGGAGGAATGCTTTCATCATAATAAATTTTCTCATCAAAACTTGGGGGGCTAAACATATCATCTTCATCAAACATAGCATCCCCAAGCTTGTGGCTTTGCATATCATTAGCATCATGGGTATTCAAAGAATTCATACTAACAACATTGCAATCATGCTCATCATGCACATATTTTATGCCAAGCATTCTATGTAATTCTTCTTCTAGTAATTGAGCACAATTTTCCTTCCCATCATTTTCACGAAAGATATTAAAAAGATGAAGCATATGAGGTAACCTCAACCCATCATTTTCACAAAAGATATTAAAAAGATGAAGCATATGAGGTAACCTCAATTCCATTTTTTTGTAGTTTTCTTTTATAAACTAAACTAGTGATAAAACAAGAAACTAAAAGATTCGATTGCAAGATCTAAAGATATACCTTCAAGCACTCACCTCCCCGGCAACGGCGCCAGAAAAGAGCTTGATGTCTACTACACAACCTTCTTCTTGTAGACGTTGTTGGGCCTCCAAGTGCAGAGGTTTGTAGGACAGTAGCAAATTTCCCTCAAGTGGGTGACCTAAGGTTTATCAATCAGTGAGAGGCGTAGGATGAAGATGGTCTCTCTCAAACAACCCTGCAACCAAATAACAAAGAGTCTCTTGTGTCCCCAACACACCCAATACAATGGTAAATTGTATAGGTGCACTAGTTCGGAGAAGAGATGGTGATACAAGTGCAATATGGATGGTAGATAATGGTTCTTGTAATATGAAAAATATAAAAACAGCAAGGTAGCAAGTGGTAAAAGTGAGCATAAACAGTGTTTCAATGATAGGAAACAAGGCCTAGGGTTCATACTTTACTAGTGCAAGTTCTCTCAACAATAATAACATAGCTGGATCATATAACTATCCCTCAACATGCAACAAAGAGTCACTCCAAAGTAACTAATAGCGGAGAACAAACGAAGAGATTATGGTAGGGTACGAAACAACCTCAAAGTTATTCTTTCTGATCGATCTATTCAAGAGTCTGTAGTAAAATAACACGAAGCTATTCTTTCCGTTTGATATATCATAGAGGTCGTACTAGAATAACACCTTAAGATACAAATCAACCAAAACCCTAATGTCACCTAGATACTCCATTGTCACCTCAAGTATCAGTGGGCATGATTATACGATATTTATCACACAATCTCAGATTCATCTATTCAACCAACACAAAGAACTTCAAAGAGTGCCCCAAAGTTTCTACCGGATAGTCAAGACGAAAACGTGTGCCAACCCCTATGCATAGATTCCCAAGGTCACGGAACCGGCAAGTTGATCACCAAAACATACATCAAGTAGATCACGTGATATCCCATCCTTAAAGACTCAATCCGGTAAGATAACTTCAAAGGGAAAGCTCAATCCATTACAACAGAGTAGAGGGGGAGAAGCATCATAAGATTAAAATATAATAGCAAAGCTCGCCATACATCAAGATCGTGCTATCTCAAGAACACGAGAGAGAGAGAGAGGGAGATCAAACACATAGCTACTAGTACATACCCTCAACCCCGAGGGTGGACTACTCCCTCCTCATCATGGAGAGCGTCGGGATGATGAAGATAGCCACCAGAGAGGGATTCCCCCTCCGGTAGGGTGCCAGAACGGGTCTAGATTGGTTTTCGGTGGCAACAGAGGTTTTGGCGGCTGTACTCCCGATCTAGGTTATTTTCCGGAGGTTTCAGTATATATAGGAGGTGTTGGAGTCAGGGCCAAGAAAAGGGGGTCTACGGGCTGTCCACGAGGCAGGGGGCGCACCCAGTAGGGG
The DNA here is from genome assembly GCA_902687465.1 of Secale cereale. Lineage (NCBI taxonomy): Eukaryota > Viridiplantae > Streptophyta > Magnoliopsida > Poales > Poaceae > Secale > Secale cereale. Next base: position 446,412,379 of record LR738710.1, on the reverse strand, counting down.
GGGGGGGGCGGCCCCTACCCTCGTGGGTAGCCCGTGGATCTCCGGTCCTCCCCCGGTACTCCGTGGGCTTCTTCTGGTCCAAAAACAATCTCCGTTGAATTTCAGGTCAATTGGGCTCCGTTTGATATTCCTTTTCTGCGAAACCCTAAAACAGGAGAAAAACTGAAACTAGCACTGGGCTCTGGGTTAATAGGTTAGTCCCAAAAATAATATAAAAGTGTATAACAAAGCCCGTTAAACTTCCAAAACATCATATATAATAACATGGAACAATAAAAAATTATAGATATGTTGGAGACGTATCAGTGAAGCCCATGGTGAAACCCCTGCCCGAATTGTAAGTTTGTCCGGATTGGCTATTTCACCTTTGTTTATTCAGTATTTATGATACCTACATAGTATTCTTCTCCTGCTAACCTACAGCCCTCCCGGTGTGAACCCCTATGTTACATCAGCGGAGAGGAACTCTCTGGCACCTGGAGAGACGGAGAGTGACCCGCCAGTCCGGGCTTCATCACCCGTAATCGACAGGAACACCAAAGTGTCTTCCCAGCGGGTTCTCTCGGCCAAGGTTAATACCTTGGCGGCCGCTGATCATGGGGAAACGGCCCCCATGGAGGCCAAAGATGTGGGGCCCGAACAGGCCGGGGTCCCATCGAACACCGTCCCGGAGCCTACCGCTGCTCCGAAGTTTGAAGATCCCGCTCCTCAAGCGGAGGAGGATACGGCGGCACCCGAAGTTAATCCGGAGATGCCGGATTCTTTGGAGGGAGCACTGCAAAGTGCTCTCGTCATTGAAGAACACCGCACCGTGATGGGTGCGGTGATGAAGAAGATTCAGTCCGTCAAGGGCGGACTGAATGAAGCCTTCAACAACCTTTTAACAGGCTTTGAGGTAAGCCATGTAATGCTTTTAAGAAATTTTATTTGTTTTGAATGCACATATATAACTAGTTGCCCCTGATTCCTTGCGTGATTCTGAAAAGAATCGGACGATGTATCCATAGAGTAGCATATTTACAGAGCTGAACTGTCATGCAGGCTTTTTTAGTTACGGTGACTGCGCGAGACGCATAGGTCGCCGAACAAAATCGAAAGCTCGAGGTGGCCAATGCGGACCTCGACCGCATCAACCGACGTTTTGATGAAACACAAGGTATGCGGGTTTGTATTTAAATGTCAATAAGACTTAATTGATTGAGTATGAGTGCAAACTCTAACATTGTATTCTGTATTACACAGTTGGCGCTGCTGAGCTCGAGGCCCTCAAGGGTGAGGTTGCCAAGGCCAAGGAGGAGGCCAAGGCGAACAAGGTGGTCGCTGATAGAGCGGCTGCTGAGCTCGAGGCCCTCAAGGGTGAGGTTGCCAAGTCCAAGGAGGAGGCCAAGGCGAACAAGGTGGTCGCTGATAGAGAGGCTGCTGATTTTGAGGCCGAAAAGGTGGCGTGTGAGAAGCACAAGTCTTGGGTATCCGAAGTCGAGGTCGAGATTCAAGAAGCCATCCGTAAGTGTGAGGCATCGGATAAGACGGCTTCGGAACATGCGACCGAGCTGGCTACGGCAGTAAAGTCTGCCCAGGTCGCGCGAGGTGAGGTGCGCAGCGCTCGTCAAGAGATCGAGCAGGCACGACAGATAGCATCTGGTAAGATATTTCTCTTACAGAGCATCTTCGGAGGGCGGAAGTATATTGGGCGGACACGATTGTGGAGTTCTCCAGGCGTGTTTGCTGATCTTCCAAGGAGCAGCGCAGACGCCGCCTAGTATTTTCGTGCCCTGGAGGGGAACAACACGGAGATGTTGTTTTGGTCGTAGTTCGAGGGGCCAAAACATTCGATGCCCCTCAGTGACCAGATGAATCAGCTGGTCGAGCTGCACAACATAGCGAGTTCGGCCATGAAGGACTTGATAGTACGGCTATGGCCCGCTGAGCCAATCCCAAGTAGTTACTTCGGATTCGTGAAGCGGCTCGTCGAGGCGAGTCCGCGGGTCGAAGCATTAACGCGGTCAGCTAGCATAGAAGGTGCTCGGATAGCCTTTGCTCGCGTCGAAGTGCACTGGCGAAGATGAACGCAGTGCATATAGCCACTGCTGGCCCGCCCGCAGGCAAGGAGCATCGGAAGCTGTAGAAGTACTTCGAGGACGTCATCGAGGGCGCCCGCCTTGTAGAAGGCCAGTGTTCGAAAGATGTTGTTTTCGATTAATTGTATCCGGATGTAAAGACTATACTTATGAATCTAGTGTATAACTTTTGCGCTATTTATCATATCAGCGTCTTTTTTCCTCCTATGTGACTATTTATCTTAAATCCGAAAGTTTCCAGTCGTCGGCTTCAGCCCCCAGGTACATAGTACTGGGGTGTTCGGTCATGTGCAAATACAATCTTTATCCAACGTCTTGGTCCGTATAGGAGGTGTATGCGGAGCGAACCAGGCAATCAGAATTTGCGGCGTTATTTCTTTCACTTAGTTGTAGGAGCTTGACAAGTGGGGCTAGGTACTAGCCCCTGGTGCGGATGAAATATCCAATTGCACTTGGCTGGGCGAAAAAACCAACCCTTCGTATAACACGGGGTAGATATCTATCAATCGTAGTATAAAACTAAGTCACCGGATTGCAGACCAGGTTCTCTCTTATCATGACAGTCAGTTTTCGGCTTTCTCCGCTGAGGTACTTGACCGGACTAGCCAGAAGTACTATTGCAGTAGTTCTCCCTTTACACCCTAGCCAAACAATCGGGAACGTAGGGATAAGCATAGGAGCTGGGCAACCCAACTATTGACTGAAGACATGATTCGGAACTGATGCATATAATGCAAATATCTGGACGCCGAACACTCCCTATAGGTGTTCGGTCTTTTCAACATATACCAGGGCTGAATGCAGCCCCTGGTAATAAACATTTACTGACAAGGCACATATGGCAATCTGATGCGAGAAGAGAACATTCCATGGTGAGTGAATAAAACTTTGGATATGATATGAATAAAGTTGTTCTATTAGTATCCCTCTATAGTACGGCGAGCCGCAAACTTTTACAGATAATGCCGATGACCTTTTTGGACATTTTACATGCCAAAAAGGTATATAACAAGAAAGAGAAAAAAGGTTTACACAGGGTCTTAATCTAAAAAACAAACCTTGTTGCGGGTACCTGTTGCACGTCTGCGCCGTTTTCTCCTCTGTACCCTGTCCTTGATGGTATGAGTATGATGGCCATCTGTAGAAAAAAGAAATAAAACCTGGAAATGAAGAATTCAATCCACTGTGGCCAAAGTAAGCCTGGTTCATTTTAATGAACCAAGAGAAGGTAAGTTTATAGTCCGAATAGGGTCTAGCCAAACTACGGACCGTATGCAGGTGCCCCCGATCGCCGCCCAAGGAATTTTTAGGGCATAATTATGTACTCGAGGCACATATGCTATCACCTTATGGGGCGATCACAAGGGCATAGCTGTCAATCTTGCTCAGGTTCATCTGACCTGCCGCACTGAGGCATGTGCCGGACACGTTTAGCTATGTACGCTATTGATACATTATCTGGCTTGAATAGGCCGCACTATACTTCGGCTTCTAAGGCCACAGTATCTTCCTCCGTATGGAGGGAGTGCTCCATATTTCCATTGACCATGATAACGCCACTTGGTCCAGGCATCTTGAGCTTTAAATAGGCATAATGCGGGACTACATTAAAGCGGGCGAAGGCCATTCTTTCGAGTAGGGCGTGATAGCCACTTCGGAATGGAGCTATGTCGAAGAGTAGTTCTTCGCTTCGAAAGTTGTCGGGAGAACTGAATACAACCTCCAATGTTAAGGAGCCTGTGCAGCAAGCTTCGACGCCCGGTATCACTCCTTTAAAGGTCATGCTGCTTGGCTTGATTCTTGATGGGTCGATCCCCATCTTGCAGACAGTGTCTTGATATATCAGATTGAAACTACTGCTGCCGTCCATAAGGACTCGGGTTAGATGATATCGATCTATTATTGGGTCGAGCACTAAGGCAGCCGAACCCCCATGCGGAATACTAGTCGGATGATCCCCGCGATCGAAAGTGATCGGACAGGCTGACCATAGGTTGAATTTTAGGGCGACAGGCTCAACGGCATAGACGTCTCGGAGTGCGCGCTTGCGTTCCCTCTTTGGGATATGAGTGGCATATATCATGTTCACTGTTTTGATCTCCGGTGGAAATTTCTCTTGTCCCCCTATATTCGGCTGGCGAGGTTCATCCTCGTCTTCGCTTTGAGGCTCCTTCCCCTTGTGTTCGGCGTTTATCTTGCCAGCCTCCTTTAAAACCCAACAATTATGGTTGGTGTGATTGGTAGGTTTTTCCGGGGTGCCATGGATTTGGCAGGGCCTGTCTAATATCATGCCCAAACTTGATGGACCGTCTTTGTTGCCGTTAAATGGCTTCTTCTGTTGATCGGGTCTGGAGCCGCAGAATCCGGTGTTTACCGTTGTATCATCTGGGCTTCCAGGATTGTTTCGACGCTTGTTTTTATTGCGCCGTGGCTTTCCATTGCCGTCCCTGACTTCAGATGTTCCAGGGTCGCTGGTGTTGCTACGAGCTAACCAGCTATCCACACCCGCGCAAAAGCGAGTCATGATTGTAGTTAGAGCTGCCATTGTCCTCGGCTTTTCCCATCCAAGGTGTCTGGCTTGACATTCGTCCCAGATACTATGCTTGAATGCCGCTAAGGCTTCAGCGTCCGGACAGTCGACAATCCTGTTCTTGTATGATATATGCCACTCAAAGTTTGCGGTCTGACTCCCCGGGTTGTTGTATGATGTGACTTAAATCGTCACCATCCGGGGGCCGGACATAAGTCCCTTGAAAATTGGCCCGAAAAGCATCCTCAAGTTCTTCCCAACTCCCAATGGAGTTTTCTGGGAGACTGTTTAGCCAGTGTCGAGCTGGTCCTTTTAGCTTGTGGGGTAAATATTTTATGGCATGGAGATCATCTCCTCGAGCCATGTGGATGTGAAGAATAAAATCTTCTATCCAGACGGCAGGATCCGTCATTCCACCATACGCTTCGATGTTCAGCGGTTTAAACCCTTCTGGGAAATCATGACCCAGTACCTCATCGGTAAAGCATAGAAGGTGTGAAGCTCATCTGTATCTTGCTATATCGTGGCGTATGTCCGATGGTTATGGTGTTTGGTATTGACCCCGAACTGGTATGTCACCGGCGCGATTGTCTTGATAGCCGTCGTCCCGTGTGGGAGCTCGATCTCTGGGTACGAATATAGACCTGGTCTTGCTAGCTTTTTTGTTTAGGTCCTCACGCAGATCATGCTTTCAGACTTGGGCTGCACCCTCCTTTCCTTTATGGGGTGGGGGCTTGTTTATGCCATTGCTAGCGACACTATCTCGTCCGCGAGGTGGTCGGTCCGGCTTGTTGGCGGTGTTATTATTCGGTGGGACGGGCGTAACGGCCTCGTCGTCAAATTCGGGCAGCAGCTAGCGCTTGGGATAGCCTTTGGTTTGGCCATTAAAGCCATGTTTCTGTTCGGCGTCTAGCACCTCATTCCATCTATCATTGAGCGTGTCTTGTGCAGCTCGAAGCTGTCTCTGCTGCTTTTTTAAGCTCCGTGCAGTGGCTATAAGCCGCCGATGGAAGCGTTTTTGTTTGTAGGGTTCTTTTGGGATGGTATATTCGTCGTCATCCAGGCTAACCTCTTCTTCGGAGATCGGTTCGTAGTCACAATCTTCGGTATCGCTGTCATCGGACTGCGGCTTTGGACTCTGTTCGCCGTCCTCTCGCTCCTCCTGCACTATCGCTGGATCTGCGGGGTCTTCGGCTTGTTCCGGAATATTACCGTCATTAGTTGCGGTGTTGCTGTCCTTTCCTTTACAGGATTTTTCTCGGCGTTTTGGACGCCGATGCTTAGGAGGTTCTTCGGCAGGTTTATCCTCTACAGAATTGTTTTCACCGTTGCCTTCCACCTCTTTGGGTGTATCCACCATATATACGTCGTATGAGGACGTAGCTTTCCACCGTCCTGTTATGGGTCGGCTTTGATCTGTGTCTGCTTTAGCTTCGAGGTCCATCCCATCAAAGTCTTCCAAAGCGTAGTCGAGTAGATCGGTTAGATCTTCAACCGTGGCTACCAAGTGGGTGGTGGGTGGGGAACGAAATTATTCATCCCCCTGGGTATAGCGCGGCTGTTCATCAGCCTCCAGTTCGAACCGAATATAATGCGGCGGTGTGCTCTCGTCCAGGAAGAGAGATCTCAACGACCTTAACATGTCACCAAATGGTGAGTGCTGGAAAACATCCGCAACACAGAATTCGGCGATAGGCGCCTTATTGGATTTGAGGGGCGCCGTCACGCGCAGTTTGGAATCAGAGACCGGAGCTAAGTCCAGGGTTCTCGTAACACAGACCCCATCAGTTGGGTCCGTGTGCGGCTCCATCGCCGTGTAGTCCGCGACTCCCGTGGTGGGGTTGAACTTCCCATCTTCGGGTGGCGCAATACGCTCTGGATCTAGGGCCAGAACTGTTGCAGGTGCTATTTCCTGATCCGATGACAGAGTTAAGTCATGATCATCGTGGTGGCAGAGAGGGGTTGCCGTTGGCTCGAATCCGGCGAAGATCAAGTCTCCACGGACATCAGCAATGTAGTTCAGGCTATCGAATCTGACATGGTGGCCAGGGGCGTAGCTCTCGATCTGCTCAAGGTGGCCTTCAGTGTTGGCCCGAAGCGCGAAGCCGTCGAACATGAAGAGTTGGCTGGGAGGGAAAATCACCTCGACATCGCCGTTGCAGTTGATGACGTGATCCATCAGTCCTTCCGTCGACGAGATAGTGGAACTCTCAATGAAAGCACCAATGTCGCTGTCAAAACCAGCGGATCTCGGGTAGGGGGTCCCGAACTATGCGTCTGAGGATTGATGTTAACAGGAGGCAGGGGGCACGATGTTTACCCAGGTTCAGGCCCTCTCGATCAAGGTAAAACCCTACTTCTTGCTATATTAGTATAGATGAATATGTGTACAAGAGTTGATCTACCTCGATATCGTAAAGGCTAAAACCCTAAGTTTTATCTTATGAGGATTGTATGATTCTCTAGCCTCTATGGACTAAACCCTCCGGTTTATATACACACCAGAGGGGCCTCGGGTTTGTACATATCATCTTACAGAGGAAGGAAAATCTACACCCGAGCCTAAAACTTGCCATTACAAGAATCCAGGAGTCCTATCCAGATACGAGAGATGATCTTCTAAAGTAATCTTCATGGCCCACTAGTCCGGCCCACCAGGAGTTTATCCGGCCACCTGAGGACCCCCCTATCCAGGACTCCCTCACCGCGATCTGAGGATTTTTCCTCATTGCTGCACAGAAGTATTATGTCCTTGATGCACCGCTAGGTGACAAACCTATTGCAGGAGCAGATGCAGACATTATGAACGTTTTGAAAAAAGCTCGGTATGATGACTACATGATAGTTTAGTGCACCATACTTTACGACTTAGAACTGGGACTTCAAAAAAAAATTGAATTCCACGGAGCATATAAGATATTCCTAAGAGTTGAAATTGGTATTTCATACTCATGCCCGTATCAAGAGGTATGAGACCTCTGACAGTACTTTGCCTACAAGATGGATGAGAATAGCTCAACCAGTGAGCATGTGCTCAGATTGTCTGGGTACTACAATTGCTTGAATATAGTGGGAGTTAATCTTCCAGATAAGATAGTAATTGACAAAGTTCTCTAGTCACTATCTCCAAGTTACTAGAACTTCATGATGAACTATAATATGCAAGGGATGAAGAAAGTAATTCCCGAGCTCTTTGCGATGCTGAAATCACGAAGGTAGAAATCAAGAAAAAGCATCAAGTGTTGATGGTTAACAAGAACTCTAGTTTCAAGAAAAAGTACGAGGGAAAGAAGGGGAACTTCAAGAAGAATATCAAGACGGTTGCTACTCCCGCGAAGGAACCCAGGTCTGGAGCCAAGCCTGAAACTAAGTGCTTCTACTGCAAAGGAACTGGACACTGGAAGCGAAACTGCCCCAAGTATTTGGCGGATAAGAAGGATGGCAAAGTGAACAAAGGTATATTTGATATACATGTTATTTATGTGTACTTTACTAGTGTTTATAGCAACCCCTCGATATTTGATACTGATTCAGTTGCTAAGAGTAGTAACTCAAAACGGGAGTTGTAGAATGAACAAAGACTAGTTGAGGGTGGAGTGACGATGTGTGCTGGAAGTGGTTCCAAGATTGATTTGATCATCATTGCACACTCCCTATACTTTTGGGATTAGCGTTGGACCTAAATAAATGTTGTTTGGTGTTTGCGTTGAGCATGAATATGATTTTATCATGTTTATTGCAATACATTTATTAATTTAAAGTCAGAGAATAATTGTTGTTCTGTTTACATGAATAAAACCTTCGATGGTCATACACCCAGTAAAAATAGTTTGTTGGATCTCGATCGTAGTGATACACATATTCATAATATTGAAGCCAAAAGATGCAAAGTTGATAATGATAGTGCAACTTATTTGTGGCACTACCGTTTAGGTCATATTGGTGTAAAGCGCATGAAGAAACTCCATGCAGATGGACTTTTGGAATCACTTGATTATGAATCATTTGATGTTTGCGAACCATGCCTCATGGGCAAGATGACTAAGACTCCGCTCTCTGGAACAATGGAGCGCGCAACTGACTTATTGGAAATAATACATACTGATGTATGCGGTTCAATGAGTGTTGAGGCTCGCGGCGGGTATCGTTATTTTATGACCTTCACAGATGATTTGAGCAGATATGGGTATATCTACTTGATGAAACATAAGTCTGAAACATTTGGAAAGTTCAAAGAATTTCAGAGAGAAGTGGAAAATCATCATAAGAAGAAACTAAAAGTTTCTACGATCTGATCATGGAGGCGAATATTTGAAGTTACGAGTTTGGCCTTCATTTAAAACAATGTGATATAGTTTCACAACTCACGCCACCTGGAACACCACAGCGTAATGGTATGTCCGAACGTCGTAACCGCACTTTATTAGATATGGTGTGATCTATTATGTCTCTTACCGATTTACCACTATCGTTTTGGGGTTATGCATTAGAGACAGCTGCATTCACGTTAAATAGGGCACCATCTAAATCCGTTGAGACGACATCGTATGAACCGTGGTTTGGCAAGAAACCAAAGCTGTCGTTTCTTAAAGTTTGGGGCAGCGATGCTTATGTGAAAAAGTTTCAACCTGATAAGCTTGAACCCAAATCGGAGAAATGTGTCTTCATAGGATACCCAAAGGATACTGTTGGGTACACCTTCTATCACAGATCCAAATGCAAGATATTCGTTGCTAAAAATGGATACCTTCTAGAGAAGGAGTTTCTCTCGAAAGAAGTGAGTGGGAGGAAAGTGGAACTTAATGAGGTAATTGTACCTTCTCCCGAATTGGAAAGTAGTACATCACAGAAACTAGTTCCAGTGATTCCTGCACCAATCAGCAAGGAAGCTATTATGATGATCATGAAACCTCAGATCAAGTTACTATTGAACCTCGTAGGTCAACCAGAGTATGTTCCACACCAGAGTGGTACGGTAACCTAGTTTTGGAAGTCATGTTACTAGACCATGATGAACCTACAAACTATGAGGAAGCGATGATGAGCCCAGATTCCGCAAAATGGCTTGAGGCCATGAAATCTGAGATGGGATCCATGTATGAGAACAAAGTGTGGACTTTGGTTGACTTGCCCGATGATAGGCAAGCCATTGAAAATAAATGGATCTTCAAGAGGAAGACCGATGCCGACGGTAATGTTACTGTCTACAAAGCTCGACTTGTTGCGAAAGGTTTTCGACAAGTTCAAGGTGTTGACTATGATGAGATTTTCTCACTCGTAGCGATGCTTAAGTCTGTCCGAATCATGTTAGCAATGCCCGCATTTTATGAAATCTAGCAAATATATTACAAAACTGCATTCTTTAATGGATTTATTAAAGAAGAGTTGTATATGATGCAACCAGAAGGTTTTGTCAATCCTAAAGGTGCTAACAAAATGTGCAAGCTCCAGCAATCCATCTATGGACTGGTGCAAGCATCTCTGAGTTGGAATATACACTTTGATAAGTTGATCAAAGCATATAGTTTTATACAGACTTGCAGTGAAGCCTGTATTTACAAGAAAGTGAGTGGGAGCACAACAACCTTTCTGATAAGTACATGTGAATAACATATTGTCGATCGGAAATGATGTAGAATTTTTTGGAAAGCATAAATTAGTGTTTGAAAGGAGTTTTTCAAGGAAAGACCTCGGTGAAGCTGCTTACATATTGAGCGGCAAGATCTATGGAGATAGATCAAGACGCTTGATAAGTTTTGTCAATGAGTACATACCTTGACAAGTTTTTGAAGTAGTTCAAAATGGAACAGTCAAAGAAAGAGTTCTTGCCTGTGTTACAAGGTGTGAAGTTGAGTAAGACTCAAAGCCCGACCACGGCAAAAGATAGAGCGATAATGAAAGTCATTCCCTGTGCCTCAGCCATATGTTCTATAAAGTATGCCATGTTGTATACCAGACCTATTGTATGGCCTGCCCTGAGTTTGGCAAGGGAGTACAATTTTAATCTAGGAGTAGATCACTGGACAGCGGTCAAAATTATCCTTAGAGGACTAAGGAAATATTTCTCGGTTATGGAGGTGATAAAGAGTTCATCGTAAAGAGTTATGTTGATGCAAGCTTTGACACCGATCTGGATGACTCTGAGTCTCGATCTGGATACATATTGAAAGTGGGAGCATTTAGCTAGAGTATCTCCGTGCAGAGCATTGTAGACATAGAAATTTGCAAAATACATAGGATCTGAATGTGGCAGACCCATTGACTAAACCACTCTCACAAGAAAACCATGATCACACCTTAGTACTCTTTGGGTGTTAATCGCATGGCGATGTGAACTAGATTATTGACTCTAGTAAACCTTTTGGGTATTGGTCACATGGCGATGTGAACTATAAAGTGTTAAATCACATGAGGATGTGAACTATTGGTGTTAAATCACATGGTTATGTGAACTAGATTATTGACACTAGTGCAAGTGCGAGACTGAAGGAAACATGTCGTAGAGTCAATAATAAAGTTATTATTTATTTCTTTATATCATGATAAATGTTTATTATTCGTGCTAGAATTGTTTTAACCAGAAACTTAGTACATGTGTGAATACATAGACAAATAGAGTGTCACTAGTATGCCTCTAATTGACTAGCTCGTTAATCAAAGATGGTTAAGTTTCCTAGCCATAGACATGAGTTGTCATTTGATGAACAAGATAACATCATTAGAGAATGATGTGATTGACTTGACCCATTCCGTTAGCTTAGCACGTGATCGTTTAGTATGTTGCTATTGCTTTCTTCATGACTTATACATGTTCCTATGACTATGAGATTATGCAACTCCCGAATACCAGAGAAACACTTTGTGTGCTATCAAACGTCATAACGTAACTGGGTGAAGATGCTCTACAGGTGTCTTCGATGGTGTTTGTTGAGTTGGCATAGATCGAGATTAGGATTTGTCACTCCGATTGTCGGAGAGGTATCTCTGGGCCCTCTCGGTAATGCACATCACTATAAGCCTTGCAAGCAATGTGACAAATGAGTTAGTTGCGGGATGATGCATTACGGAACGAGTAAAGAAACTTGGCAGTAACGAGATTGAACTAGGTATGATGATACCGACGATCGAATCTCGGGCAAGTAAAATACCGATGACAAAGGGAACAACGTATGTTGTTGTGCGGTTTGACTGATAAAGATCTTTGTAGAATATTTAGGAGCTAATATGAGCATCCAGGTTCCGCTATTGGTTATTGACCGGAGATGTGCATCGGTCATGTCTACATAGTTCTCGAACCCGCAGGGTCCGCACGCTTAACGTTTGATGACGATTTGTATTATGAGTTATGTGATTTGATGACCGACGTTTGTTCGAAGTTCGGGATGAGATCGCAGACATGACGAACAGTCTCGAAACGTTCGAGACGTAAAGATCGATATATTGGAAGGCTATATTTGGACAACGGAAAGGTTCCGAGTGATTCGGGTATTTATCGGAGTACCGGAGAGTTACATGAATTCAAATTGGGCATTAATGGGCCATACAGGAAAGGAGAGAAAGGCCTCAAGGGTGGCCGTGCCCCTTCCCCATGGACTGGTCCGAATTGGACTAGGGAAAGGGGGCGCCCCCTTCCTTCCTTGTCCTTCTCCCTTCCCCTTTTCCTATTCCATGTGGGAGGTGGAATCCTACTAGCACTAGGGAGTCCTAGTAGGACTCCACAGTTTGGCGCGCCCTATGAGGGCCGGCCACCTCCTCCCTCCATCCTTTATATACGTGGCCACGGAGCACCCCATGGATACACAAGTTGATTTTAGCCGTGTGCGGTGCCCCTCCAAAAGTTACACACCTCGATCATATCGTTGAAGTGCTTAGGCGAAGCCCTGCGCCGGTAGCTTCATCATCACCATCACCACGGCATCGTGTTGATGAAACTCTCCCATGACGCTTAACTTGATTAAGAGCTCGTGGGACGTCATCGAGCTGAACGTGTGCCGAACATGGAGGTGCTGTACATTCGGTGCTTCGATCGGTTGGATCACAAAGACGTTCGACTACATCAACCGTGTCACTAGACGCTTCCGCTTTCGACCTACGAGGGTACGTAGACACACTCTCCACTCTCGTTGCTATGCTTCACCTTGATAGATCTTGTGTGATCGTAGGATTTTTTTTTTGAAATACTATGTTTCCCAACATCTACATCATGTCATCTTGCTTAAGGCGTTACTCCGTTCTTATGAACTTAATACTCTAGAAGCATGCTTGATAGTGGTCGATGTGTGGAGTAATAGTAGTAGATGCATAATCATTTCGGTCTACTTGACACGGACGTGATGCCTACGTTCATGATCATGCCTAGATATTCTCATAACTATGCGCTTTTCTATCAATTGCTTGGCAGTAATTTGTTCACCCACCGTAATATATGCTATCTTGAGAGAAACCACTAGTGAAACCTATGGCCCCCGGGTCTACTTTACATCATATAAGTTTCCGATCTACAATTCTAGTTTACCGTTTATTTTGCAATCTTTATTTTCCAATCTATACAACAAAAATACAAAAAATACTTATCTTATTATCTTTATCAGATCTCACTTTTGCAAGTGGCCATGAAGGGATTGACAACCCCATTATCATGTTGGTTGCAAGGTTCTTGATTGTCTGTGCAGGTACTAGGCAACTTGCATGTAGTCTCCTACTGGATTGATACCTTGGTTCTCAAAACCGAGGGAAATACTTACGCTACTTTGCTGCATCACCCTTTCCTCTTCAAGGGAAAATCAACGCATGCTCAAGAGGTAGCATGCCCCACCATTGCAAGAAGCACACCCACCACGACAAAATCTTAGAGGGTACCTGTAAGTGCATCTAGTGCCCCTTAGTGATTTAAGTGTATTGAAGACTTATAGGTTATGGGACTAATGTGTTTATGAGTGTACCCAAGTCTATAAGTCTACGAGGAGTTTGACATTTACAGAGAAAGTCGACCCCTAAAAATGAAGTTCTTCGACAGAAGACTTTGGATTTCTGAAGACTTTCTGAAGACTTTGAAAGTGATGAAATTGGTGTGACCTTGAAGACTTGGTATTCATTTGAGGAACATGAAGCGTGAAGACTTTTGTTTTCGTAGTTTCCTTTTCTCTTTCTAGAGTCATAGGAAACATCGTACTGTTAAAGGGGGTCGAGGAAATACTAAGGAAAAATTTCCATGTGATGCTCAACTCAAAATCCTACACCTACCAAACCCTTCGAGTGAAGCCATTGGAAATCTCATACAGTTCAGTCATATTCTTCAGTGATAGAGACGAAGTTCTTCTGGTCTCTGAGGAATTTGTTCTGACTGAGGAGTTAGGAACTTGCTAGTGCGGATTACCTAAACAGTGAGGAACATGATAGCCCTGAGGAATTTGATACTCAAATCTCCAACCGTTACTGTGCTACGCGCCAGCTGTCCTAAAATATCTACCTACCTAACGGTCATATCATTAAAGGGCATTTATGTCTTATCATGTCGGGCGGCTCCCTAGGCTATAAATAGCCGCCCCCTACAACCACTAGCTGGTTGGCTGCTCCCAGAGAAACTGACACTTGTCATAAGAGCAACCCATCCTCCGAGGACTTTGAGCAAAAATCATCAAGTGAGGAAAAAACCCAAAACCAAACCCAAACCCAAAACACCTTCAAACCCAAAAGTGATTGTGCATCACTGAAGAGATTGATCCTGTGTGGATCCGACGCTTGTTTCCTTTAAAGACTGTACTTCTTCCAGACGGTTAGGCGTCATGGTCTAGAGCATCCAAGAGGAATTGTGGATCGCCGAGTGACCAAGTCTGTGAAGGTTCGGATGTCACCTGAAGACTTACCACGAGTGATTAGGCGAGGTCTGTGCGACCTTGGCTCAAGGGGAATATGGTGAGGACTTGGTGTCTTGGAATGTGTGTCCAGGACTGGGTGTCCGGGACTGTGTGTCCTCATGTTTAAATACCTAGCCGCCCTAACCAGATGTACAACTGAGACAACAGTTGGAACTGGTCTAACAAATAATTGTCTTCACCAAGCTTACTGTTTCTATTTCCTCAACTCTTTCATTTCCTCATATATGTGTTGTGTGCTTGTTCATATCTGTTTGAAGACTTTGATTGAAGAACTTCTCAATTTCCTCAGTTCAATTTCTTCAGTCTGTTTTGTCTTTATTCTATGCTATCCTGTGATTACGCTTTCTGTACTATGTGTTTGTCTTCATTTCTTCATGACGACCATGCTTGTATTCTGTTATGTTTACTTCTGAGTACTTATTCCGCTGCAAGTAGTTCTTCGCTAAGGAATTTCTTCAACAGCAAATTCCTCAGTGAAGAATTCATAAAAATCGCCTATTCACCCCCCCTCTAGTCGATATAACGCACTTTCAATTGGTATCAGAGCAAGGTACTCCCTTACTATGTGAGTTCGGTTTAACCGCCTGGAGTTTCAGTTATGTCAACCACAGGAATGAAGACTGTGTCTTGCCCCATCTTTAACGGTCACGAGTATCCCAAGTGGAAAGCCATGATGAAAAAGCGTCTCATGGCGATGAACAGTGATCTATGGACCGTCAATAAGATTGGTCTTACCGATCTGTGCAAGATGGCAGAAGCTGATGACATTCGCAAGTTCACCCTCCTCAACCTCACAGCAAAGGACGTCATCTGCTCATGTCTGTCTCAAAATCAGTTCATGTATATCATGCATCCCGATCATGCGAAGCTTATCTGGGACCGTCTCTCTGAGGTCTATGAAGGTCATCGAACTCGTGATGATCCCTGGTTTGAGGATTTCAAAGAATCCCTCAAGACGATGACTTTCGTTCCAGAATCATCATCCTCTGCACCAAGTCTTATGGCAAAAGGTGCCAAGGTAACTGAATGCTACCTATCTGAGTCTAGTGATGATGAATCTGGTGATGAATTTGGACCCAGCTATGTCAAACTTGCTTCCCTTTCCACTAAACAACAAAAAGCTTTGGAAAAAAGCTCATAATATGCTTAATGAGAGCAATGATATGTTGGGTGAAGAAATTGATCGATCAAAAATCTTGACTGAAAATCTTCAGAGACTTCATACCAAGTATGATAACCTTCAAGGTCATCATAACACTCTCTTGTCTGATCATGAGAAGCTTTCTTATGAATTTCTTCAAAGAAAGCAAGATCTTGAAAAGCTAAGAGTGAGTTATGAAGATCTTCAGAAGGAGCGCAATTCATTACTTGCTCAACAAATCAGCGCATCTCAGAAGAATTCATTCCTCAATGCTTGAAATGCATTGAACGAGAAACTGCTAATTCTTCACCTGAATGTTCAAGTGCTTCTAATGCTACAAATTCTTCAACTGTCTCTGCTATCACTAATTCCTCATATGAGGGCATTGCTAGTATCACTGACAATGCAGGGTTGAAGGAACTGTACATGACAGGCATGTACAAAAGCCTCAAAGGGCATCAGACTCTTTGCGATGTGCTTAAAAAGCAGATCCTCAACGGGAATCCTAGGAAAGCGGGTATTGCCTTTGAGAGGAAACTTAATGATGATGGTTCATATTGGAAGCCTGAGCAGTATCCCAAAACCTCATGGGTTGCTGCAAAGGGACCTTCAGTTGATCCATCCAATTTAGCTGGCTTTACATGTGAATCTCCTCATTCTTCTGATGAGTCATTTGACTCCAACTATAAACTGTTCAAAAATCAGAATGGTGAAGTATTTGCTAGATATGTTGGAAGTAACTGCAGGAATGGTCCCCCTATGAAGAAAATCTGGGTCCCTAAGAGGCACCTTGAAAATCTTCAAGTGAATGTCCTCATGACACCTCATGTGAGGAATAGGAACCCCAGATCCAATTCTTCGTATGGATCAAAATCTTCAGATGGATTCAATTCCTCATATGGATCCAATTCCTCAAAAGGATCAAAGTCGTCATATGAATATAATCGTGCTAACAACTCTGTTTCGCAGGGAAGAGCTAAGGCCTATGAATATGAGCATTATTCATCTAACCATTATGTTCATAAGTCCTTGAAGAATTACTCTGCTTATTCATATGCTTATCCTAACTCCTTTTATGTGAAACGAAACGGGCTGGCGTCTATGCCACCTTTCTCGTATGGAGCTCGTAGCGTGTTGAACTCTTTGCCACCCCTTCAGATGTGGGTGGTGAAGAAAAAGAACTAATCTCTTCTGTAGGGTCAGGTCTCCAGACGTGCTCAAACGTCTGAAGAATTTGCTGGAGACCTGAAAAATGCCTAAAAGGACGCAGGCTAATCACGAAGAAATGAACTCTCATTTCTCACGTCCTCATACTGCTTTATCTGTTGCATTGCTTGATGAAACTAATCTGATGATTTGATGTCATATTCTTCAATGATGGGGTATATGAGTTTGTAAGCTGCACTAATTCATCTGCAGGATGATCAACCCAAAGCCACTGAGTGGGTCCTCGATAGTGGATGTACAAATCACATGACTGGTGACAAGAATCTCTTGATGGATGCTCCCTTATCACCATCCCATCTGAAGCACATCATCTTCGCTGACAAAGGCAAAAGTCAGGTATTGGGTCTAGGTAAGGTTGCGATCACTAGGGATCGACACATGGACAAAGTCATGCTTGTCGAGTCCTTAGGATACAACCTCATGTCTGTCTCAATGCTTTGCGATCTGGATATGGTTGTTGCCTTTGGTAAACATCGTTGTGCTGTGATCATGGAATCTGACAACTCCATAGTCTTCGAAGGCTTTAGGTGAGGAGACTTGTATATTGTTGATTTCACTACAGGACCTCAACCAGCTGTGTGTCTACTTCCAAAAGCTTCAGAAGGCTGGCTATGGCATCGACGACTTGGTCATGCAGGCATGAGGAATTTGCACACGCTTGCGAAGAGGAAGCATGTCATTGGCATTGAGAATGTCAAATTCCTCAAGGATCACTTATGCGGTGCCTGTGAAGCTGGAAAGATGACCAAGGCCGAGCATCCAGCAAAGACTATCCTGATTACTACTCGACAATTTGAATTGCTTCACATGGATCACTTTGGTCCTAATCATTATTCTGCAGTTTCAAATGATGCTTCTGAATATGGCTTTGTTATTGTTGATGATTACTCTCGATATACATGGCTACACATTGTTACTTACAAACATGAAGTGCATGAAGTCTTCAAATGATTTTCCTCGAGGGCTTCAACCAACTTTGGTGTGAAGATCAAGCACATCAGAAGTGACAATGGAACTGAGTTCAAGAACTCTGGTCTCGATGACTATTTTTATGAACTTGGTATTACTCATGAGCTATCTGCTCCTTATACTCCTCAGTAGAATGGCGTTGTGGAGTGCAAGAACAGGACTCTTGCTGAGATGGATTGCACTATGCTTGATGAATACAAAACGCCTCGTCGTTTCTTGATTGATGCAATTGATATTGCGTGCCACATCATCAATAGAGTATATCTTCACAAATTCTTCAAGAAGACTGCCTATGAACTCCTCACTGACAAGTAACCCAATGTGAGTTATTTCAAAGTCTTCGGTGCTAAATGTTGAATTACAGATCCTCATCACAACTCAAAATTTGCACCGAAAGCACATGAAGGGTTTATGCTTGGTTACAGAAAGGACTAGCACACCTACAGAGTCTTCAACAACGCTCTTCACAATGTTGTTGAAACTGTAGATGTGCGGTTCAATGAAACTAACGGCTCGCAAAGAGAGCACCTACCTACTGTGATAGATGAACCAGCACCTGAGGAAACTGTCAAATTCAAGGCTACTGAGGATGTCATTCCTACCGAAGAATCTGCTGAAGAATTTGTAGCGACCAGACCTCAAACAGTCTGATCTCTGTGCATCAGTCTCATCCCTGGATCAGTAATGCTGACACACACAATACTTGAAGGATTTATAACAGAGTAGCAATCACACACTTATTACATCGAAAGTCTCAAAAGAGAAACTCATTACAATAAAAATGGCTTAAGGCCATCTAATAACGATAACAGCGGAAGGCTTGGAAGATAAGTGAGTCCATCAACTCCAACGGCATCACTGAGTATAGAACCACGACCTAAAAACACCTTACTCGTCGTCTGAAATGTCCGCAACATGAACGTTGCAGCCCGAAAATGGGTCAGCACATGGAATATACTGGCAAAGTAACACATAGAGAGTAATGAAAGAGTAAAGCTATACTACATGCATATATGGCTGGTGGAAAGCTCTATGGTTACAGTTTTTGCATAAAGACAATTTTTCCCTACTGCAAAGGAATAGATTTTTATTTAACTATCATGGTAGTTGAAACATCATTGAGAAGGTACCTCCAACTCAATCCCAATTAAGGTAATCATTAAACCAACAAAATTAGTTTTAAAGTTATGAGATGCACATGATAATCCAAGTACTAGATACTCAAAACGTCTATAACCGGCGACATGGCTAACCATGATTAGTTTGTACACTCTGTAGAGGTTTGTGCACTTTTCCTCACAAGACTCGATCTCCTCCGTTGGGATTCTCGCACTACATGATGTTTGAGAAACGGATGACCGAGACATAGTCTTTCAGAAGCGCTAGCACCTTACGATCGGGTAGACCGTACCAACCTAAATCCCCTACATCTGCTAGTCCACCACTGTAAGAGTTCGCACGACTTAGTCAACTATGCTAGAGCCCATAGTAGCTTGTGGCTGCACACGGAAGTTTATAGTATGAAATACCTCACGATCCCTTTGAGCCTGGGTAGCGGTCCATAAAGAAAACAAGCAATCGCGGGAATACCCAGGTGCCTCAATCCACCCAGATGTGTGTTCAAGTTGCCACCTTAAGTAAACCATTAATTTAACAATCTCACATCTGTCATGGATACACTCACCCAATCCACGTCTACTAGCATACCATAGCATGATAAGCAAACGTAGAAGTAACACCCAAGGGTTTGATAATAAAACAGGTAATAGGTACTACCTCATCTACTTCCCAGAACCCACATGTTAAATAGATCCTAGTCATGCAAGTGTTTGAGGATTGTTCTAATGCAGTGAAAACTGGGTATTGGAAAGTATGATCAAAGTGTTACTTGCCTTGCTGATGATCCGCGAAACCTAGAGATTCAAAGTAGCAAGCGGCGCACTCCGGGTACTCTATCGCAAACAAAAAAGCATACAATAAGTACTCATCTAATGCACGGGTAAAACTCAAATAAGAGATCTAACCAGAAAGTTCAACTTAAGAACTTCGGTTGGCAAAAAGAAACAAACCAAACGAAGCAACGAAAGTCAAACGACGAAAGAACCAAACTTCGTTTACTAATCTGGACCTAAGTCCAGATTTGACAGAAGCAAGAACTTGGTTGACTAGGTTAAACGGAAAGAGGGTTTCGAGACGAAACTCCAGGCACTTGAATCGCCTGATTCCGATAAACGAGCGAAAAGTTATACTAAAACGAAAATCGGATCAGAAATAGCGATCAGAAAATAACCGCGGAAAATCCGAGAAAAGACAAATTGACGAATAGATTAACGAACGATCGTTCGTTAACTGAAACTAAACGACGAATTCGTTCGTTAAAACGAATGAACATGCGAACGCTCGTTAAACAGCTAAACCGAAAAAACCAATCTAATCTAAAAAAACGAAACTAGGGTTTTCTAAAAAAACGGATCGGTTTATTTTAGAAAATCGGGGCGGTGGGGAGAGGTGGCGGGGCGGCGGTGCAAGGCGGCGGCGGCTGCTGCTGCGGAAGGCGAGGCGGGGTGAGGTGGCGGGGTGACACGGTGGGGCGCCGACGGTATTTATTGAGGGGGTGTGTGGCTTGGGG
>LR738710.1:446369350-446382303 GCA_902687465.1 Secale cereale | reverse complement strand
GACGAGGCGGCGGTATTTATTGAGGGGGGTGTGGCTTGGGGGAGGGGGCAAGGCGGCGGCGGGGTGGCGGAGTCCGGCTCGGACTCGGCGGCGGCGCGGCGCAGGGGAGGTGGCGGCGGCACGGGCCGGCCTGGCTCGGCTGGGCCTTCGGCCCAGTCGGGCGCGGGAACTCTTTTTTTTAAAACAAAACCGCCGAAACTAAGAAAAAATCTAGAAAATAAAATAAAATTCTAAAAATGCCAAGACAAATTTTCACCGTCTAAATAAAATATTTAGAACAAGATGAACATTTTCTTGTCCCTAAAATGCAGTTTTGAAAACGTGCAATTTTTCCTAAATTCCAATAAAATAGCAAAAACTCCAGAATAAAACTTATTTGATTTTTTTTATTAAATCCTCAATATTTCTTTATTTTGGGAGAGTCATTTTACTTCCTCTCTCATATTTTCATTTTAGAAATACTTGAAGATAAAATAAATAAAATCAATGATCCTCTTTTCAAAATTTGAGAAAACTCAAATATGAAAATAACGAAATTCCCAACTCTCTCCGAGGGTCCTTGAGTTGCGTAGAATTTCTAGGATCAAATCAAAAGCAAGAAAATATGATATGCATTGATGATCTAGTGTATAACATTCCAAATTGAAAATTTGGGATGTTACAGAATTCATTCCAGAACCTGAAGAACGTCGAGCTGATGCACCTGAGGAAAATGCTGAAGAAAATGGTGCTGAAGAAAATGCTGTACAAATTCCTCGAAGACAGCCAGCTCATGCCCGCGTTGCGAAAGAAGTGCAGATTGAGAAAATCATCGGCGACATCAATATACCAGATCCTCTCACACGCTCAAAAGCTTCACATTTATCTAACTTTTGTGGGCACTTTGCTTTTGTCTCTATCACAGAGCCCACTAAGGTAGATGAAGCATTTCTGGAGCCTGAATGGATTCAAGCTATGCATGAAGAATTACATCAGTTTGAGCTCAACAATGTCTGGGAACTAGTCAAACGCCCAGATCCTCGCAAGCATAATATCATTGGCACAGAATGGATCTACCGCAACAAGCAAGATGAAATGGCCTTGTGGTAAGGAATAAGGCACGACTTGTAGCTCAAGGCTACACACAGGTTGAAGGAATTGATTTCGATGAAAATTTTGCACCTGTTGCTAGACTTGAGGCTATTCGCATATTACTTGCTTATGCTAACCATCATGATATCATTCTCTATCAAATGGATGTGAAAAGTGCATTCCTCAATGGTAAGCTTGAGGAAGAAGTATATGTTGCTCAACCCCTAGGTTTTGAAGATCCAAAGAATCCTGACAAAGTCTTCAAACTCAATAAGGCTCTCTATGGCCTCAAGAAGGCCCCTCGGGCTTGGTATGATACTTTCAAGGAATTCCTCATGAAGAAAGGCTTCAAACCCGGTTCACTTGATCCTACTCTTTTCACTAAATCTTATGATGGTGAATTATTTGTGTGCCAAATATATGTTGATGATATTATCTTTGGCTGTACTGACCAACGCTATAGTGATGAATTTGCCTATATGATGAGTGAAGAATATCAAATGTCTATGATGGGAGAGTTGAAATTCTTCTTAGGTCTTCAAATTCATCAACAATGCAATGGCAAATTCATATCTCAGGAGAAATACCTCAAGGATGTACTGAGGAAATTCAGCATGCACGATTGCAAAGGCGTCAAAATTCCTATGCCCACAAATGGCCATCTGTGCACTGATGAAAATGGTATTAACTTTGATCATAGGGTATACCGCTCCATGATTGGTTCTTTATTATACCTATGTGCATCTAGGCGAGATATAATGCTTAGTGTTTGCATGTGTGCCCGATTTCAAGCTACACCGAAGGAATCACACCATAAGGTTGTGAAACATATTCTTTGATATCTAGCTCACACACCAACACTTGGATTATGGTACCCCAAGGGCTCGGCATTTGATCTCATTGGTTATTCAGACTCTGACTATGCTGGTGATCGTGTGGACCACAAATCAACATCTGGTACATGTCATTTCCTCGGAAGATCTTTGGTCTGTTGGTCCTCAAAGAAACAGAACTGTGTATCGCTATCTACCGCTGAAGCTAAGTATATTGCTGTTGGCTCATGCTGCGCTCAATTGTTATAGATGAAGTAAACTCTCAAGGACTATGGCGTCAATGTGAAGAATGTGCCTCTCTTCTGTGACAATGAGAGTGCCACCAAGATTGCTCACAACCTAGTTCAGCACTCGAAGACAAATCACATTCAGATTCGTCATCATTTTCTTCGTGATCATGTGTTGAAGGGCGACATTTGTATTGAACATGTGAAGACTGTAGAACAGCTAGCCGATATCTTCACAAAGCCCTTGGATGAGAAGAGATTTAGCAAGTTGCGGTGTGAGCTAAATATCTTAGAATCTTCGCATGTTCTTTGAATTGGACACTCATCCTAACACTTATGCAATATTGATGACTTAGATGTGCAACACATGAAGAATTGTTTTTCTTCAATCAAGGAAGAATAACGCTCTAAGTGTGAAGAAATTAATGAAGAATTTGATTCTTAGAACCCTACGACAATTGTATGCGGTGTCTGAAATCATCATTCTTATACGGTGGGTCACGCCACCACAAAAGTTGAAAATCTTCAATTTGAGTTTTTGAAATTCCTCAGTTGTTCATATTCTTCAACTTTGCATTATCTTCACTGTTTTCCGTCTCTGTTATTCATTGGCTGTATATATATATATATATATATATATATATATATATATATATATATATATATATATATATATATATATATATATATATATATATATATATATATATACAGCCGGTCTATTCTCATAACATTATGAGAATAATATTCTCATAACACTTTGGAACTGCATTGTGTTACTGCATTGGAGAGCTATGCGCACTGCTTCCTTCTTCTGTTCTGAACCGCAGAGAGGGGCAGTAGCAAACCTTCATGAAGCAGCGTTTCTGGCTAGTTTTATCGATTTCTATTGTTTTATTTGTGTGTGCGCTGATTTAATATGTGATTAAACACGCAATTCTGCGAGAAAACGACGGAAATCTTTGGATTTGGCGGATCTGCCTCTGTTCTTCCGCACGGGCAGGAGCTTCGCATCCTGCCGGCGGGTTCATATTCGATTTTATAGCGTGATCCTAGTGTGTTACTAATTTCGCGTTCATGTATGTGTTAGTTTGCGACGGATTAATTTGCTAATAGGATTGAAATTTTAGGATAATTGGTCGAGTATCTCTCTGTTCTAGCGCAAAAACGGTGAGGTCTCTGTCCTCCCCCGTCCGGATCAAAATTGTTGTGTTTTTTATGTAATTTTTCTGTTGTTTTCGGCAATTACGTGCTGCCTTGCACCTATCCATATGAATTGCAGCGGATTAAGTTGCTAATTTTGAAGAATTTAACTTTTCTCCATGTTTTTTTGTGTTCGAGCGGGCGCCACTGGCTTTGGTCCTTACTCAAGATGTTTTTTGAGTTTTTGCGCATTATATAGTTTTTAGAACTGCATTACAGCCTGTGTTTTTCGTCTGTGAATCGTGGAGGGGTGAACTGCAGTAATATGCAATGCGCGGTGAATATTTGTAGCGCGGTGAACTGCAGTAATATGCAATGCGAGCATGTATGAACTGCATTACAGCCATGGGGGGACTAGTTTAACAAGTTTTTTTGCTTGGTCAAGCGCGGTGGACTGCAGTAATATGCAATGCGGAATGCACCTTGTCATGTTACCGCACTGCTTTATTTTTCGTTTTACTTTTTTTTGGGTTGTGTCTGTATATATATATATATTGGTGGGTCAATTGGCTCCCCTCCCACCTTATCCCTGACAGCTCCCCTCCCACCTTATCCCTGGCGGCGAACAGTGCCTGCTCTTTTTGCCACTCCTCCTCGATCTGTCTTCTTCCTAACCAGACCCTACGCCTGGCAATGGATTGCGCGTGCGGCTACCTAGCAAGGTTGGAGCCCATGCTGGAGACATGCATTTTATCTGAAGGGTTGGTTGTGAACCAGAGGCAGCGGCACAACACGCTCTGTTCCCTCCTCTATTCTTCAGGTATTGGATTTCGGGCTCCATTCATCCATCAGATGACTGACGATGATGTCAATGATTCATGGGTATGTATTTCTCGCATAGTCTTTTCATGTGTTGTGTGTAGTTAACACTATCTGAATATTTTGTAGCAGTATTAGTTTCTGAAGAAACATTTTTCACTAAGTATAAGTGAACTGCTTTTCACATATAGCTTTATTATGAATATTGTAGGAGCAGTAGCAATTTTGTCTAGTCAATATTATTATATGTTGACATCAATATTTATTATGAAGATTGTAGCAGCAATTTAGTTTCTGGAGATTGTAACCTTGTTCTTATTTGTTCTTATTTTTCTGTTCTTATTTAGTTTCTGAAGATTGTAACCTTGTTCTTATTTGTTGATTTGTAACAGAAAGCTGTGTTAATTTGGTCTTGGTTAGCAAGAATGGATATCATGATGTTGATGTTATGTATTCTGTTGGCTCTGATGATTGTTTGGTTCTCAAAGACGGCTGGAAGGAATTTGTGGAGGAAGCTGGTCTTCAGGCTGGGGATGTTGTCATGGATATGTTTTATAGGCATGCAAAGTGTTTGGAAATCAAGTTAAATTTGCTTTAGATCAGTCTTGCTTGAGCAGCAGCAGCATGACACAATTTTGTTGTAATAATTCGACATTTTTTGTGTGTCTTCTAGTTTATTTTCTATAAGAAATCTGAGTATAAGTGAACTGCTTTTCACAGATAGTTTTTCATGTGCATCCTATCAGCAGCAGCAGTTGAAGCAATATACAGACTGGAAACACCCACTGAGCTTTTTTTTCTTTAACCCACATACGGAACTAGAGTGCTTAATAAAAGAGGACTACATCAACCATTATAGTAGCAGCAGTTTTATGAAAGAATACTCTATGTGAACTGCTTTCATAGAGAGTTTTTTATGTGTATCCTAGCAGCAGCAGCAGTTGAAGCAATATACATACTGAAAACAAACTACTGAGAACTGCGTATTGTTGATAGATACAAACCAAGATTCTGCGCTCATAATTAACAAAGTACATCATCAAGCAAACTAATGCAACATAAGCAAACATTGTGCCAAAGATATTTACAACGAAAGCAAACTAATCTACATAAGCAGAAGGAAACGAATTGAGCACTTGTGACAGGAATCCTTGGCTATCAGCATCTGGCCTGCTTCACCAGTTCCACCCATGGGAGGTGGAGGAGGAAGTTGATCCCCCCTTGCCCGCCACCCTCCAGGATGAATTCAGGCGCTTCCTTGTCTTCTCTTTTGCAGAGCGGGTGAGGCCTTTCTGCACTGTGGTGATGCGGTTCCATACCTCGAATGCAGTGTAGGCGTCCTTGGCAGCATACTCAACGTGCCTCATGCTGAGAATCGAAGTCCACTGGCGCTGGTCTTGGTCTGTCATCTTTTTCTTCATGTCTGCGTATTCGTCGTCGATGGTGGCAGCAGATACATCGCCAAGTGAGTCCAGTGTCTTCGTTCCATCAGGCACCCTCCAGTTCGCCTGAATGTCGACGAAGTTGGGGATTGGAGGTTGCAACGTGAAAGCTTCTCCTTGTCCTGGTCGATGCAGAAACCAGCGAACTCGTACCTAAGATAAGTGAACCACAAGTTATACTTTTCGGAACTGCATACAGAGACATATAGAACTGCAATACAGATGAAAAGGAGAGACCCATCGGCCTGCAACTATATTTTACTCAGCAGAAAGAATGGCTTACCTTGGGTCGCCGAGGAACTTGTCGAAGGTGATGCATCTATCGCCCATTGTAGCGCATACTTGGAAAAGCAGCACTGGGTGATATTTGTTGATGGAGAGTTGAATCATGGCCGCTCTGCTCTTGTCGGGTGTGTACTCGAGGTCGATGCCGATGATCTTCTCGCGGCGCCCCCGGAGAACTGCCTTGTAGTCTTCGACGTACGTCACCATGGCGTCCACGTCGTTGGTGTAGAACACTTTGAGCTTGGTCTTTCCGTGCGCCAGGAGATCGTCGTATATCTTGGTGAACGACATTGCTGGAAAGAGGAGGAACAGGAGAAGGAAGCGCAGTGTTGTGTGTTTCTGCGAACGATCAGGGTGATGGAGCGCGGAATTTAAAGGGGAGCGACAGCAACTTCTGCCGAGCGCATGATCTCGTCCTCCAACCGGCATGGCGATCGTGTGTTCGTGATGATCGTGGCCTTTGCGCGTCGTCCAACCGGCCGGATAGAGGAGCGGGCGCGCGGCGCTTCGGGCGATCGTGGGCGCGTATATTTCGGGCAGGCGAACCGATTTGTTTTTTGTAACCGAACTCCATTGTTTTGAAACTGAGTCATTTTTTTGTAACCGAACTGCATCGTTTTGAAACCGAGTCGTTCTTTTATTTTTGTCTATGACATGTGGGCCTGTGGGCCTTTTATTCATTAAGCCTCTCTTTTCTTCTATGTTTCTTGCAGTCCCCCTTCTCCTTCCTCTCCCCCACACAAAAATCCCCTGCCCTCGTGCTCTCGTGGTGGAGAGCGACGACGCCCGCAGCCGCTGCCGTCCGTAGGGGCGCTCTCGTGGTGGACAGCAACGACGCCCACAGCCGCTGCCGTCCATAGGGGCGCCTCCTCCGCCGTCGCCGTCCGCAGCCGCCTCCTTCGGCCGTCACATCGTCTTACGGTGAGCCCAAAATCGCCCCAACCCGTTCCAGATCTTGTGCTAGGGTTATTTTTGGAGCCAGCATCCTCTTCTTAACTTTTTTTTGTATGCTTGAAATTGCAACGCCCTATGGATTGAAAGTTTTTCTCTGCTTGTTTTTGGGTTTGCTGTCTAGGATTTAATTATTATCCCTTTCTAATTGCAGACACAACATGGCTTCTTCCTCCCCAATTGATGGCTCACCAGTTAGCACGGCTCCCCCATCTGGTACTACATCAAAGTGAACTGCATTTTTCATACACGGTCAATTGCTTTTTGTTGAATGAAATAGTGCACTGCATCGTATATTCCATTACCAAGGCCCATTTTCAGACACGTGGCAAATTGATATTCAAGCGACATGAACTGCATTAGGTTTTCTGTTATGTTTTAATTGTTAAACATAAACTGCTGAAAAGAGCACTGCATTTCTACATTGTGTTTCCAAGTTGATATGAGCTGCATTAAGTTTAGGTCTCCCTCTCACACACATATTTTTCTTATGTTTTTCTTACCCACAGTTTTATGTCCTGGTGGGTCCGGGGGTGGTGGTGTTAACTATTTGATTACACGTTATTTCACAGCCGATGTTGTCGGTGGCGGGACATCTGATCAGGGCCGCATTCTACCTGAATTGAGTGAAACCCAGTCGCAATCTGTTGATGGCACAGAACCAGTTACACAGGATTGGATGGTCCCTGATCAGATTGCAGCTGATGTTGAGAGGAAAAGGCAGAAAGCGATTGCGCTTGGTAATACTTTCGTGAAGGCTCATAAGGCGAAGCAAGTAAAGTTTGAGGAGGGTAAGGAGATAGGAAGGAGGATTGCAGATTCAAAGAAGTCTGCTAAGTTTTCCCCCGCAAAGAATCCTGTGAAGAGAAAACTCAACACTGTGGCAGAGCAAGGTTTAAGTTCTCCACGGTGGAGCCTGCATGTTGATTACTCAAAGAGGCCTAATTATGCCGAGGTTGTTGTGCATGGGATTCAAGGAAAGCGGAGACGCGCGGACGATCACTCTGGCGTTGATTCTGAGTGTCGATCTAAGCTGGCGCGGGAAAATGCAGCTGGAGAAGCGCTGGACAGTGATTCTGATGAGGAGGATGTTGATGTTAGGAAGGTATACGCTGTTTATTTATTTTTTTCTTATGTTTTTTAAGTTGTTTCGCATGAGTTTGCTGATGTGAACTGCATTTTTTATTATTATTTTTGTAGACTGCTAAGAGTACCAAGAGGAAGAGGTCTGAAGATGATGTTG
Organism: Secale cereale; assembly: GCA_902687465.1. Taxonomy (NCBI): domain Eukaryota; kingdom Viridiplantae; phylum Streptophyta; class Magnoliopsida; order Poales; family Poaceae; genus Secale; species Secale cereale. Next base: position 446,374,289 of record LR738710.1, on the reverse strand, counting down.
CGCATGAATGGCGTTTTAACAAGACTGTTCGGCTGTCCATTCCAAACGTATGCAAAGTTGTTGCCTTGTTGGGTTAGCCGCACAGAACTTTGGTGCGACAAGCAGGTTTTGGCATTGTCTTCGACTTGAAATTAGAGAAGAATGTTTCTCGTGTTCTTATGTGCAAGCTGATGGGAAAGATCGACCCTGATACGATTAGATTCGACTGCGGGTCAAACAAGGTTCTGGAAATCAATCATGAGGCTGTCCATCACATTTTTGATTTCCCTATGGGTTCTCACACTGCTCCCAGGCCTGCTGCCAGCGGCCATGATGATTCGCTGGCTAATCTGAAGCATGAACTTGGTTTCAACCGTTCTCGTAGCATATATGTGAAGGACCTGCTTATTTTACTTCGCACGCTGGCTGCGGACCCTGCGAAGGATAATAAGACTGTGAAGGTTTTTTTCTCATTGTTTTCCAGAGCTTGCTTTGTCCCAGCCCTGCAACTCGGTTGTCCAGGGTAGCTGCTATGGTTGAAAACTTGGATTTTGCATCTATGGCTAGCATGGACTTTTGTCAGCTTGTTGTCGACGAGCTGCAGGCCGCTGTGTACAAGTGGAATTCTGAAGGGAGCAAGCAGAACTGCGCTGAGTGTTGCACCATCGTGCCCCTGTTCATGTATCTCGATTCGTTAAATCTTCGCAAAGTATCGGTTATGGATAGACGCATGCCACGCGCTGCAATACTGTCCCATGTGCAGTTGAAGAAGATTCACAACGCCGACATTATTGTCACGGGAAAGATACACCTAGACACTTACAAGTTTGACAAGCTGTCGGTCAGTGCATAGCCAGCCTTTGCGTTTGTTTTATTCCTTTTTTCGCCATGCTAAATGTGAACCTCTTATGTATTTTTATGTGAACTGCATCTCTTTTTTTGTTAATTTGTTCAGTGGAAGGCGGAAGCGGACATTGTGTACAAGCGGACTGCAGTTGCCGAAGCGCCTGAAATGTTTTGTGAGCCTCTTGCTAGGGCGGCTCCAATTCGACGGGGTCGTGGTTTTGTTAGGGCGGCTGCTGGAGGTTTTTCTGGCGAGGCTTCTGCTGATCGCAATAAATTTGTTCAGGTCGATGAGCTTCTCGACAGGGTCATCAATTTAACTTCTGATTTCCCAACATCCAGTTCCAGGATGAGGAATATTGCTGGATTATTTCCTGAAGGCAAAGGCCCTTCTGAAGCAGAAATTGAGGCCGCTCATAACTTTGACCGTGGGCAGCTTGAATTCCTTAAGCAGACAGTTACGAATATCAGGTCTTCATTCGTTCAGTTTAAGCAGTCTCAGGACGACAAGTGTGCTAGGTATGAGCAGGAAGCTGAGGCAATTGTGAAGGAAATGAACAGGCATGAAGATGTTGTCCGGCCTTCTTTGCCTGACCCCGCAGCTGTGGATGTATGTCTTTTTTCATATGTGAACAGTTTTTACCCATTTTGTTATCGATTTTTTCTATGTGTTGTGGCATTGACTATTTGTTTTCGCATCCTTTTGTTCTTTTCACAGTGTGGAGGAGAATCTTCTAATGTTCACGCTTGTCGTGATGATGACCACCAGGACCACTATGGTGTTGATTCTGATTATTTGTTTGACAGGCCATTGTCCCCTGTTGACGAAGCTGCCAAAGACAATCCTCTTGACGAAGGCGTCATCGACAAGGTTTGATTTCTTCCTATTTTTTGTTACAGTGGACTTCATTGTTTAATTTTTTGTAGTGTCCAAAACAAAAAATCATATTTTTTCACCAGCTGTGGCAGCGAACTGCAATTTTTAACTTTTTTTTAGTGTGCACCAGTAGTGGTAGTGCACTGCAGTTGTTGTTTAGAGAAGAAGCATCATCTTATAGTAGTGAACTGCATGATCTGGTGTTGGCTTTTAGTTGTAGAACTGCATTTTGGATAATAGTTTTATTTATGTTTTTTGTTTTTTAGGATGGCGAATCATACGTGGAAATACATGGGTAGGAGGCAGAGGGTGACGCTGGCAAGGACGACAAGGCTGACAAGTCTAAAGAGATGGAAGGCGACGCTTCTCTGGTGAGTATAGAGAATTTGCATTTTTTGTTTTATTTTTATTTTTCATGTGAGCTTCATGGTCCGTTTTATTAGTGAACTGCATTCTCTCTTTTTATGTAATGTGTTTTATTTTTTAACTCATCAGAACTGCGGATTAAATGTTGAAATCCAAGTGGAGCGCATCATGGAGGATGATAATGTGGAAGGGAGAGGAGGGGAGGAACCTAATGCGGAGGTTGATAAGGCAGAAGGTAGAGAAGGAGGGGAGTGTCCTGTTGAGGCTGATAAGGCACAAGAGACAGAAGGAAGGGAGGATATCGTGGATGGTGATAAGCATGAAGAGAGAGAAGGAGCTCCTCGTGTTACAGTTGAAATTGCAGAAGAGAGAGAAGGAACTCCTAGAGTCGGATTTGATGCTGCGGGGACATCCGCTGGCATTGATGGTGTTGGTGGGCCTACTGTTTTGATGCTTGGCGATGAGGTGCCTGAGAAATTTTGTGTCGTCCCTCACGCCCCCGAGCAATCTGATGGCAATCTGGCTTTCCCAGCCGAGACAACCAAAGTCCTAGCTGAGACAGTTTCGATTGGTTCTGAAGAGGAACAGCCAAGACTCTCTCGGGACATGAGCAATCAAGCGTCGCTTGACGATGATATTACCGGGCTGGATCACTTGACGCTCAGCGAAGATGTATCTGAGCAGCCGCAGGAAGTTTATTCTGAAACCTAAGGTAAGCGAACTGCATTATTTTTGTTCTTTCCCGGGGCGAAATGGACCATGTGTGTTTTATTATCTGATATCATTCCCACTCTGTATGCAGATGAGGAATTACCTGTTGTTACTCCTTCGAGCATTGATCCAGCTCTTATGAGAAGATACAACGAGGGCTAAGAGGGATAATAAGAAGAAGTATGACATTTTTTGTCTTACACCCCGGTTATTTAATTTGTTATTTTTTCAGGGACACCCATCTTATCACTTTTTGCTGGGCTTTTATCTTCTTGTTTGAAGGCATCTAGTTGCATTCAAGGGCGAGTTTGGTGATATTACTACCGGTCATGTTGGAGAGTCTTTTTGGTCGTATGGAACGCTGAGCATGCGCCTCGCAAATATTGGTGTCTCTATGTTAGCTGAGAGGTTCAAAGGATCTCAAACAATGATTGTCCCGTACAACCTATGTGTAAGCATTTTCATTAATTTATATTTATCCCTCATCCAATTTTTATTTGTGCTATAAGCATTTTCATTAACTCTCTGGTTTTGTCTTTTTGGCAGAATTCCATTTGGAACGGCGGTGCCACAAATAGGGCTTTGAAAAAGATGTTTTCTTCAAGCGCGGAGGAACGTGTGGACAAGAAAAACTTGGTAACGCATTTTGACCATTTTCGTCATCTTGAAAATAAGTTTTCTGTTTTTCTATTTTCTCATCTGGTTTGTTTTATTCTTTTTTTATTTCAGATTATCTTTGCAACATTTGATCCTCCTCCCGCAACAATGAAGGATGCGATAGGCCACTACTGCTTGGTCACTTTGAACCTGCGAGAGAAGCGTTTTGAGTTTCTCGACTCGTTGAACGACGCCGACAGCGCTCCTGCAAATCTTGTCTTCAAGAAAATGGTCAGGAACATCAAAAAAGTTTGGAAAGATGGCAGCGCAAGCTGCGATGAGCCGTTGAACCCTCCCACCCTTGATGGCTTCGTGCTGACTCATGTTAATGTCCCGCAACAGGGAAACAGGTTTGTATTTGTTCTCCTTTTCTTTTTCCTCCTTCAGTTTTTTTGTGTAAGTGAGATGCACTGTTTTTAATAAATTAGAAGCACCTTTCCCTTGAGCGAACTGCATTACTAATGTGTTATTAGTTGTTCTCCCTCGGTTTTTTGGGTGTATGGAGCTGCATTGTTTTACTAACATCATTAGCACTTCATTATTGAGTGAACTGCATTAGTAATGTGTTTATGTTGGTTTTCTTGCAGGCATGATTGTGGATTTTACATGTTCCAATTCATGCAGACCTGGGATGGTGAAACGATTGCGAAGTTTGGGAAGGAGCACATTGGCTACATCAGGAAGGCGATGCTCTATAGTTGGCTGACCTCGTCGCATTGCTGTCTGGACCTGACATCACTTTTAATTTTTAAAGAAGGTTATTACATTTTTTCAGTCACACACCCTTTTATTAAGTGAACTTCATTGATACAGAAATGGAGGTCCACTACTTTTGTTAAGCTTTTAGTAGAACCCCATTTGCATGTTAAAATGACTTTCGTTAGTGAACTTGATGATTCTTTTCATTTTGGTCATTATCCATTTTTTTTGTGCAGGCTTTGACGAGGGCGCACATCAAGGTGGTATTTCCTTGTTTGACACTCAGGTTCACACTCCAACGATTCAGAAATTTGTCCTTGATGAACCCCCCGTTAAGCTTGTAAAAGAACCGGTGTGTAAGAGGTTGAGGAGTGGCGCTGGCACTTCGAATGAAAAAGCTCTTGAGAAATCTCCTGTCAAGGTCAAGCATGGGAAGAAAGCAGTCAGCCCTCCGAATGCTGAAGATAGTGATGATGATTTTGAGAGGCCATCACTAGTGCCTAGGAGGACCAGGAGCGCAGCTGTGGAACGCCCGACCGACAGCGAGGCACTAGTTCTATCAAATAAGAGGCATGTGCATAAGCCATCAAAGTTTAGATCTCCTGTACAGAAGTTGAAGCCTGCGAGATTCATCTATCTTGGGGAGATGAGGAAAGTCTTGCAACTCATCACGAGCACACCATTCAAGCAGAAATACAGCGAGTCAGTTCCTTTTTCGTTAGTTTTTTCGTTTTTTGATTCTTAATGTGTGTAATGTTTTGTGTGTTTTTCCATTTGTGTTCCTAACCCCCCCCCCCCACCCTTGCC
>LR738710.1:446290272-446366956 GCA_902687465.1 Secale cereale | reverse complement strand
TTGATCACAAAGTATGTATGGCATATGTTATATCTATTCATTTTGAACTTCAATATTACATGTTGAATTCTTTTTTTTTTGCAGTCCACTGAACACAAGCTATATCTTATATACGATACGATATATACAAAGGATGAAGTTAATATATTTTAAAAGGTAAAACTGTATATGTGTTGATCTATGTCCTTTTCCTGCTGCTTCTTCTCAAATTGTGCACTGCATTTGTTTCAATGGTTGTTGTTGCTTCTGTTTTGCTCTTGTTGTTCGCATTACCCCTCGTAACGCGACCGTGCGACTGCGATGCTTGCCTACGCGCTGGATTCTACGTTCTGCCTCTCCCCCTCGTTTTTGATGATTGTTCTTCGATGTCTTCATCTTTTTCTTCTTCCTCCTCATCTTCCTCTTCTGCTTCCTCATCTTCCTCTTCAGTTACATCAGCTTCGCTCTCTTCCTCGTTCTCTTCTTTGTTAGCATCTTCTTCGTCATCTTCTTCATCTTTTTCTTTTGTTCTATTTGGACAAGTTCTCGCATTATGCTTCTCTCTCTTGTTGCAGACGCTACATAGTCTTCTCTTTGTCATATCATCTTGTTGGTCAGCTTGGTGATCTGTGGCGGCATTTTCAGCCTGGATTTTTCTCAGTCGCTCCTTACATGTTCTTAAGTTGTGTCCCGCAATCTTATTGCATGATTTACACATCCTTACCCCCAGTGGTCTTCCTCCGCTATCCAGTTCTGGCTCAGGCCTCCTATTTTTTTCAGGACTTTTTTCTTTTGCTGCAGCTTTTTTATTGGCTGATTTGCTCTCTTTCTTTCTCTCTTTTGTGTTTGAAACAGGTGGGGGAAGAATTGTGTCATCCATATTATGAGATGCACCATCAGCGGCATGTTCGCGCTCCTCTCCTTGTTCTTCACCCCGCGCATCCATGATCTTCTCTGCTTCTTCTTCTTCGTTTATTACGTCAACTTCTTGTATGAGTTCTCTCATCCCAGCTAAAGCTTTGTTGTACCCTCTATCCGATTTGACACCCTTGTTTGCCAGGTCCATCACTGTTTCTGCAAGTAGTCTCCTACGGCAAAACATCGAACTCCCATCTGGAGCAGTTTGCTCATAGTCTCTGCGGTCAAAAGTTGCATTTTGGCGCGCGTTCCGTGTGTATCTCTTCAACATGTACTCTTTAGGTATCTTGTCCACCCGCAGCTGATCCAACATGCAAATGATGTGCACGCAGAACAAGACTGCAGCAAAAGAAATTTTTGGGTTGTTCGTGTCAGCAAACTTCACATAAATATGCAACATTTGAATATTTGGTTTGTGAACTGCATTATAAATAGGTCCTGGTTTTTCTGTTCTAGTGAACTTCACTAAGGTTTTTTTTTCATCTCTTCTTGCTACCAGCAATAAGTGAACTTCATTATGTTTTTTGTGTGTTTATTTTTTGTTTCCTGTCTCACTGACCTGTGTGTGTCCACAGCTTGCATTCGCATTCGTAGATACCGTTCGTCACATCAGCAACTACCTGGAACTCGTGTATTGCCCAATCAAAATCATCAGACCGGTTGTAGTGGCACACCAAATATTTCGTCGGGTTGTCAGGGGACTCCTCTGATCTGAATGCAGTGTTGCGATAGTGCGTTTGCTTGAAGTCAGCAAAGACCGCCCTGGTGTAAATCTTGGAGAGCTGAACCTCGAAACCAAACTGAGTAGTAGTCTTTATTTCCGTCTGTGAAACAAAGAAAACCAGTTAAGTAGTTGTCTTTCACGGCTAAAATCAAGAAAGCGAGTAGTGTTTTATTAATTGCTCATCCAGCTTAAAAACTTTGCTCTGGTTATATACCTCGTTAGCTATGGTCTCCGCGTGCTCGACGCCCTTCCTTGTCTGGATGCACCTGTCCACCTGCGATGCAAAGATGTGTAGGTCGTGTCTTTCCATGACAAAGTTCCTCTTCAAGATCCGGTTCATGCTTTCACTTCTTTGTGTCGACGTCATCCGTGCACAGAACACCTCCTTGTAGTAAGCTGATATCCATTCTTTTCGGTCTGTCCAGAGCGCCTTCATAATTTAATCCTTTTGCAGGTTATACTTGTCCATGAGCTCATGCCAAGCGCGTTCAAACTCTGATGGCATTAGCGGGTGGTTGAGAACGGAGGCCAGCTCATCTTTGAATGTCTCATATGCTTTGTACAGCAAGGACAGGTGATCCTTGTATTTTTTTTCAGTATATGCCAACGGCATAACTTGTGCAGCGTGCCTATTAGCGTACTTTTTATCGTGGCATCCATGGAGGGGCATTGATCTGCATGTTTTTTGGAAAAACCAAGCAGTGAGTTATTGAGAAAACTGCATATCTTTTTTCTGCTTTTTTCTTATTTTGCCATTGGATGGAAGAAGTGGACTACAAAACTTGGCAGTGAACTGCATTGTTATTTAAACCCATTCTTTTTTAGCATACCTGTAAGTATGCAGATTGGCCGCTTGTTGTTCATGCAACGCAAGAACATCCGGAACACCCACTCGAAAGTCGGTATTGTTTTGTCTCTGATGAGAGCCACAACGAATATTGTATTTTGGAGGTGGTGGTTGACTCCAACGAAGACGGCCAGAGGCATGTGGAACTTGTTGGTCTTGTAGGTCGTGTCAAATGTGACACAATCTCCAAAATCTTCATACGATCCCCGGCAGCTCGCGTTCGCCCAGAATATGTTTCGTACACGGTTATCGACATCTTTGTCGTAATCATAGAAGAACTCCGGGTTTATTTGCTGCATCTTCTCAAACAAAGCCAGGAGTTTCTTCACATCGTCTTCTGTTTCCTCCCTCGCGAATTGGTGCTTCCTGCAGTTCGAAATAATAATACACTTGCAGCATTAGAGACACACAAAAAATGCACAAGTGAACTACATGAAATAGACGAGATATCGTTTTTTGTTTAGTGAATGTACCTGTTCACCCAGTCACGGCTGGTGCGCCCCATAAAGTGCAGCCCTCCTGACATCCTTGACAGGATTGACATCATCTGCGTGTGCGTCAGGTTGTCGCTCTGCATGTCCTTCACTAGTTTATCAAGTAACGAATCATCTGTCTTATGCGAGTGCATGTGCAGAAGCATAGCCGGGCTGTCAATCATCCTATGGTTGTGATTGAGCTCAATCTCTGCTATCACAACCACATCCTTGATTTTTTTTTCAATCTCATTCTCGCCTTGCAGCCAGTCCTCTTTGATGTTTTCTCTCGCTTTCTGTCATAATCCGTGACAGTTTCCTTGTTTCTGCCTTTCTTTGAGCAGACTATGTATATGTGTGTTCTGTATCCGCCGTTTTTGCGTGTGCCGAAGCCTGCATGCCTCGCATATGTGTTGTAGAATTCTCGCGCCGTAGCGTGTGATGTGAATTGCATACCTTTCACAGGCACAAGTTCTTGGAGCAAGTTCTCACCCTGCACACACAATGAGAATGCACAAGCTGAAAGAATGCGTAAGTGAACTGCAGTAGTTAGGCAAGGAAGCTTACATGCGTGTACTGTTTTTTCTCTAACGATGTTTGCAGCTCACCAATGTTTATTGGGCATGGAGGGGTGACAACAGATCTGTGTAATTTAGGATCGCGAGAGGCAGAAGTGTTGAGAACTTTACTTTTCTGGTTGCTTGTGGCTCTCCTTGATTCTGCTTCCGATTCTTTTGGTGCGCAGTAGGCGGCCTGGGTGGAATTCCACTGTCTCTTCGTCGACGAATCGTTTGCTCATGAACTTGCTGAACTTGCTGGGTTTCAACATTAGCTTGTGGAGGTGCTATATCATCTGTTCTGGTCTCCTGGCCAAATGTTTCAAAGGCACGCGTGTACCTTGGCTGCATAACTGTTATGATTTGCTCTTCATCATCATCCTCCTCATCATCTTTCTGCACATGCTCCCCCATGAAGACCAGATCGCCGTCGTCCTCCTCAGCTTGCGCGCTTTTTGCTTCACTGCCTTCTCCATCTTGAATGATGTTTGGTTCACTGTTTTCATCTTTATCCTCTACATCTTCCTCCACCGAGTACGCAGTTGTGTTTGTTGTGTTAAAGAAACCCCTAGGTATTTCAGGTGTTATCCATCCAGCCATCTCCCACTCTTCTCTTCCAATGCAGTTCGGGGGCTTTGGGTTGTAAATCAATCGAGGTATCTTCTGGCTTGGAGGCATAGTAATTTCATGCACAGTATTAAGCCAAAGTTTTTTATGCACGCCAACAGTGAAATGAACTGCATCTTCGTACTATATATCATTATATATGCAACTGGAGAAATTGCACGTCAATTTTTCATTCTATAGCAGGGGCACTGGGAGTTAACATGAAGAAACAATGCACTTCAGTTTTAAGCACAGCGCTCTACATATGTAAGTCATGGTGGACTGCATTTTTCAGCCATATCGCATTTTGATTTTTTCGAAGTATCTTTTCTGTTTTTTACTGGGAGATACATGGGACTGCAGTCGACGCAAGAGGGGCACTGCATGGCGAAAAAAGGGCACTGCAAACTGGATGTGGGGGGTTGGGTATGTGATTTTCTTACATTATATGCAGTTCTCTCCTTCTGCAGATGCAGCTCTGCCTGCTGTTGGCGTGCAGTCCACCTCCGCTGCAGGAACTCATGGGCTTTTTCAACTTTTGCCATTGTCGCGGGAGAAGGCTGGATGGGCACCATTGCAGTTCGCATCCACGATGACTACGATGGAGAAGGCATCCTTGCAGTTCTCTTCCCCCTGCCATGCATAATCGAGGTTGGATGCTTCAGCTGGGTCAACGGCGGCCGATCTCCCAGGTGGTGTTGGGGCAAAGGTGAGGGGCGGCATCGCTTCCTTACCGCCGCCGCGGAAGAAGCCTCGCCGAGGGACTGCATCGCCGGCCGCTCCGCAAGCGCTCTGCACTACCGGCCGCGGAAGAAGGCGGGGAGGGGAGGGGGACGCCGCCGGCCGTAGGGCGCTGCCGCGCAAGCAGGCTGGGAGGGGAGGGGGACGCTGCCGGCCGCCGGAGCGCTGCCGCGCAAGGAGGCGGGGAGGGAAGGGGGACGCCGCTGGCCGCAGGGCGCTGCCACGCAAGCAGGCTGGGAGGGGAGGGCGACGCCGCCGGCCGCCGGGGCGCTGCCGAGCAAGGAGGCGGGGAGGGAGGGGGACGCCGCTGGCCGCTGGCCGCCGGGGCGCTCCCGCGCAAGGAGGTGGGTAGGGGAGGGGGTGTTATGAGAATAAGGGTTTTGTTAGGAGAATAAGGTCTTAAGGGGTGTTATGAGAATAGACCCATATATACATTCACTTATTGATATTTCTTCACGTTGCTTTTTCTGCTAAGTGAATGTGATCGGACCCTTCCCCCTCTATGCTAAACTCAACCCATTCCATTCAAAAATTCTTCATACGCGTTCTATTTGAAACTTGTTCAAAATCTTCACTGTGTCCTTGTCAGCTGAAGAAATTGCGAACGTAACGTTAAAACGTATCCTTTCCAAAATTTTCGGTTTTGCCGCTCAAATCGTTCCGCATCCCACGACAATACTTATCAATTCACCCACGATCTCACACGATCTCCACTACACAGACACATGTCGTGCGAATGAGAAGGGTCAGGGGCACGTTCGTCCAATTTCTTCGGGCGAACGGTTATTCATCTCAGCTATAAATACCCCTCCCCTTCCCTCACTTCACTTTTTACTCCGCTCATTCTCACTCTCCCGCTCGAGCTTATCCAACCCTAGCGCCGCCGCTACTCCATCGTCACCGGTGAGGAAGAGCTTCACTGCCTCGACCTCGTCGCCGTCGTACGCGCGCCGACCGCGGATTTCTTCACTCTGCCGCCGTCGTAGCTGTCTTCCTCTACCAAGTTAGGGCGTGGAAGATCTGCACAGACGAACTTCACTTCTCCATCTCACAGTTCGTCGTGTTCTTCATTCAGGGTAATTAAAAGTTACTTTTACTACCCTCTTTGATTCAAATGTTTTCTTCAAAATTCTCAAAAGGTGTTTTCTTCGTCAAATCTTCACACACTAAACACCTCACATGTCCTCTGTTCTTGATTTGATTTCTCTAAGCTATGTTTTTCTTCAAGATTCCTCAATTGTGTGGATTTTCAATCGACACAACTCTAGAACCTAAGACAAAGAACGCTTAGTCAAATTCTTCAAGACTCATCTGGTAAAATTCCTCAAACTTGTTCTTTTTACAAGACGTTCTCAGAACGCATATGACCTCTCCAAATTCCTCGCAACTATGCTCTGTTCACAGGTACTCATGACCGCTGCTAAATCACTAGGTTCTCATCAACTTAACTCATTTGCAGCGTTCCTCGAAGAAAAGTTGCACATTTCTTCAAAAAAATCAATTGTTCAAATTCCTCGTCTGAAGAAAATGGCTGATGGAAAGAAGCCACAGAAAGGAGGACAGTGGCCTGAGGTCAATACTGCCTTTGAAATACCTGAAGACATATATGCTGACTATTGCACTCCTGATGAGGCAAACTTCGGAAAAGAGGACAAGAATCAGCGCAAAGTGCGCATACAAAGAATAGAGAGGAGATGGGCAAGAAAGTGGAGGGAGTGCAGATATGTGACTCCCAAATACATGAAGAAATTCGCACTCAATCCTCCCTGCCCAAGACCTCCATTGGCACATGGCCAAGTTGCTGATCCCACTAGCCTCAAGCATGGTGAGGATTTTCCTGAAGAATGGGCTAAGCGCCAGGCCAAGTTGGCCAAACAAGCAAAAGAAGTAGTGACGAAATTCAATGAAGACTCTGCTGTTGCTACTGCCTCTGCTGAGGCCTTTGCTTCCAAGCCTAAGAAGGCCATGGCTAAGAAGCCTGCTCACAAGCCAAGTGCTTCTTCCTCAGCAATGCCCTCACGGCTAGATTCTTCAAAGCCCTCACGGCAAATTCCTCAGACTGCTACTGCTCCTCCAAAGTCCTCAGCTCCTCCGCAAAAGTCTTTAGATGCTACAACAAAGTCATCTGCTCCAGTGCATCTTGTCACATGTCAAAGGACTGCGGGCACATCCATTGCCTCAGGAGCCTCTGCAAGCTCCTCAGCTGCCCAAAGTTCCTGAGCGATACCAAGTTCCTCAGCTGGTCCCTCGCTGCTGAAGAATAAGACAACTGCTGGACGAGGCTCTCACCCAAGTCCTCATAAGAAACAAGTTGCTTTCCAAGTGCCGTCTGATGAGGAAGCTGATGATGAAGAACTAGTTCAAATCATCAGAGACGGGCAAGAAAGGGCCGCTAGAGCCAAAGGAAGCGAAGTACCGCTGCTTTTGTATCCAAAAGTGATCCTTGATTTCATTGATCTCTGGCATAAGGACCCCAACACTCCTATGCCCGACTTCAACTTGACTCCTGGTCAAAGTCATATGCTGACCGCCTTCATAGGCGAAGAAAGATGGAAGTTTGAAAGGGCCAGGCAGACAAAGAAAGCGCAGTACAAGAAGGAGCGCTTCCTGAAGAAAAATGTTGTGAACATGACAACTGAAGAACTCGTAAAGCTTCAGGGTGAAATCAAAAACCTCAGTGATGAATTTGAAGCATATCGCGCTGACTGGATGGGCGCCAAAGTCAGATTCGTGAATTTGACTAAAGGTTTTTCTTCATGTGTTGCTCGACAAACACACATTGAAATTCCTCAGGCTGAAGCATCTGCTCAGTCTGCTGAAGGACATGCCAGCACCGATGAAGAACATCAGGCTGCTGAAGAAAATCCCAGGGCTAATGACCCCACTCCAGCCGCTGAAGAAATTGCCAGGGTAACCTCTAGTGTTGCGCCTAAAGAAAATGTCAGGCCAGGTGAAGCTCTAAAGGCTGTGCCTGAAGAACGTGAAGAAGTTAGGACAACTGCATCAGTTGTGCCTGAAGAAATTGAACCAGATTCCTCTGCTGCTCCTGTGCCTACACCAACTCCTAACCTTCCATCTGCATCAGATGTGAAGAAGATAAAGGTTGCAGAGCGTGCAGCTGTGAAGAAAAGGAAGGCATCAGCTTCATCATATTCTTTAGCTCCGAAGAAAATGAAGCCCTTGACAAGCTCAGCTGAAAATCCAATTGATGTCGTTCCAATTTCCTCCATGCCATCAAAGGAACTTATTCCTTTTGATGAAGAATATGTGATTCCTAGTGAATCAGATGAAGATGCTCCCTCTGCTGCTTCCTCAGAGCAGAAGGATGAAGAAATTGAAGTGGATCCAATCCCTTCAACCCCAATCATCTCCTCGCCTATGCCTCAGTTTACTGCTGAAGAGGCCAGTGTTGAAGAATTGGAAGAACAAGACTCGGACGTGGACATTGGGAATGGCACTCCTTTGATGACTGATGAATTTTGGGATAGTCAGCATCCCAACTCCCCTATGTTCACGCCGCTGCAACAAATTCCTCATTCACCAGCGCTAACTGTTCCATTGGGATCTGAGGAAACTCATCCCACACAGTATGTCCATGAAGATATTCCAACCACTAGTGCTGAAGAAACTGCTACTGCTGCTGAATCTGTGAAGACTGCCACTCAAGAGGAACCAGAAATTCCTCAGACAGAAGAACCCGAGATTGCGAATCCGGAGGTTGTGATGCAACTGACTGACACTCCTCAACCCAAGCCAAAGGATCCTTTCTCAAGAAAGCAAACTTTCAAGAAGGCTGATTTCTTCGGCGAGCATGTGTTCTTCACTGATTTCAATCCCTATGACTCTGCTCGCATAAGGAAGAGGCATTTCTATACTGCCAGTCAGGCAAATTTCTATTCCTTAGTGCTTTACAACAAAGACAAAGTCTTCGATCATCAGCATATTCCTCACGTAGATATGGAATCTCTGCCGTGCTTTGTGCCAGTCCTTCGTGTTCTTCACGACGCTGTACTACTGGGTTTTTGCACTAATATATGCAATTGGAATGAAGAACTGATTCTCTAATTTTATGCAACCCTGCACATCACAGGCAATTCTGAAGATCTAAATTCATGGGTGCTGGACTGGATGTTTGAAAACACTCACTACAAGGCACCAGCCTCTGAATTACTTCAAGCTCTGCCTCTCAGTCCTCCCACTGAAGCAGCCCATTGCATGTATGAAGAAACTGAACTCACTGATAATTACATGCAAGTGCTTATGAAGCCTTTGAAGCCAGGACAAGCCCCACGGACCAAATTCCCCGTGAAGGAATTGTTGTTTCTGCCACGGACTGTCTATCACATTCTGACGAAGACATTGAGTCCAATCAAGGGCCACGACTGGAATGATGAAGAAGTTGTTGGCATCATGAAGAATCTGCTATTCAACATCATCCATGGCATTCCCGTCAACTTCCATGATTTCTTCATGAGGACAATGGCAAATGTTGCACTGTCCTCTATCAACCTGGAGCCTTATGCTCCATGGATTATGAGATTCATCAGGACAAGGTCTTCAGTGAATTACAAAGCTAGCACTCTCAATCATTGCAGCTACTTGCCGCGAATTGAAGTCCTCAAACGGACATTTTCCTCAGCTGATGAAAAGGGCAAGGCCACTGCTATTTTTGATGAAGGCACTCGTCCATTGGATGGTCAGTTTCGCAAAGCTGCATCTTATTCCACCAATGATGACTCTGCCGCCAACACTCCCAAGCAAAATCCTCAAGGCACAGCTCCCAGGGTGATGACTGATCGTGAGCTTCTCCTCAGTCTTCATCAGAAGATTGATCGCAACCACAAATGGGTCAAGCATCAGTTTGGTTCAATTCTTCACAACATGACCTCTACACATAATGCAATGAATAAAAACCATTACTGCCTTCATGAAACCCTCAACCGCACCTGGGTTGTTCTGTCTCATCTCTATGGCGAAGAAGATCTGAAGAAAATGGGTCTCAAGGATGACTTTGACTGGTCTGCTCCTCCTCCGAAGAAATACAATAAGGTCAAGGTTCCTCCCTTGGTGGCCAGCTCCTACTCTTCATCGCGTGAAACCGACGAGTATGAAGACTTGGACGACACTACGGCAGGCCCTACTTCAACCATCGACCCCAACAACACTAGCGCTCTTCATCATCTTGAGATTCTTCAGGGGCGTTAGTCCTCAGTTTCGATCCTTTTGGTCATTTGATGACAAAGGGAAAGAAATTTGAGTTAGTCTTCAAGAGGGTCTATATATATGGGCTTTTTTTGCTAAGTTTCAACTCTCGTTCTTCTGATGACTTTATGGATCGAATTGTAAACTTAAAACTCTATGGTGACCTAATACTTTTGATGTGGTGTTTCTGCATGCTTATTCCTTATTAATGTTATGCACGCATGCTGAATTACATCAGTCACCATATTTCATCATGCATTTCAAATTCTTCATATTTATATGTCAAATGCGTGTATGAATTACAAGATATAGGGGGAGATCTCCATGATTCTACTCTTCAAGTGTGCATTGCTTCAAAAGCAAATTCCTCACTATGCACATCTTCAGGGGGAGTTCTTCTATATCTTGCTATCAAATTCCTCAACATCAGTATTTACACTTCATATGTTTTATCCCCGTTGAAAACTTAACCTATATTGTCATCAATCACCAAAAAAGAGGAGATTGTAAGTGCATCTAGTGTTGTTTAGTGATTTTGGTGTATTGAAGACTTATAGGTTAAGGGACTAATGCGTTTATGAGTATACACAGGTCTATAAGTCTATGAGGAGTTTGATATTTCAGAGAAAGTCGACCCCTAAAAATGAAGTTTTTCGACAGAAGACTTTGGATTTCTGAAGACTTTCTGAAGACTTTGAAAGTGATGAAATTGGTGTGACCTTGAAGACTTGGTATTCATTTGAGGAACATGAAGTGTGAAGACTTTTGTTTTCGTAGTTTCTTTTTCTCTTTCTCGAGTCATAGGAAACACCGTACTCTTAAAGGGGGTCGAGGAAATACTAAGGAAAAAATTTCATGTGATGCTCAACTCAAAATCCTACACCTACCAAACCCTTCGAGTGAAGCCATTCGAAATCTCATACAGTTCAGTCATATTCTTCAGTGACAGAGACGAAGTTCTTCTGGTCACTGAGGAATTTGTTCTGACTGAGGAGTTAGGAATTCGCCAGTGCGGATTACCTACACAGTGAGGAACATGATAGCCCTAAGGAATTTGATACTCAAATTTCCGACCGTTGCTGTGCTACGCGCCAGCTGTCCCAAAATATCTACCTACCTAACGGTCATATCATTAAAGGGTACTTATGTCTTATCATGTCGGGCTGCTCCCTAGGCTATAAATAGCCGCCCCTACAACCACTAGCTGGTTGGCTGCTCCGAGAGAAACTGACACTTGTCATAAGAGCAACCCATCCTCCGAGGACTTTGAGCGAAAATCATCAAGTGAGGAAAAACCCAAAACCAAACTCAAAACACCTTCAAACCCAAAAGTGATTGAGCATCACTGAAGAGATTGATCCTGCGTGGATCCGATGCTTGTTACCTTTCAAGACTGTGCTTCTTCCAGAAGGTTAGGCGTCATGGTCTAGAGCATCCAAGAGGAATTGTGGATCGCCGAGTGACAGAGTCTGTGAAGGTTCGGAAGTCACCTGAAGCCTTACCATGAGTGATTGGGCGAGGTCTGTGTGACCTTAGCTCAAGGGGAATACGGTGAGGACTTGGTGTCTTGGACTGTGTGTCCAGGACTAGGTGTCCAGGACTATGTGTCCTCGGGTTTAAATACCTAGCTGCCCTAATCAGATGTACAACTGAGAGAGCAGTTGGAACTGGTCTAACAAATCATTGTCTTCACCAAGCTTACTGGTTCTATTTCCTCAACTCTTTCATTTCCTCATATATGTGTTGTGTGCTTGTTCATATCTGTTTGAAGACTTTGACTGAAGAACTTCTCAATTTCCTCAGTTCAATTTATTTAGTCTGTTTTGTCTTCATTCTATGTTATCCTGTGATTACGCTTTCTGTACTTTGTGTTTGTCTTCATTTCTTCATGATGACCATGCTTGTATTCTGTTATGTTTCCTTCTGAGTACTTATTCCGCTGCAAGTAGTTCTTCGCTAAGGAATTTCCTCAACAGCAAATTTCTCAGTGAAGAATTCATAAAAATCGCCTATTCACCCCCCCCTCTAGTCGATATAACGCACTTTCAGTACCCTGTGCGGCTCCAATGGTGTT
Source organism: Secale cereale (assembly GCA_902687465.1). NCBI lineage: Eukaryota > Viridiplantae > Streptophyta > Magnoliopsida > Poales > Poaceae > Secale > Secale cereale. Next base: position 446,354,835 of record LR738710.1, on the reverse strand, counting down.
CCGAGCGGCTGCCGATGATGAGCAGCAATTCACCATGCATGCCATGGTGGACGCCCACAAAACATTCACAGAGCTCTCGGTTGTGTACACCAACAACCCGATCTGGGTGGAACACTCCATCCACAACATGGAGTTGTTGCTTGCCGAGGAGAAGTACAAGGTGGTCGAGTTCGACCTCGAGTACACCTGCGCTCATGTCTGGTCTCATCCCAAGGTCGTCGATGCCTAGATGTGTGTGCACAACCATATCCTCATCTACCACTACTGCCTGGCCACAAGGCCTTGCGACCGTTTCGCCAGGTTTGTCAACACCCCCCCACTACATGTTCGCTATGGTGGACATCACCAACGATGTAAAGGTGATCAAGAATTCGAGCATCGCCTGCCAGAATCTTGTCGACATCCAGGGCCAATACAAGATATGGGGCAGCAGCGAGCATGAGGAGGACTCATTGGTTCACCTCACCGTGGCCGTCATCGACCCCTACTATGGAGACATGAAGTATTCCTGCAACAAGGACAACTGTGCCTAGCACTCGGCCTGGATAGAGAAACTCTACAAAGCACATGTCGTATACGCGGCCAAGGAGGCATACACGAGCTACAAGATGTACAGGCGGATCGTTGACATGAGAAAGTGCCTCCTTCCCCAAAAAGGCCAGGGATCCAGCTGGAAGCAGAGCAATGGCAAGCGTCGTTGCAACAATAAGTATATGATTAGATCATTGTGTAACGCCGCGGACACACTTGCCGGTGGTCGTTACACTTGGCAGGATCTAGACTGGCCCCACATATCAATACTAGTCTTTTCTGCGCACTTTGTCCTCACTCGTGCGCACCCGGGAGCAACTTCCCGGTCGGTTACCCATCCTGAGATTACTCCAAGCTGAGCACGCTTAACTTTGGAGTTATGTCCGAATGGGCTCCTGAAAAAGAAGGAATTCCTTATTGATATGAGTAGTCTATCATCCCTAATAAGCCAGGCTATCACATACACCGCCACTCAGAGGAACCGACGTCCTCGTCGGGCTACAGGAACGTTCCCTCTTGGCACAACCGTCTGTGCATCCAGTCCGATACATGTGCCATGCCATGTGCCACGACGGGTCACAAATGTCATGAACAACATGACCGAGCACCTGTCCGCAAACATCCGTGTAACCGTGAGGGTCAGCTCTGATACCAACTTGTAACACTCCGGACACACCCGCCGGTGGTCGTTACTCTTAGCGGGATCTAGACTGGCCTCACATATCAATACTAGTCTTTTCTGCGCACTTTGTCCTCACTCGTGCGCACCCGGGAGCAACTTCCCGGTAGGTCACCCATCCTGAGATTACTCCAAGCTGAGCACGCTTAACTTTGGAGTTCTGTCCGAATGGGCTCTCGGAAAAAAGGAATTCCTTATTGATATGAGTAGTCTATCATCCCTAATAAGCCAGGTTATCACACCTTGTTTCTCCTAGTTTGGTATGCATGTAATTTCTTACTTTGGTGTGTGGAAATGTTATGTGTGTAGTCACTTGTGTAATTGTATGCTTAATTTGGTTTTGCAATGCTGTCTTTTAAAGTATATATGTTGATGCTATGTAGACAAAGCAAATCACATCGCACACAGACTAAACAATGAAACCCATCGGTGATAATTTCATCAATCACTGACAATTGTATATCAGCAATCGTTTGCTAACAACACACGCAGCTTGTTAACAGGAATAGTTTGTGTTGTTACCGGTCTTCCCACACATTTTTGATTACAAACCTGTTTGCCGTGATTACACACATCTTGTTAAGTTGAACCATTTCTGTTCTCGTGGCTAAACACAAACAGTTCATCCGGGTGAACTGTATGTTGTATATCGCACACACCTTCATCTGGCTGCCCGTTTTTGTTGTTCCGCCTCAGCACAAACAATTTATCCAAGTGAACTGTATGCCGCATATCACACATGCCTTCATCTGGCTGCCTATTTATTTTGTTCCGCCTCATCGCAAACAGTTCATTGAACTGAACCGTATTCCCCTCATCGCACATGTAACTAAAATCTGAATCATATTTGATGTATCCTTCATCGCAAACATTTTGGATCTTTTTTGATGATTATTTTACATCACCGTTTGCGATTAATGCATCGCACTTCGTCAAAGGGTCTCTGATCATTGTGTCGCATTAGCAAGAACCTGTAGTAGTGCTAGTTCAACGAGTAATTTACGAACTTTTAGCTCGCTAATTTAGAAGAATATAACGAACCACGCACACAGAAAAGAGCTACGGTGCACCTGACGCCGACCTAGCACGAACAGTTGCCTAGAGGCTGCCAAGTCAATGACCTACACACCTTGATCGATCGAGACTGGGGAAGCCTCGACATTAGGGATCAATGGTGCTGCCTTGGGCACAACACTCACTAGGGCTAACGCGACCGCCGGGAATACCCTGGCGACGTCCGGCAAGACGATGTTGACTCTTGCTAGGGCTACTGTCACGGCCCCCAGGCATGCCCCGGCGACGTCAGGTGCTGCGCGCTCCTCCACTTGGGACATAGGCTTGCGCCTTCTCCGGCGGCTACAACTGTCACGGTTGTCCTAGTATCGCCATGGTTTCTGCTATGCCACCCACACCATCCACCGCACTCTACACCGAGCCAGCAGTATCGCCCGCTGGCGATCTCTGTCCACTTTTAGGTGACCCTGGCTAACCTGGCGGCTTACTCGTACCGCGTTTCCTGCTTCCTCTGTCCGTCATCGGGAGAGGCGGCGGGCATGGCCGTCGACGGTCAGGCCACCCATCATGCCTTCAGCCTCGATTCCACCATCGGCCAACTCCATCCCATCGTCAGCCGTTGGGGGTATGCCAGTATGGATGGGTAAGTAGCTAGCAAGGGGGTCAGTAGTTACTCAACACCACCGGCCATTGTTTTGGTTATTTATAGCTAGCAGCTGGCTAGGGTATTGAGGGTTTTACAATTTACCCCTGCAGCTGCACGGGGAGTTTTCGCTCGAGCGCGGGAATACTAAGTCACACGACCCAACAACCGTATGCGGTGTCATGTGTTATCACACACGTGTTAACATAAGGAAATGTATATGTAACTTACTAATCATCGCACACAAGTACTCGCACACGCATCATGTGCAATACTCCTAGCAATCGCAAGCAACTCGATTGCATGTTTCAAAGTTTTTTTCTACACATAGAATCACACATGAATTAGCTGTAGTAATTGTCTTTTCTTTATTTTACCATCGTAAACAGTTCATCCGAGTGGGTTGTTTGACGCGTATCAAACACATCTTGTTTACATGAATCATTTGTGTTCTTTTGGCTCACCGAAAACAATTCATCTTTGTGAACTGTATGCTGCATATCACACACATCTTGTTAAGTTGAACCATTTATGTTTTGTTGCCTAATCAAAAATAGTTCATCTAAGTGAACTATATGTCGTATATCGCACACACCTTGATCTGGCTGAACATTTTTGTTGCGTTCCCTAATCGCAAACAGTTCATCCAAGTGAACTGTATGCCATATATCGCACACACCTTGATATGTTTGCCCGTTTATGTTCTTCTGGATCATCGCAAATAGTTCATATGGATTAACCGTATGCCACGCATCGCACATGCAACTACAATCTCAATTGTGTTTGATGACTCCGCCATCGCAAACGTTTCGTATCATTTTATTACGGTTTTCTTACACCACCGTTTGCGTTTAATGCATTGCACATAGTTTCATCGAAGGGTCTCTGATTGTACTTTCGCCTTTGGACCATCCTGAAGTAGTGTGCATTCAAATTGTTGGTTCTCTAAGAACATAGGTTGTTAAGTGTCAAGAGAATGCATTGTTTGAACCATAACATGTGAATTAATCACTGCTTTATCATGTTTTTTTATAAGAAATAGTGCTATTAAAATGCTAGAAAAGGTGATTAAAATTATCATTGATCAAACTTATGCACTATGATAGCATTCACACACTTGATAAATTATTTCTTTTATCATTTACCTACTCGAGGATGAGCAAGCATTCATCTTGGGGATGCTGATAGTCTCCAAGGTATCTATAATTTATGAAGTGTTCATGCCATGTTTACAACAATTTTATATGGTTTTGGTGCACTTTTGCATGACTTAAATGGAACTAACCCGGACTAACGTTGTTTTCAGCAGAACTACCGCGGTGTTGTTTTTTATGCACAAATTAAAGTTCTCGGATTGGGCTGGAAATTTATGCCGATTTTGTACGGACCAAAAGAGACCCCCAAAGCTTCTTGGAAGGGACCACAAGAGCCACGAGGACACGACAAGCTCAGCAGGCGTGCCCTGGGGGTAGGAAGGGCCTACCAAGCTTGCCGCTTCCTCATGGGCCCTCCTGACTTGAGACTGGCACCAATAACTCCTTCAAATATAGAAAATCCCAAAGAAACCTAGAACTTCCGCTCTACCACAGTTAGCCTCTGTACCAAGGCGATCTCATTCGGTGCCCTATTCCGGCACACTATCGGAGGGGCAAATCAACACCGGAGGCCATCTTCATCATCGCGGTGGTCTCCATGACGAGGAGAGAGTAGTTCACCCTTGGGGCTGAGGGCAATAGCTACGTGTTTGACCTCTATGTCTTGTGTTCTTGATTTGGCACAATCTTGATGTACTGCGAGCTTTGTTAATATAGTTGGATCATATGGTGTCCTTCCCCTCTTATCTTTTTGTGATGAATTGAGTGTTTCCCTTTTAGGTTTCTATTATTGGATTGAATACTTTTTTATTTGAGAACACTTGATGTATGTCTTTCATGTGGATTCCCTGGTGAAAATGGGGTCTTCTATTGATTCACTTGATATATGTTTTGTCAATCAACTTGCGGATTCCCGCAGTAACATTGGGGTAATCTAGGAATACAGGTTTATCAACGTTTTCATCCTACTTTATCCCGTAGAAACTTTGGGGCACTCTTTGAAGTTCTTTGTCTTGGATTGAATATTAGGAATCTGAAGTTGTTTGATGCATATCGTATAATTGACTCATGGATACTTGTGGTGACATTGGAGTATCTAGGTGACATTAGGGTTAATTCATGTGTACCATATGGTGTTCTTTTAGTACGAACTCTAGGGCTATTTGTGACACTTATAGGAATAGGTCAATAGATTGACCGGAAAGGATAACTTTGAGGTGGTTTCGTACCCTACAAACAATTTCATCTTATGTTACCCTCTTGATAAGAACTTTGGAGTGATTCTTTGTCGGGCGTTGAACGATTGTTATATGTTTCAATTATGTTAGCATTGTTGAGCGATTGCACTAGTGGAAGTATGAACCCTGGGCCTTGTTTTCAAGCATGGAAATGTTGTTTGTGCTCACTTTTACTACCTGCCACCTTCTTGTTTATATTATTTCAGATTACGAAAACATATATCTACTATCCATACTAAACTGGTATCACCATCTCTTCGCTGAACTAGTGCACCTATACAATTTACCATTGTATTGGGCGTTTGGGGAAACAAGAGATTCTTGTATTTGATTGCAAGGTTGTTTGAAAGAGACGATCTTCATCCTACACCTCCCGCAGATTGATAAACCTTAGGCTTGAAAGAGATTTACCGCAGTGTTGTTTGAAAGAGATTCTTGTATTTTCTACTGTCCTACAAAACTCTGCGCTTGGAGGGCCAACAAAGTCCACAAGAAGAAAGTTTGTGCAGTAGACATGAAGCTACATATGGGATGAAAACAAAAGATGACAATACTTGACACTATGCATTAAGCCTAGCTAGGGGCGTAAAACAATAGCGCTTATTGGGAGGTATCCCAATAGTTATCTTAATTTTTTGTTTCTATTTCTATTCTTAAGTGATCACACAGTTATCCTACAATTATGATTGTGTTTTTATGTTTTAATTATAGTTTCTGCCAAGTAAAGCTTTTGGGATGATTTGGTTGATGGAGTACAATTTACTGGAACATGATAATTTTTTGAAAGTTTTACACATTATCGATATACATATTTCCAACGCTTTATTAACTTTATAGAGTTTTTAGAGATGTGGAACTATCGTAATTGTTCAGATCTTAACAGACGGTTCTATTTTAGACAGATTCTGTTTTCGTTCTATAGTTTGCTTGTTTTGATGATGTTATGCATTATATCGGGGGGTATATAAGTCATGGATAAGTTAGAATATAGTAGGCATAGTGCAATAATAAAATATGAACGGGTTCATAGCAGTACCTTAAGTTCATGATTTTCTTATTATACTAATGGATCTCATGAATTTTCTGTTGGGTTATTTTTGAGTGAGATCACGATGGATGAAGGAATAAGGAGCAGGAAGACCCTAAGCTTGGGGATGCCCATGGCAACCCAAGGTAATATTCAAGGATAACCAAGAATCTAAGCTTGGGGATGCCCCGGATGGCATCCCCTCTTTCGTCTACAATCCATCGGTATGTTACTTGGAGCTATATTTTTATTGATCACATGATATGAGTTTTGCTTGGAGCGTTGTGTATTTTAGTAGTCTTTACTTTGTTCACTTTTTAGTTTTCCATAATCATTGTTTTCAACACACACCTTTGGAGAGGGACACACATTTATTGATGATTTTTTTAGAATACTCTTTGTTCTTCACATATATCTTTTGAGCAACGCAGTTGCTCTAGTGCTTCACTTATATCTTTAAGAGCATGGCGGTGGTTATATTTTAAAGAAATAGTTGCACTATCATGCTTCACTTATATTATGTTGAGAGTCTAATAAATAGTCATGGCAATATGCACATTTTATGAAATTGGTTCTGCTATGATAGGTATTCAAGAGAGATATAATAAAAAATCTTGAAGATCACCTAGTATCATAAGTTTGATTCTTTCCAATAGTTTTGCGATATAGAGATGGTAATTATGTGGGGGTACTAGTGAATGATTGTGGTCTAGTAAGAATATTATGGTTAAGGTTTGTGATTCCCGAAGCATGCACGTATGATCTTTAGTTGTGATAAGAAGTTGGAGCATGATTTATATTGAGTGTCTTCCTTTGCGTGGATGTCGGTGGCGCGGGATGGTTAACTCCTACCAACCTTCCTCCTAGGGGCATGCGTAGTAGTACTTTGCTTTGAGGGCTAATAGACTTCTGCAATAAGTATGTGAGTTCTTTATTAATATTGTGAGTCCATGAATTATACGCATTCTCACCTTTCCACAATTTGCTAGCATCCTCGGTACCATGCATGTCCCTTTCTCAACTCGAGAGTTGGTGCAAACTTCGTTGATGCATCCAAACCCTGCGATATGATATGCTCTATAACACATAAGCCTCCTTATATCTTCCTGAAAACGACCACCATACTTACCTATCATGGCATTTCCATAGTCATTCCGAGATATATTGTTGACATACACTTTCATTATCATATTTCTTTGCATGATCATAGAGCTGACATGGTATTTGTGTCTCAGCCACCATTCATCATTATCATACATGTTACACTAGCATCATTGCACATCCTGGTACACTGCCAGAGGCATTCATATGCCGTCATCTTGTTATATGTATCGTGTTGTAAGTAAATAGAAGTGTGATGATCATCATTATTAGTGTATTGTACCAGTCAGGAAATTAAAAAAAGAGCCCAAAAAATAGAGACCAAGAGCCCTGCAAAAGAATAGGAGAGAAAGAGAGAAGGGGCAATGTTACTATCCTTTTTCCATACTTGTATTTCAAAGTAGCACCATGTTTTTCATATAGAGAGTCTCCTATCTAGTCACTTTCATATACTAGTGGGTATTTTTCATTTTAGAACTTGGCTTGTATATTCCGATGATTGTCTTCCTCAAATGCCTGAGGTCTCATGAGTAAGCAAGTTGGATGCACACCCACTTAGTTTTTAGTTTGAGCTCTCATACATTTATACCTCTTAGTGCATCCGTTGCATGGCAATTCCTACTCCTCTCATGGACATCAATTGATGGGCATATCCATAGCCTGTTGATTAGCCATGTTGATGTGAGACTATCTTCCTTTTTGTCTTCCCCTTGTTGATCTCTATAACTGCATACTATTCCACCCGTAGTGCTATGCCCATGCTCACGCTAATGTATTGCGTGAGAGTTGAAAAAGTTGAAGCGTGTTAAAAAGTATGAAACAATTGCTCGACTAACATCGGGGCTTTACATGATTTATATTTTTTGTTAATAAGATGGATCCTAACAAGGCTATATGATTTTGTAGCGATAGCATTGTTATTTTGAAAGGCATGATTGTTTGTTGGTATGCCTGTTATTGATGTCTTTATGTCAAATTATAGACTATTGCTTTGAGTTCGTCGGATCTAATTATTCATACCCTAAATGAAAGATTACATGATGAACATTTTAGATAGCATTCGACATCAAAAGTTCTATTTTTATCATTTACCTACCCGAGGACGAGTAGGAAATAAGCTTGGGGAATCTTGATAAGTATCCAACGTATCTATAATTTTTATATTCTTCCATGCTATTATAGTATCAATCTTGGGTGTTTTATATGCATTTATATGTTTTATATCATTTTTTGGACTAATGTGTTAACCTAGAGCCTAGTGCCAGTTGTTGTTTTTTTTGCCATTTTTTGGCTTTTCTGAAAATCAATATCTAACAGAGTCCAAACGGAGAAAAATATTTGGATTAATTTTTTCTGGACAAGAAGGGGCCCATGAAGGTTCGGGAGAAGACCAGAACAGTCATGAGGGAGCGACAAGCTCGGAGGGCCTGCCCTAGGTGGGGGGGGGGGGGCTAGCCTTGTGGGGCCCTCATGGCACCTCTTGACCTAACCCCACCTCCATAAATTCACAAATATTCCCAATATACTAGAGAGCCCCCGAAACATTTTTTCCGCCACCGCAAGTTTCTGTTCTTTCGCGATCCCATATGGAGTCATTTTTTGGTACTCTGCAAGAGGAGGAATCGATCAGGAGAGCTTCTTCATCATCCTTGTTGCCTTCTCATGATGCGTGAGCTGTTTACCATAGACCTACGGGTCCATGTCTAGTAGCAAGATGGCTTCTTATCTCTCTTTTATCGTCAATACCATGTGCTCCTCGATGTTCTTGGAGTTCTATCTGATGTAATCTTATTTTACAGTGTGTTTGTTGGGATCCGATGAATTGTGGGTTTATGATCATGTTATCTATGAACAGTAATTGAGTCTTCTCTGAACTTTATTATGCATGATTTTTATAGCTTTGTATTTCTGTCCGATCTATCTATTTGGTTTGGCCCGCCAGATTGATTTATCTTCAGTGGAGAGGTGCTTTGTGATGGGTTCAATCTTGCGGTGTTCTATATCCTAGTGACAGAAAGGGACAAGACATGTATTTATATTGTTTCCATTAAGGATAAAACAATGGGGTTTATTCATATTAGTTGAGTTTACTTTGTCTACATCATGTCATCTTGCTTAAGGCATCGCTCTATTTTTAATTTAACACCCTAGATGAATGTTGGATAGCGGATGATGGGTGGAGTAATAGTAGTAGATACAGGTAGGAGTCGGTCTACTTGTCTCGGATGTGATGCCTACATACATGATCATTGCCTAGGATATCATCGTAACTATGCACTTTTCTATCCATTGCCCAACAGTAATTTGTTCACCCACCATATGCTATGTGTTCGAGAGAGAAGCCTCTAATGAAAACTATGGCCCCGGTCTACTTTTATCATATAGAAAAAACCTACAAAACCTTGTTGCAAGTCATTTTTTTTGCAATTTATCTATCTATCATTACAAGATTTGGTCCTCGCAAGTGACGAGTTCAAGGGGATTGAGAAACCTCTTTCCCGAGTTGGGTGCAAGTATTTGCTTTTGTGTGGGGGCGTACTGTTCACGAGGCTTTGCATGATTCTCCTACTAGATTGATACATTGGTTCTCATTAAGGGAAATACTTATCTCTACTATGTTGCATCACCCCTCTTCTTCGGGCAAAAACCCAATGCAGTTTACAAGTAGCACTTTGAATGTGGTGCAACTAGCGACCTCCACCCGCCGCAGACTGCGTGATCTGATCTAGTAATCTGCAGCATGATGCTCCTTCCTCACCCGGGGATACCGTTAGATGTAATACACTTGTGTTTCCGACGAACATGTTCATGGGATTTGGCGGTCGTGGTACGAGGAGATGATGACTCGTAGACACGCTGACCCAAGTCTACTTTAGCTGCATGACACTACGCATCTAGTGGTAATGATCTATGGTCCGCCTCCCTTAGCATTTTCCTTGTTGTACAACGGGTAGGAAAATTTTATATTATAGTCGATGCACCTAGCATTGCCAAACAAAGACTTGTCTCCTGTTACTATCCAACCAAATCACCTCTCCGAGATACACTACGAGGGATACGCCGGAACCTTCTCCATCATAGAGAGAGGCACTTACAGATAAAGTCGTACGAATGAATGGATATGGATGATCTTGGCAAGGTATCCTCTCAAGAATGCTCGGGCATGTGGGTATAGTGTACATCCTACACAAAGTCCATTAGAGTATGTGTGCCCACGGTCATGGATGCGTTAGGATAAGTCACACTATTCAGTCGTTATTGGACTTAGAGGTCAAATCAGAAGAAAAGTTTACATAAATAAACTATTGATTAGGTGGGGCGGGGATGATTTGTATTGTTAAGAAATGCATGTGTTTTACTATTATGCATTGTTAGGGAATTCGGTAACTGGTAACTGCTCGGTCGACTATTGATTAGTGATTAATCGGTTAATTGGTCATTTAACTGAATTAATCGGTCGATCATTAATCGGCTGCACATGAGAATATATTGGCAACATGTAACTAGTTTTCCATGTATTGTACACGACATAATCCAATGCTCACAGCTGCACATGAGATGAATCTTAGCAGAACTATACCTTGTTGGTTGGTGAATCCTTGGGGACCTGGTTCGAGGGGTCGCCGGCGCTGCTGCCTGGCCTAGGTCACCGGCACTGTTGCCTGGCCTAGGTCGATGCTGCTAACTGTCCCATGTCGCTGCTGCTGCAGCCTGCAGGTAGGGGCTGGAGGAGAGACGGGGAGAAGAGGATGGGAGGGGATGGGGTCAGCGAAGGAGGGTAGGGCCGGCGACGGGAGCAGGGCGATCGCCGGCGGTGGCTAGGGCCGGCGAGGAGAAGCCGTGGTCGTGACTCGTGAGGAGTCAGGAGAGGAAGGGGCGCTGCGATTTGGGAGAGGGAGGATGCAGTGTTAGAGGTTACGGGGCCAAAAAATGGCCTGGATTGCCACTTCGGTACCCTTTTTTTATGGATGCCGCTTCAGTTACCTGACCCATCATCGATTAATCGGTTTGACAACCAGTTAATCGTCTCACAACCGATTAAATGTCAATTAATCGGCTTGACCATTTAATGAACCGAGTATGTGCTATTCGCCTCAGTTAGGCACTGAGTAGCGATTAAATGGCCATTTAAATGGTAACTCGGCCGAGTTCTTGAACAATGCTATTATGACAGTTGGACTGTTATTCTTGGAGATCCTACGAGTTTTTTTTATGATCTTGGAATGATCAAGAAGTACTTGAGATGATAAACACTTATATGTGAATGAATAATCTTCTTTATACCTGTTAGATGAAGTTTATTAAAATTGCTATGCCATGGTAGTTAGAATTACTCTAGTGATGTGATATGCCATGGAGTACTTTGCCTAATGTTAGATGTTATTTGGTTATCTTGCTATTATTTTCAAAGTACTCACTGACTCGTTGTTTTGGCCAGATCTAGCTAAGGAGTTGTCGTCCAATAGTGTGAAGTTGGAGTGTTTGCTTGTTAGAAGAGTTTCCCAGACAATTCCATGTGGAGTGGTTTCACTTCAAGACTGGGCTACCCCTAGTATTATCCTCTGATGCTGTTAAACTCTGCTATAGTGCCAGATATGGCACCGTTGTAATAAATAAGCAACAATTACTTTGTAAACCTTCTTCTAGTAAAGTTTGTGTTGCCATTACCATGTATGTCAGTCGATTGTAGCATGATTCCTAAGCTGCCGTGCTCGATGGTCCAATTTGTTAATTGTTGTGTGACAGAAGCCTCTGTCAACTGTGCTCATGTGCACCTTGTATCTTTCTTTTGTTGTTGTTGCTCCATGTTGCTTGATGTGAAGGGATTCATTGATATAAAGCTGGTTTTATGTCTCCTTTCTATAAAAAATTTAACAACTACTTGGGCCAGCCCCACTCGTATACTTTGCAAGCTGCATACGCGAACACCTTTTTTAGAAAAGGAGGATGTACCCCCGGCCTCTGCATCTGGACGATGCATGCAGCCATATTATTAATTATTCACAAAGACCATATAAGGTGATGCATCAATACGTCTGAAGCCACCATCTTGGCAACGCTGTTGCTACTCCTATCCCCTTGATGAAGGTGTGCCGAATGTCCAGGCCTAATACCAAACACACATCGCACCAATGCCTAACAACTAAAGTCGGGTGTCCCATCCAAGCCACTACCTGGATTGTGTCCCACACCGGTCTGGCACACTCCCAGTAAGAAACGCACGCTGCAAGGACCGTAACCTCCATCTTCCCTCGTTCCATCCTTAGAACCGACCTTGCCAGGCCTCTCTGCCATCAACGCCTCATGACGTCAGACAGCTTCCTCCTCCTATGTGAGTCCATCTCCACACGCGCCCATCGCCGAACCTCCGCGGCGCCATGCCGCCGGGATCCGCCGTCGGCCTTGCGGTAGATGTAACATCGCTCCTCCTCTTGTACACTCTAGCCAACACGTGCTCCAAAACGATGCCCCCAGAATGGACAATGGTATCGAAGGTGCCATCATCTTCCGATCCGGTAGACCCGGATCTAGGGTTTCCCCCGGAGCATCATGAGTGGGCCGCCATGACCTACAACAATGATGCCTCAAGAAGGGAACGATTTCATAGATGCCGCCATCGTCTACCATGACCGTAGCCAGCGTGATTTTCACAAGAAATCACGGCCCCCCGATATCGCAGCTGACTGAAATTAAACGGAGCTTTGCCTTGAAAACCAAAGCCGCCGTCGGCATGCCAGTAGGGAACCTCTAGCCGCCCCTCACATGTCGTCCACGCGCCATCGGTTTCCATGTCGGGGCGGATCTGGACGGGACGCCAGATCCGCGACTTTCGTCCACCCATCTCCAAGCATAGACTCCGCCGAGGGGAAGATCACCATGCCGGCCATGGATCTGCCCGCCGCCGCACAGGCAAGGGACGCCGCCCTACCTGCTGCTCGCGGATCCAACACTGGAGTCGCCCATGTCGCCTCCGGGTGATCCCGCAGCCCCCGCCGTGTCCGGCCCTCCATGCGCAGGACGAGGCCCCGCAGCACTGCCGTCGGACCTGCCTGCACGCCGCCGCGCCCCGGATGAACGCGACGCCTCCGCCCAAGGACGCCCGCCCGCGCCAAAATAAATAAATATGCGAAAACCTTTGCTTGGTATGCCGGAGGAGTAGGTAGTGTGTACATGCCTCCTCGAAGCCCCTCTACATACCTGGGGCGGAGCCCCTAGATTTTTGGGCCCGAGGCAGCCGCCCCCTCTCCCCTCACAAGGGTTGGCCCTATATGTGGTTAAATGTGACGACGGTGGCTCTTACGCATCATTTCCTTTTTGAAGGTGTTTCTTCACCTTCCTTGTAGTCCTTGTGTAGTGTAGCTACTTGTTTGCTGCGTGTGGCTGGTCGAGTCAAATTTCTTTTTTTTTCTCCTTTTTTTCCCTACCAGTGTAAATGACTTGGGCCTACACGACATGAAGCTCAATGCACTCCTTAGCTAGGCTCAATGGAAACCCTCGAATCGGCTCAGATGATGGCTCGTTGTAGTGCAATTTACGCTACAGTAGAGGATGCGGGCTAGGGAAAATATAGATCGTCAAACAACACACAGAACGCAACCGAGAACGTACATATCCTCAAACAGGCTGCGCTGGGCAGGCTCCCGGGAAACAAGAAAACCGTATAAACAACCAAATAAGCCCTTTGCACATGCTCCTTGAGTGGCCGATGTGTGCATCTTTTTTGACAGTTTGCCGATGTGCATCCCCGTTGTCTTGACTACTCATACAACTAGAGCCCCCTCCCCGTTGCCTTCTGTGCAACTTAGCATTCCTGGTGTTTACGCATGAATTTTCTGTGTGGCCCAACAAGCATGTTCGCTCGAACCTTATCATTTGACTTTTGTAAAAAAAGATTCTAAAAAATTCGCTGAAAAATGAAAGAAAATTTGGATTTGGAATTTTTCTCATAGATTTGCAAAAACAAGCAAAAAAATCAAAAAAAATGATAAGGTTCATGAAAGTTGAAAAAAGTTTACGAGTAAAGTTAGAAAAACTGAAAAATTCACGGATTTGAAAAAAACTAAAGAAATTTGAAAAGAAGTACACTAAAAAAAGTTACTTCCTCCGATCTATATTAATTGTCGGTGTTTTGTACAACTTTGTACTATATCGGCGACAATTAATATGGATTGGAGGGAGTAGCAAAAAGTGAAAAAAGTTTGCAGGTTTGATAAAAGTCCATGATCTTTTAAAATTCACGAGTTAATTTTTTTCACAAATCTGAGAAACGTGAATGAATTTGGAAAAGTTTTTTATTTTTAAAAAGCTCATGCATTTGAAAAAAAGAAAAAGGAAAAACGTATCAGGATAAAACAAAGCAAACCCCGGTTTAGAAAAGAAGAAAACAAAAAATATACGGCAGGAAGCTTCCAAAAACTTCCCAAAACTGGCCTGGAAACTTCTAGCAGCTTCCCAAAACCGGGCAGGAGTCTTCCGTGCGCTATTTTGCCAAATAGCCTTAAACGGGCGTCAGCTCATACAACGGCCGGATGTTTAAAAGAAACGTAATGTACGTGGAATCGATTGTTCAGCTAAAAAAGCTCATTTGTATTTCTGACATAGTTTTCTGACGATGCAGGTATAATGAATGGTGCGATCAGCTTAATTAGCATGGAAGATTTGCGTCAAATCTCCATGATTGGGCGCAAACTCATGTGCTCACGTTTTCTGTCGTACTAACTCCTGTGGATTCTTAATTAAATCAATATTCGTTTATCACATTGCACGAACCATTCATTCGTGTACGAGCTATTGTTGTTATTAAGTTGAGTTGATGACAAGGCCTAACCCTAGTAGCTACTCCGTACTTATTAATTTAAAGGTATCCGTGCGTACGTGTCGGCATCCTAGTCTTGTTCTCGGCTTTTCGCCATAGACTTGGAACACTTACCAGGGACTTGTGGTCTAATAATAGGACCCGTTGGCTGATTATAATTGTCTACTCATTTGGTGTTCTTTTTTGACCCGGAACAATTCATTCCATTACTAAACTGGCTCAGCGATGTCGCTCGCGACTAGAGCAGATATAAGTGGATGGAGGGAGGCGGATAATATATTTCAACACTTCCTCACGTCTAGCCTTATTTAGGTCTTAGACATATGATCGATGTAGGCTGTATGCTCTTTTTTATTTTAATACTGCATTGACAGGGTATTAAATTTAAAACATCTTGACTCGGATATCATATTGAATTAATGCTCCATCCAACTCATCCATTGATGATTTTTACGTGTGCCTCAAGAAACTCGCAGATGAGCTCCGTGATCTTGTCGACACCATCCCCGACAAGCTCCTCCTCAGCACCCTCAACACCAGCCCCAATAAGGAGTTCGACAACGCTGTTTCGAATCTCACCTTGATTCCGCAGCTGACCTTTCCCAAGGTTGTGGCGTATTTGCGCTTGGAAGAGCGTCGGATAAAGATGGTAAATCCTAAGGCTACCCACACGGCCCTTGGTGCCGGGATATCTCGTGGCGGCCCCCAGCAGCCGCCCTCACTGGCGCCTCTCGCGCCGTGATTCTCCACGCCAGCGGCCTCCTACCAGTAGTATCCGTCACTGCCCACGGGCCTCTTCCAGCCGCCGCCATCCCAGTCTGCCTTCTCCGATCGACGTGCGGTGGGCGTCGGGGACGCAAGGCTAACCCGCCTCGCCAGCCGCAGCAGGCCACGGCACCCTGGGCAGCCGCCCAAAATCCCTAGACGGGCTTGGTGCATGCGTATAACATGCCCATCCCACGTCCCTCGGCGCCCGGCCTCATGGCCCCCCTCAATACCGCGCATCAGGTGCTAATCGTCGTGCCGCAGGCCCCCTAAGCCGCACCTCAGGTGCCATACCCTACGCTTCTTGTGTTGTATGCCACGCCACCACCATACGGGCAGCAGCATGGCACTGCCTACTACGGCAACCTGGCGCCTCCACTTCCACCCCCTCCATGGGACCCTGCACTACTTGCAACTCTTCACTCTGCTACATCTCCGGCCAACTATATGAGTGGCGGTGATTGGTGTATGGACCACGGAGCCATTGCTCATATGTCTTCCCATCCTGGCAATCTCCACACCTTCTATCCCGTCAATACCTCCACATGTATTACTGTCGGTGATGGATCATCACTTCCCATTACAAATATAGGTCATGCTTCTTTTCCATCTACATCCATGCCTTTGTCAAGATCTAGCCTACTTGTGTCTCCCGATTTTATCAAGAACATAGTTTCTGTTTGTTCTTTTACTCGTGAAAATCCCATCAGCATTGAATTTGACATGTGTGGGTTTTCTATCAAGGACGCCCGTACCCGGATGGTGCTCCACCGATGTCATAGCCCCGGCGAGCTCTACCCGGTCCACCCAACTGCCTCCACCAACGCCTCCCCAGTCGCCCTCTCCGCCGGTGTGGACCTTTCGCACGCTCGCTTGGGACATCGCAACCCCCCACCCTTCATCACATTCTTCAGAGCTTTTCTTTTACTTGTAATAAGACTGACGGTCACACTTGTCATACATGTCATCTAGGAAAACATACTCGTCTTCCTTTTAGTCCATCCTCTTCGCTTGCATCGTATCCGTTTGAACTACTTCATAGTGATGTGTGGACTTCTCCAGTAGCGAGTAATACATGCTATATTTATTATCTCATCATTCTTAATAATTTTTCACACTGTGTGGACCTTCTCGTTGCGGCGGAAATCCGATGGCATATCCATCCTTAGTCCTTACCGTGTTCTACTCCTATGTCACCATGCAGTTTGGTCGCTCCATTCATGCTCTTCAAACCGACAACAGGAGGGAATTCGATAACGTTCCAATTCGCAATCTCCTCGCCACACATGGAACGATCTTTCGTCTCACTTGCCCCTATACCTCGCAACAAAATGGGTGCATCGAACGGGTTTTACGGACTCTTAACGTTTGCGTTCACACACTATTATTACACGCTAACGTGCCACCCCATTATTGGCCTGACGCCCTCGCCACCGCATCACTTCTCATTAACATACGGCCATGCCGTGTTCGCGAAAACTTTGCACCGCATCACTTGCTTTTTGGGAGCCCTCCATCCTGTGACGACCTTCACATCTTTGGGTGTCTTTGCTATCCTAGTATCACCTCAACAACCTCTCATAAACTTGCTCCTCGCTCCATTGCGTGCATCTTTCTGGGCTACTCTCCTAACACCAAAGGCTACCGCTGCTATGACCCCATCTCACATCATGCTTTTACTTCCCGGCACGTTTACTTTGATGAAACTGTATTTCCATTTCAGCAGGTGCCACCGATTGTCTCGTCATCACCCTCGTCGCCCGCCATCGGCGGCTCGTCGTCGCTCTCTCATGGTGTGCGCCCTTGAGCCCACCTTGGGCCGCCTCCTGGCTTTGGCCTGCTACCCCACTCTATGGATGCCTCGGCTGCAGCAGCTTCTTCACCGACTCATACGGCCGCCACGGCAGAGGGCTCGACGCCCAGCATTGATGCATCAGCCGACGAGGCCGCATCCCCGGCGCCCGCCTCACCTGGCACCTCGGTGGCCACGTCAGTGCCCACCTCACCTGTCGCATCGGCGGCCACATCAGCGCCCGCAGTTTCGGCTGCTACGGGCCCTGTGTTAACCCCCGCGGGATCGGTCACGAAACCCTCTCCGGCGCCCTCCGTGGGTTCTATAGTGATGGATCTTCACCGCCATCTTCGCCCGTCGACCCCAGACTCGCCTCCCGACCGCATGCTGACTCGCGCTCGGGCGGTATTCACTGCCCGAGTGACCAATACTCCGACGGTGAGTACCTCCTTGCGGCAACCACCTCGACGCCATCACCCCTCTTTTCGTTAGCTCGAGCCACTCTCCGTGATCCTCACACGCTTGCTGCGATGCAGGAGGAGTCAATGCTCTTCAGCGCAACCGCACCTGTCAGTTGGTCCTTCGGCTCCCGCACGCTAATGTCATCAGCGGCGAATGGGTCTTTCACCATAAGACTCATCCTGATGCGACTCTTGAGCGCTACAAGGCACGTTGGGTGGTCCGCGGGTTTCGCCAGCATGTCGGTGTGGATTTCACCAACACCTTTGCCCCGATCGTCAAACCAAGCACCATCTGCATTGTCCTATAGCTTGCTGTCTCTCACACTTGGCATGTTCATCAGATGGATGTCTGCAACACATTTCTTCACGGCCACCTTGCCAAGCCGGGAGAGACGCGGCTGGTTGATGGGATCGGTGGAGTGGAAGGGAGAGGAGAGGAGGAGTTGTGGCGGCTTGGAGGAGAAGCAGCAACGACGACCAAAGTACAGCAGCGATAGGGTGGATGTTGTGGCGTGGCGGCTGGTAGGGTGCGGCGGCCTGGAGGCGCGGTGGCGGCAGGAGTGGAAGGTTTAGGCAAAGGATCGGGTTAGGGAAACTGATACCATATTGTTTGGCAATGCAACTCTCAATTGATTGGGTGCATACACGCACGTATATATGTACTGGATGTAGCCCACAACCTCGACTATGCAAGGAAACACGAGGCGGGGCTAGGTAGGAAAAGATCCTAACAATACATGTGGTTTATAGCCTATACACATATTCAACAGAAACCAAAAGCAGCTAGTTCATGCGCATCTTATTACATTTTTGGTTACAGAAACTGAAACTAAATGACTCCAAGTTCGCATGGAAAATGCTTCGCGTCCCCCGTAGACGGACACCAATAAGTGCTCGTTCATATTCGTGAGAGTTGAGTGCATGAATAAGCACCTGGGAATCAGACTGAAGGATCACCCTGTGGATGCCCAGTTCCTCGCTTCCTTCAGTAGATAACAAACATGCCAAAGTTTCTGCATGTAGAAGCCCTGTAAGATACTGAAGTGTACCGATCTTTGCTGCCAGAAACTCTCCTTGGTCAGTTCGAGCAACACACCACCACACTCATCTCCATGTTTCTGCATGATAAGATGCATCAAAATTGACTTTAATGACATCAGGTGGGGGTCGCTTCCACATAACCTTTTCCTAGGGAGGCACTTGTACATGCTTCCCAACATATTTACTGAAATCATGAAGATACAGTCGGATAGTATAGCAAATAATGTTAGTGCTCCTCATCATCTCTCCTACATTTGCCTTGTTTCGCACTAACCACCATCCCCACAACAGGATTAGCGAATTGTCTCGCTTATTGTTATCCAAGCTCCATATGTGATCAAACATCTCTCCTGGCCCAGTGCACTCCAGCAGAGTACTTCGTGTATTCTCTAGCTCCATTCCGCTCCAAACTTGTTTCACAGCTTTGCATTTTATGAAGAGACGACCAGCATCCTCATCCAGTCAGCCACATAATGGGCATCTTGTATCCAAGTCCACCCTTTTGCTTTTGATATTCATAAGGAGGGGCAAGCTATTATGCGCAAACCTCCACAGAAAAATACGCACTTTCCCTGGCATCTCCACATTCCACAATCTTTGCCATTTATCCTCTCCCCTTCCCTGACTCATTGATGGGCCTGCATCCTTACCATTTCTTGCATCTCTTACCCGAATACCGACATGATACGCCCCTTTTACAGAAATGTTTTCCTTTGGGATCGTAGTGCCATGCAATATAGTCATCCATATCCAGTCGCACAGGGATAGCCACGATATGCGACACATCATCTTCATTGATTAGGTCCCTTACTAACTGCCCATCCTAAGTCTCCTTAACCAGATCCATTAGTTCAGAAACTTGTGTGATAATTGTGTTCCCTCGTACATATATTGGTTTTCTAGTATCTCCTCGAGGAATCCACGTGTCCTCCCACACTTTGATGCTATCACCAGCCCCCACATGCCACACAGTTCCTTCCTTTAGCAGATTAACCCCCTTTAGTATGCTTCTCCAGGTACAAGAAAAACCCTCTCTTTCTGTCACATTAAGAAGAGAACAGTCTGGGTAGTAACGAGCCTTCAGTACTTGCGCACATAGCGTACCGAGAGCCTCAAGAAGTCACCACCCCTCCCTAGACACCATGCAAGGTTAAAAATATGTAGATCTTTGGCTCCACCAATACCATCCAATAAGTGCACTGATCTTTTCTCAAAGTTTCTTTGTGAGATCAAAACACAAAATTATGTACGTGGGTATCGCCTGAGCTACTAGCTTGATCAAGACCTCTTTCCTCGCCTCTGACAGCAGCTTTTCCTTCCACCCTTGAATCCTTTGCCAAATCTTCTGTTTCAAATATTCAAACTCCTTACTCATGGATGCTCCAATGTGAACTCGCAGTCCCAGGTAACATTGATTAAAGGACTCTGCTGCTATGCCATGACCATCCAGGACAGCCCCCCCGGTGTATTTGTACTAGTTCCTTTACTGAACATGGCATTAGACTCCTCATTTGGTGTTGATTGAATAGAACTAGCTATCCATGTAGCCTGATTATAAGTTGTGAATGGAATAAAATATTGTCATGGTCTGTGTCACTTGGGTGGGTCGTGGTGGACTATGGCCTGGTGTTGGGCCTGATACGGCGTTGAGTGCTGCTAGAAAAGACCAGGAGCTGGAATAGGAAAGGGAGACAGAGTCACAAATGGCACGGCAACATCACTTCTCCTACCCTTCTCCTACCCTTCTCCTACCTTTCTCTAACCCCTTACTCTCTCCGTCGATTCACCTTCCTGTTGTTATTTGTATTCATGGTGAATCAACTGACTAAATCTCTATAATTATGTACTCTTGAGTGGTTAGTTAAGTTGGTACGTAACAATATGGCAACAGAGCCAGCCACACCGCTCTCCACTAAAGGGATGATCGATCTAGCCATGGATCCCTTCAATCGAGCCCTTTTTTAGAGAAAGTAGATGCTCGCCATGTTGACAGAATGCCTGGTGCAGCTGAAGGACGTAGATGCCGACCAGGAGCTCGCGCATGGCTACGACAACGCCACCCGCAGCCCAGACGGTTTAATGCCCGCCAGGTGTTCAATGCTGGGTCGCAAGCCCAAAGCCGGCGGCGCTGATGTCGGGTTCTTGTCTATGCATCCAGAGGAATCACACGACGAACAAGTGCTCATGACTGGCTGCGGTAATGCCACCAACATGTCAGATGCAGCGGTACCCCTCGAGTGTTCGACATTGGGTCTTAGCCCCAACGTCAGTGGCATTGAAGTTGTGGACTCATCTCAATAGTCGGGGATCATCGTCGTAGTCAGTTCTAGACCTTTGGGAGCTCCGCCACCCTTTGCCATGCAACAACTCGACATCCTCAAGCCATACAAGCATACACCGACCATTTGCGCCAAGCAAGACATTGACACCGTACATGCAGGCTTGGTGTCCACCCTTATTGTAGCGATAATATGCCCTGCAACCACACTACCACACCCTCCAGATCAGCGCGGATTGCTTCTGGCTCGACCACGACCATGGCCTATGTGGATGGTATCGGCACCCTCAACAACGTCACCAACCATAAGGTACAACCATGTCGTGGAACATGCCGTCACTACTAGTGGCAATGGCTAGGATGATCACACAACATGGATACTACATGGGCTGGTTGATTTGATTGGGTCTCACACCATTGGGTTGGTCACCATGCCATGGGATCTTGCTGAGCAACTTATCATGTCTTGGATGTTGCTACCTCTTGAGCTTGCGTTGATTTTTCCCTTGAAGAGGAAAGACTGATGCAGCAAAGTAGAGATAAGTATTTCCCTCAGTTAAGAACCAAGGTATCAATCTAGTAGGAGGCACAAGAAAGTCCCCAATATATGCACCTACACAAACTAACAAACACTTGCACACAACGCGAAAAAGGGGTTGTCAATAGGCAAACTAAAGTAAACACAAAATAATTGCAGCAAGGTATTTTTGCGTTTTTGGTTTTATAGATCTGAAAATATATGATGGAAAATAGACCCGGGGGCCATAGGTTTCACTAGAGGCTTCTCTCTTGAAGAAAGCATATGGTGGGTAAACAAATTACTATTGAGAAATTAATAGAAAAACGCAAAATTATGACGACATCTAAGGCAATGATCATGAATATAGGCATCACGTCCGTGACGAGTAGACCAACTCCTGCCTGCATCTACTACTATTACTCCACACATCGACCGTCATCCAACATGCATCTAGAGTATTAAGTTCAAAAGAACGGAGTAACGCCTTAAGCAAGATGACATGATGTAGAGGGATAAAGTCAAGCAATATGATATAAACCCCAGTTTTTTATCCTTAATGGCAATAACATAATACGTGCCTCGCTACCCCTTCTGTCACTGGGTGAGGACAACGCAAGATTGAACCCATCACAAATCACCTCTCCCATTACAAGAAAAACCAATCTAGTTGGCCAAACCAAATCGATAAATCAGAGAGAAACACAAGGCTATCTTAATCATGCATAAAAGAGTTCAGAGAAGACTCAAATAATATTCCTAGATAATTTGATCATAAATCCACAATTCATTGGATCTCAACAAACACACTGCAAAAGAAGATTATATCGAATAGATCTCCAAGAACATCGAGGAGAACATTGCATTGGAGATCAAAGAGAGAGAAGAAGCCATCTAGCTACCAGCAATGGACCTGTAGGTCTGTGATAAA
Organism: Secale cereale; assembly: GCA_902687465.1. NCBI lineage: Eukaryota > Viridiplantae > Streptophyta > Magnoliopsida > Poales > Poaceae > Secale > Secale cereale. Next base: position 446,331,907 of record LR738710.1, on the reverse strand, counting down.
CTACTCACGCATCGTCGGAAGGGCAACAAGGTGGATGTAGAGGCCGTCCATTATCGAATCCCCCTCCAACGGAGTATCGAAAAAGGCCCCAAGATGGAATATCACAGAAACAGAAACTTTGCGGCGGTGGAAAAGTATTTTTGGCGACTCCTCTGAGGTAGCGGGAGTATTTGGGTATTTATAGAGCGAAGATTAGCGTTAGGAGAGCCACATGGGGCCCACAAGCCCAGGGGCGCGCCCCTATGGCTTGTGGCCTCCTCATGGATCTTCTGGCCTCCTCTCCAAGTTTTGTAGTCTCATCCAAGAAAAACTTCATAAAATTTTATTCCATCTAGACTCCATTTGATATTCCTTTTATGTAAAAGCCAAAAACAAAGAAAAAACAAAAACTGGCACTAGTCACTAGGTTAATAAGAGTCCAAAAAATGATATAAATTAGAATATTAATGCATATAAAACATCCAAAGTTGATAATATAATAGCATGAAACAAAAAAAATAGATACGTTGGAGATATATCATGCACCCCCAAGCTTAATTCCTGCTCGTCCTCGAGTAGGTAAATGATAAAAACAGAATTTTTGATGTGGAATGCTACCTAACATATTTATCAATGCAATTATTCTTATCATGCCATGAATGTTTGTAACATCCCAATTTTCAATTTGGATGTTATCATAGATCATTCATATGCATTCATAATTTGAGCATTTTTTAGCATGAGTTTATTTGAAAATTGAATCAAAACTTTAAGCAACTCAAGGACACAAGTGAGAGAGTTGGAAGTTTACCAAAGATGAGCCCACTATATTATTTATTTTCCAGTGTGATTGGATCAATATTTTTTTTGCCAAATTTCAATTCTTCCAATATTTAAAATAAGTGAGAGAAGATAATATGGCTTATTCAAAAATATAATAAAAATGTTGGAATTTGATTTTTGAGTAAAAATAATTTTATTGGATTTAAATTTGTAGTTTATTATTTAAAAAATTGCATTAAAAAGTTATTTTCTTTTTAGACATTTTAATATCAGAAAAATGTTCACTTTGTTCCAAATATTAGGTTTAGAAGGTGAAAATTGTTTCTGGTATTTTTAGAATTTTTTTATATTTTATTTTGAATTTTCCGTTCGGGCGATTTTATAAATAAACAAAAACTTCGCTCGGACCGCACTGGGCCGAAGCACAGCCGGCCGCCAGGCGGCAGCCCGTCTCCCCGCGGCCTTCCTCCCGAGCGGGAGGAGTCCCGCCGCCGCACGAGCCGGAGTCCGCCGCCGCCTCTTCTTTCCCCTCCTCCAAGCACCCCCGCCCCTGCCCCAACCTATAAGGACCCCGGCCCCCTCCCCGTTTCCCCTCACACCGCTGCCGCCGCGCCCAGCATCGCCCGCCGCCATCGTCGCTGGAGTTTGCCACCGCCGCCGCCGCCTTTAGCCGCCACTGCTGCCCGACTCCGCCGCCGCCGCCCGACTCCACCGCCCTGCGCCGCCCTCGCCTCGCCTAACCCTCGCCTAGTCGAAGCCGCCGGAGCTGCCACCACCCAAGCCGCAGCCGCCTCTGACCTCGCCGCCGGCCGGTTCTTCGCCGGTTTTTCGCCGGTTTTCTAGGTAAAAACCTAGGTTTTCTTTATTTAGTTAGTTTGGTTTTGTTTAGGAAAACCCTAGTTCGTTTTTTTTGTTTTATTGTTTAACGAACGTCCGCTATTTAGTCACAGAAAACGAACGTTCGCAAATTAGTATTTTCTTTTTCTGTTAATTTTCGTCAAGGACCTATCCGTGATGATTTTTTTTATAGATCGGACCCTGATCTTCAAACCCTCGTAACTTTTTACTCGTTAGTCGGAATTAGATGAAACCAATGCCAATTTCTTCGTTTCGATCTTATCATTCCAGTAGCGCAGATCAAAGTTGTTTTTGAAAGTTTTTAATTTTAAATTCAAGCAGTTTTGTGTTTGAACTTCGTTTGATTGGGATTTGAGTTTCGTAGCTCCGTTTGAGTTGATTCATTTTACAAATCGAAGCTCTTGACCTAAACTTTCTGATAAGGCAAAATTCACTTAATTTTGGTACTGTTAGAAAATGTTTTATGTCTCAAGAGTGATTCATTTGTTTTCGAAGTCTTTCAAGATCTATTCTTCGATTCTGTTGCATGAGTGCTTATGTATGCTATTGTTTGATTGCGATAGAATTCCCAGAGCGCGAAGCGCGCTACTGCGAGTCTTTAGGTTTCAGCGATCGTTAGCAAGGAAAGTTCATACTTTGATCATATTTTTCAATACCCAATTTTCGTTGCATTAGTTATATCCTCAAACACTTGCATGAGTAGGACTGGTTACATAATATGATGCTTTGTAGTTCATGAGGTAGGAACCCAATGACTTGAGATTAACCAAGAGAATATACACTTTGTTATTTATTGCTTAGCCATGCTTGTATACGTGGATTGGTATGAGTGATTTCTTGAAAGTTGTGAGTGTAATAACAACTAAGGGTTTCTTTAAGGTGAAAATTTAATACACATCTGGGTGGATTGGTTGTGGCACCCCGGGGATGGACCTGTGGTTCTCAGGGCACCTGGGGATATACCAGTGCTGCCCAAGGAATGCCACCCAGGTTCAAAGGGATCATACATCATTCATGCCTAGAAACTTCCGTGTGCAGCCACAATGCCATTATGGGCTCTGACATAGTTGAGTATGTTGTGTGACCTCTTTCCGTGGTAGACTAGCAGATGTAGCGGATGTAGGTGGTACAGTGTACCTAGGGTTAAGAGTTAATGCTTCTGAAAGACTGTGTCTCGGTCATCCGTTTCTCAAACACCATGCAGTGCGAGAAATCAAACGGAGGAGATCGAGTCGTGTGGGGAAAAGTGCACAAACCTTATCAGAGTGTACAAATTATTCATGAGTAGTCGTGTCCCCGGTTGTGGACATCTTGAGTATCCTGGTATTTGAATTATGGACTGATCTCAACACTTGATTTAACTTGTTGGGTTATTAATGACTTTGGTTTGGGGATTGAGATGGGGGTACCATTCTCAATTGTTCATGATTAAATTTAACAAAGTAGTTAAATAAATACATTCCTTTGTTGTAGGGAAAAACTAGCTTTATGCAAAAATAAACCTTACAGCCTCCACCAGTCAAATATGCATGTAGTTGTAGGCATTGCTCATTATTATTACAGTGTGTTTCTTGCCAGCATATTCAATGTGCTGACCTACGTGGCTGCAACGTATCATGTTGCAGAGTTTTCAGACAAAGATTAAGGTGGGATAGGTCATTGTCATGCACTCAATGTTTGCCATGGAATTGGATGGACTCAACTACTCTTCATAGCTTTCGCAGTTTATTTGTTTTAGATGGCCTTTAGCCATTTTCGTGTAATGGATATTGCCTCTTCGAGAACTTTTTGATGTAATAAAGTGTGATTGAACCTCTATTATAAATCCTCGAGTACTGTGTGTGCCAGCATACCGATCCAAGGATAACACTGAGCACAGAGACTTCGGTTCATTGGAACCGTGGTCGCTACAAGATGGTATCAGAGCACACGTGGACTGTAGGATGCGGCCACTAGGATAAGCCATATGATGTTATTCTCTATTCATTCTACTTCTTCTCTACTAATTCTAATTCTTCTCTACTTCTTTTCTATAGATGTCGGACCAAGTGAGCAAGTTCACTCAGCCAGACGATGACACCCCTTTCGGAAAGCACTTGAAGGAAGTCACTAGATACTTGCACATTGGAATACCAAGTATCGCTGGAGATCTCTACGCAACATCGCAGGAAGAGGAATGCTGGAAGATCAAAGTTAGTGTACCGGGGAGAACTATTGCACCATTCACGGAGCCACTAGAGCTAGAATTCGACGCATCGACATAGAGCTTGGGAAAGAGTATGGCAGCTCACATCACATTTGGATGCATATGTGAAGTCTACGACAAGGACCTGGAAGACACCATCTACCAGATTTGTGGACGTCGAGACCAGCAATGAGAGATGCTTCGCACCAGGAAGGACATATCCATTGCATCAAACATCCAGGAGATGGACCAACATGTTCGACGCTATGAGAATCAGATGTGCACACTTATCCAGAAGACCAACATGGTGATAACCCGGGATGTGGAGCTAGAAGAAGAACTCAAGACAGTATAAGATGGATATGAAGAAGAAATCACCATACTATTGGAGCAGAATGAAGCACTGAAAAATAAGGTTGGAACTGGCACAGTGAAGCTGGAACCAGAGATAGGAATTACTATGGAGAACTACATTCTGATAGATGACACCGACAGTGATGAAAGTGACTATGAAGACGAAGCTGGAGCAGATATCATGGAGTCTTCAGATGACCACCCTGTAATCGTTAGTATTAATACGAGTAGTTAGAATCGTTCACTAGCTGTGTAATAGGATCTTTTTGTTTGCTCTTGTTTGAAATTGAGTGATATGATATGAAATTGTTTGTCTCATGTGCATATGGGTAGTGATTTCCCTAGACCTCATTCCATTCTAATCTCTCCCCTCTAAACCCCTCAGATGCCTTCGAGACATGTGCCCGGATTTGAGTTTCCCCCTAAGCTCACTAAGTTGATCCAGCAGCAGAATACTTTGATGCAACTACTTGTCCAGAACTAGAACAACAACAACAACAACCCACCTCCGCCTCCCCATGAAAACTTGACCCGGTTCTTAAGGCTGCAACCGCTGGTGTTCTTTAGTAGCACCGAGCCTATAGTTGTAGATGAGTGGCTCTGTAAGATGGATAGAGAGCTAGCAACTGAAGGATGCACAGATGCAGAGAGAGTGCATTTTGCTGCACATCAGCTTGAGGGACTAGCAGTCGCTTGGTGGGAGAACTACACCGCCGCCTACCCACTTGCTGCGATTACTTGGGATTAGTTTCATCAAGCTTTTCGCACAACACATGTCTCAGCAGGAGCCATGAGCCCGAAGAAGCGTGAGTTTCACAACTTGCGCCAAGGAAACCGTACTGTGGGGCAGTACGTGGATGATTTTAGGCAGTTAGCTCGGTACGCGCCAGATGATGTGTCCACTGACGCCGTGAAGCAGGAATAGTTGTTAGAAGGACTCAATGATGAGATGAGTATGCAGCTGATGCTAGCAACCTACAACAACTATCAAGAGCTAGTGGACAAAGCTATTATGCTAGAAGGGAAGCAGCAACAGATTGACAACCGCAAGAGGAAGTATGGAGTTGGGAAGTTCAACTCTGGAGCCCAGCAAAAGCCCCGCTATACCCCATACTCAGGAGGACACAACCATCCCACCCATAACCATGGATGCCATTCTAATAATGGAGGGAATGCACACAACCACAGTGGTACTAGAAATGGCAATGGGAATGGAGGAAACAACAGCCAGAATCGTTCCACTCCCTCAACGCCTGCTAAGAAGCATCTGAGCCACGTTACCTGTTTCAAGTGTGGAAAGACCGGACATTACACCAATGAATGCCCCGAGTCAAAGAATGGGAATGGAAATGGAAGCTCAGGAAAGAAGCCCAACCCGTTCACTAGAGGACAAGTGAACCACGTCAATGTGGAGGAGATTGACGAACAGCCCGACACAGTAGTCTGTAAGTTGATTAATGCATTTATTTCCCTAGTTCTTTTTGACACTGGTGCATCGCATTCATACATATCAAGGGGTTTTGTGGAAAAGTATAAGTTGCCCACCGTAGCCCTTAGGACGCCCATGTTAGTGAGTCCCCCTGGAGCAGAGTATATGACTAGCCATGGATGCTATCAAGTGCCATTGACCATTGGAAGACATGTATTTCCCACAGGCCTTATTCTTTTGGAATCCTAGGGTTTGGATGTAATCATAGGTATGGATTGGCTATCCAAATTTGGAGGAAACATCGATTGTGCCAGTAGATCAATTCTTCTCACCACCTCGGAAGGAAAGAGGATCAAGTATGTGTTGAGACACACACCCAGGAAAGCGCATGTGAATGCACTCACGGGAGTTGTTCAGGAAGAAGTGCCAGTTGTGAAGGATTACCTGGATGTATTCCTAGAGGAGTTACCCGGCATGCCACCAGATAGAGACATAGAGGTCTTAATTGAACTATTACCCGACACCAGACCAATATCTAAGAGACCATACTGGGTGCCCGCTAACGATCTGGAGGAGATCAAGAAGAAAATCAAGGAGTTAATGGATAAGGGTTACATACGACCAAGTTCATCACCATGGGGATCCCCAGTGCTCCTACTCAAGAAGAAGGATGGATCTTTGAGAATGGTTGTTGACTATCGTGCACTGAACGAGGTTACAATAAAGAATAAGTACCCACTTCCAATGATCAACGATCTATTTGACCAGCTGCAAGGAGCCAAGGTATTCTCCAAGATCGATTTGCGATCAGGATATCATCAGCTGAAGATCCGAGAACATGCTATACCCAAGACAGCTTTTACCACAAGGTACGAGCTTTATGAGTATACAGTTATGTCATTTGGTCTGACTAGCACTCCTTCCTATTTCATGAGTATGATGAACAAGGTATTCATGGAATTCTTGGATAAGTTTGTGGTAGTATTCATTGATGACATATTGATATACTCCAAGAATGAAGAGGAGCATAAGGAACATTTGTGTTTAGTTCTCGAGAAGCTCCGAGAACATCAGTTATACACCAAGTTTATTAAATGTGAGTTTTGGTTGAATGAAGTTGGATTCCTTGGACATGTTATATCAGGAGACAACATATCCATAGACCCCGCCAAGGTTGAGGCAGTCATAGAATGGAAGGCACCCACCTTAGTTGGCGAAATTCACAGTTTTCTTGGACTCGCAGGATATTATCGGAGATTTAGTGAGAATTTCTCGTAGATTGCAAAACCTATGACGGAGTTATTGAAGTGGGAGACTAAGTATAAGTGGACCGAGGAATGTGAGGCCAGTTTTCAGGAGTTGAAGAAATGTTTGGTTACTGCGCCAGTGCTGATTCTTCCGGATATACGCAAGGATTTCCAAGTGTATTGTGACGCTTCTCGTCAAGGACTTGGAGGTGTTCTCATGCAAGACAAAAGAGTTGTGTCATATGCTTCACGTCAACTTCGACCACATGAGTTGAATTACGCCACACATGATTTGGAGTTAGCAGCCGTGGTGCACGCACTCAAAACCTGGAGACATTTTCTTATTGGAAACCGTTGTGATGTATACACGGATGATAAGATTTTGAAGTATATCTTCACACAGAAGGAGCTGAATCTCAGGCAAAGGAGATGGCTTGAGCTCATAAAGGATTACGACATGAGGTTGCATTACCATCCAGGAAAAGCCAATGTCGTGGCAGATGCTCTAAGACGTAAGAGTTATGTAAACACCATCATTTCCGAAGGTTTACCCCAGGAGTTAGACGATGATCTTAGGGATTTGAAAATGGAGATAGTACCTAGATATTATGTTGCCACCTTGGAAATTCGGTCCACTTTGTTGGCAAAAATACGAGAAGCCCAAAAGATGGACAAAGAGATTGCAGAAATAAAGGAAAGAATATCCAAAGGAAAGGCAGAAGGATTTCGTGAGGATGAATACGAAACACTTTGGTTTGAAAAGCGTATTTATGTGCCCAATGACCCCGAGATTAGGAAGTTGATTCTCCAGGAGGCTCATGATTCACCATATTTGATTCACCCAGGCAACACCAAGATGTACTTTGATTTGAAGCAGAATTTCTAGTGGACCGGAATGAAGAAGGACATTGCTGAGTATGTAGTAGTATGTGACATTTATCATAGGGTCAAGGCTGAACATCAGAAGCCAGCAGGGTTATTAAAGTCGTTACCCATACCCGAATGGAAGTGGCACACACTTGGTATGGATTTCATCACAGGACTACCCAAGACACATTTAGGGTATGATTCCATTTGGGTGATACTTGATCATTTGACTAAAGTAGCTCACTTTATCCCCGTGAAGACCACTTACATGAGTGCTAAGTTGGCCAAGATATACATGACCAAGATCGTATGTTTGCATGGTGTTCCGAGGACCATTGTACCAGATAGAGGAACACAGTTTATCTCAAAGTTTTGGAAGCAGTTGCACGAGACTTTAGGTACTAGGCTAGAGTTCAGTACAACCTTTCATCCATAGACCAATGGACAGACCGAGAGAGTCAATCAGATCCTGGAGGACATGTTGAGAGCTTGTGCGCTAGATTATGGATCTAGTTGGGATGATAACTTGTCGTACGCAGAGTTTTCTTACAACAACAGTTATCAAACTAGTTTACAAATGGCCCCTTTCGAGGCTTTATACGGAAGAAGGTGCAGAACACCGTTGATGTGGGATGAAGTTGGAGAGACCGTCTGTTATTTGGACCCGATTTGATCAAAGATTCAGAAGAGAAGGTCAAATTGATATGTGACAGACTTAAGGTAGCCCAGTCCAGGCAGAAGAGTTATGCAGATACGAAACGTAAGGAGGTGAGCTACGAAGTTAGTGTGTCTCCGCTTCGAGAAGTTAAGCGTTTCGGAGTTAAGGGTAAATTGGCACCAAGATTTGTGGGACCATACAAAGTTTTGGAGCGCAGAGGTGAAGTAGCTTATCGGCTAGAGTTGCCCGAGACTTTGTCTGGAGTTCACGATGTGTTTCACGTATCTCAGTTGAAGAAGTGTCACGCAGAGATGGCCGAGATTCCGTTACGTGATATAGTGCCCCTGGAAGCAATTCAGTTAGAGAGCGACCTGACTTATGAGGAGAAGCCCGTTAAGATTCTCGAGGTTGCCGACAGAGTTACCCGCAGCAAAGTCATCAAGTTCTGCAAAGTACAGTGAAGTCACCATACAGAGGACGAAGCCACCTGGGAACGAGAGGATGATCTACGCCAGGACCACCACACCTATTTTCTAGCCAACACGAATCTCAAGGGCGAGATTCATCTTAAGGGAGGGGGTAGGTTTGTAACATCCCAATTTTCAATTTGGATGTTATCATAGATCACTCATATGCATTCATAATTTGAGCATTTTTGTGCATGAGTTTATATGAAAATTGATCCAAGACTTTGAGCAACTTAAGGACCCAAGTGAGTGAGTTGGAAGTTTTTCCAAAGAGGAGCCCACTATTTTATTTATTTTCCAATGGGATTGGATCAATAATATATTTGCCAAATTTCAATTTTTCCAATATTTAAAATAAGTGAGAGAAGATAATATAACTTCTTCAAAAGTATAATAAAAATGTTGGAATTTGATTTTTGATTAAAAATAATTTTATTCAATTTTTATTTGCAGTTTAATATTTAAAAAATTGCATTAAAAAGTTATTTTCTTTTTAGGCATTTTAATATCAGAAAAGTGTTCACTTTGTTCTAAATATTAGGTTTAGACGGTGAAAATTGTTTCTGGTATTTTCAGAATTTTTTTATATTTTATTTTAATTTTCCGTTCGGGCAATTTTATAAAAAAAAAACTTCGCTCGCACCGCACTGGGCCGAAGCCTAGCCGGCCACCAGGCCGCGGCCCGTCTCCCCACCGCCTTCCTCCCGAGCGGGAGGAGTCCTGCCGCCGCTTCTTCTTTCCCCTCCTCCAAGCACCCCCGCCCCTCCCCCAACCTATAAGTACCCCGGCCCCCTCCCCGTTTCCCCTCACACCGCCGCCGCCACGCCCCACATCGCCAGGAGTTTGCCACCGCTTTTAGCCGCCACCGCCGCCCGACTCCACCGCCGCCGCCTGACTCCGTCGCCGCCACCCGACTCCGCCGCCCGGCGCCGCCCTCGCCTCGCCTCCCCCTCGCCGAGCCTAAGCCGCCACCGCCGCCTCTGACCTCGCTGTCGGCCGGTTCTTTGCCGAATTTTTGCCGGTTTTCTAGGTAAAAACCTAGGCGTTCTTTATTTCGTTTGTTCGGTTTTTTAGGAAACCCCTAGTTCATTTTTTCGGTTTTATTGTTTAACGAACGTCCACTGTTTAGTTACAGAAAATGAATGTTCGCAAATTAGTCTTTCTTTTTCTGTTAATTTTTCTCGAGGACCTATCTGTGATGATTTTTTTTACAAATCGGTCCCTGATCTTCAATCCCCCGTAACATTGTACTCGTTAGTCAGAATTAGATGAAACCAACGCCAGTTTCTTCATTTAGATCTTATCTTTCCAGTAGCGTAGCTTAAAGTTGTTTTTGAAAGTTTTTTACTTTTGAATTTAAGCAGTTTTGTTTTTGAACTTCGTTTTATCGTAATTTGAGCTTCATAGCTTCGTTTGAGTTGATTCTTTTTGCAAATCAAAGCTCTTGACCTAAAATTTGTGATAAGGTCAAATTCACTTAATTTTGGTACTGTTAGAAATTGTTTTCTGTTGCAAGAGTGATTCGTTTGTTTTCGAAGTCTTTCGAGATCTGTTCTTCGATTCTGTTGCATGATTGATTATGTATGCTATTGTTTGATTGTGATAGAATTCCCGGAGTGCAAAGCGTGCTACTACGAGTCTTTAGGTTTCAGCGATCGTCAGGAAGGCAAGTTCATAGTTTGATCATATTTTTCAATACCCAGATTTCATTGCATTACTAAAATCCTCAAACACTTGCATGAGTAGGACTGGTTACATAATATGATGCTTTGTAGTTCATGAGGTAGGAACCCAATGACTTGAGATCAACCAAGGGAATATACGCTTTGTTATTTATTGCTTAGCCATGCTTGTAGACGTGGATTGGTATGAGTGATTTCATGAAAGTTGTGAGTGTAAGAACAACTAAGGGTTTCTTTAAGGTGGAAATTTAATACACATCTGGGTGGATTGGTTGTGGCACCCTGGGGATATACCAGTGCTGCCCAAGGAATGCCACCCAGGCTCACATGGATCATATATCATTGATGCCTAGAAACTTACAAATGCAGCCACCATGCCATCATGGGCTCTGACATAGTTGAGTATGTTGTGTGACCTCTTTCCGTGGTAGACTAGCAGATGTAGCGGATGTTGGTGGTACGGTCTACCCAGGGTTAAGAGTTAATGCTTCTAAAAGACTGTGTCTCGGTCATCTGTTTCTCAAACACCATGTAGTGCGAGAAATTAAACGGAGGAGATCGAGTCATGTGGGAAAAGTGCACAAACCTCTGCAGAGTGTACAAACTATTTATGAGTAGCCGTGTCCCCGGTTATGGACATCTTGAGTATCCTGGTATTTGAATTATGGACAAATCTCCACACTTGATTTAACTTGTTGGGTTATTAATGACTTTGGTTTCGGGATTGAGATGGGGGTACAATTCTCAATTGTTCATGATTAAATTTAACAAAGTAGTTAAATAAATACATTCCTTTCTTGTAGGGAAAAACTAGCTTTATGCAAAAATAAATCATACAGCCTTCACCAGCCAAATATGCATGTAGTTGTAGGCATTGCTCATTATCATTACAGTGTGTTTCTTGCCTGTATATTCAATGTGTTGACCTACATGGCTGCAACGTATCATGTTGCAGAGTTTTCAGACGAAGATTAAGTTGCGATAGGTTGTTGTCATGCACTCAATGTTTGCCGTGGAGTTGGGTGGACTCAACTACTCTTCATAGCTTCCGAAGTTTATTTGTTTTAGATGGCCTTTAGCCATTTTCATGTAATGGATATTGCCTTTTCGAGGACTTTTCGATGTAATAAAGTGTGATTGAACCTCTGTTATAAATCCTCGAGTACTGTGTGTGTCACCATACCGATCGAAGGATGACACTGAGCACAGAGACTTCGGTTCATTGGAACCGTGGTCGCTACAATGTTCAGATCCATGTGATTCAAAACAAAGTTCAACATTGACATAAAACAATACACTGGTACGCGTATGTGCTCTACAGACGGTTATTAACCCCTTTCCGCAAAGGCATTTGGAACCATCGCCAAGTGAGTGAGAGCGATAGGGGGGTCCTTCCCACACGACCCAGAAACCGTCGGGGATATGCCCTCCTGGCACACACGCTTGGCAAAATGAGGTCGTGTGCGACTGGTGAGCTCTCAAATATGGTAATACGTACAGTAGAGCTAAAAAATTCAATTATACAAGAGAAATTGTTTCCGGTTGCAAGTACATCCCACACAGCCAGTCCCTTCTAAATATTTCCATTCGTATTTACATCCCACACAGTTTCTCCAAGGAAAATGTTTCCGTTCATAGGTACACCACCCACAGTTTTCCCCGTTAAATCGTTTGTGATAGCGTTGCCATTGCACATGATATTAACAATTTTATTGTTTGCGTTACTGAATGCATCACACACGGTGCGTAGAAGAAACTATGTGGCAAAGGCTGTCCATCACGCATAGTTTTTTGTGGTAAACATTTGCGCAAGCTGGCCTAATGCAAACCGTTTTCAAGAGGATGTTGCGTGTGATTGTTCAGTGATCCAACACGATTTATTCCTAGAAACTGTGTGCGTTTCCTGAGGTCATCGCCCACGGTATTTTCTCAATAATCGTTTGCAATAGCAAAACCCAATTAGCAGGCTAATTGCCCTATTATTAATAATCCATTTATTAATTGAATTGACATTCATATTAAGCACATAATATATTTCATTTCCGTATTAAGGAAGCATGATTTCATAATTGAAATAAATCAGAGTACGACATGATATAGCTTCAGCACTCAGCTACCCCATTACACAACTGCACCAACACCAAGTTTCACATGCAACATGTCGAACCTTTTGAAATTAGCATCATAGACGGTACATAGACAGATGCATCTCATCTGGAAAACTGCTGAAGTGGAAGGTGAATATTGAGCCGTCATTCATGTTGAAGGTCTTTGCAACTTTAGGCTAGTGTCCGTGGATGATTGACCGTCTATCCTTGGTCCTCTTCAGGAACACATCAATATTGAACTGTGGGTGTTGTATGAAAACTTTCCTCACCTCCTGACCATAGAGGTGGTTTGGGAGGTAATCATCAGTGAACTGCTTTGGAAATGCCTGAAAACAAGGATGTGCATAAATATCTTCTCTGTATTGGAAACGGAGCAAAGGGATAAAAAAGGCATGGTATAATAGTTAGTACCATCTTGTAGTGAACTGATGTCTTATTCATTGTGTAGACAAAGATTTTGTTGTTTTTTGCCGCTATCTTCTTTATCCTCACAATCTTTCTGAGTTTCTTGACTTAATTGATATTCATGGACAGCTCATTTCCCCATATGCAAAAAGGGTCGAATAGTGGGTCAAAACCTCTGGTAGCAGAACCTACATGTGCAAGGCCGAATTATTAAAACCCTAAATATTATAATGGTTCCAAGAATTGCACAATAATGTGCTATTAGACAACGGACCATGCACGTGCAGTTAACTAAACACCACAACAAATGAACCAAATGTTAACTGAGCACCACATTGCATAATATAACATACTCCTAATAGAAGATCAGACAGTTAACCAAACCAAGCATGCTTAACAACTTGGAAATATAGCAATTGTATTTTTTTCTTATGTATTTAGTATAGCCAAATTTGATTGATTTCTCACATGGTATACAATAACAAAATGCACCCACAACAATTGAACACCGCATTGCATAATTGAACCAAGCAGTTAACTATACACCACAACAAATGAACCAAACGTTAACTGAGCACCACATTGCACAAGATAACATACTCCTAATAGAAGATAAGAGAGTTAAACAAACCAAGCATGCTTAACAACTTGGAAATATAGCAATTGTATTAGTTTCTCATGTATTTAGTACAGCCAAATTCGATTTATTTCTCATATGGTATACAATAATAGAATGCACCCAAAACAATTGAACATCGCATTGCAGAATTGAACCAAGCAGTTAACTAAACACCACAACAAATGAATCAAATGTTAACTAAGCACCACAGTGCACAATATAACATACTCCTAATAGAAGGTCAGAGAGTTAAATAAACCAAACATGCTTAACAACTTGGAAATATGCAATTGTATTTGTATCTCATGTATTTAGTACAGCCAAATTCAATTTATTTCGCACATGGTATACAATAATAGAATGCATCCATAACAGCTGAATATCGCATTGTAGAATTGAACCAAACGGTTAACTAAACACCACAACAAATGAACCAAACGTTAACTGGGCATCACATTGCACAGTATAACATACTGCTAATAGAAGATCAGACAGTTAACCAAACCAAGCATGCTTGACAACTTGGAAAATTGCACCCTAAAGAATTGAACATCACATTTGCATAATTGAACCAAACATTTAACAAAACTCCACATTGCACGATATATAGAGCATATACACTAGAACAAAATATTGCATGGTAAAAGGAGATATCACAATTCACTAGAATTTGTTAAGGAAAGGTAGTAGCTAGCAAACTGAACATGGGTCCCTATAGTGAGCTAATAAGACAAGCTACTCCTTGATACGTCTCCAATGTATCTACTTTTCCAAACACTTTTGCCCTTGTTTTGGACTCTAACTTGCATGATTTGAATGGAACTAACCTGGACTGACGCTGTTTTCAGCAGAATTGCCATGGTGTTGTTTTTGTGCAGAAATAAAAGTTTCGGAATGACCTGAAATTCAACGGAGAATTATTTCGGAGTATATAAAAAAATATCTACAGAAAGAACCAAGCCAGGGGCCCACACCCTGTCCACGAGGGGGGGGCATGCCCCCTCCCCCTGGGCGCGCCCCCTGCCTCGTCGGCCCCCTGTTGCTCCACCAACGTCTACCCGGACACCATATATTCACTTTTGGGGAGATAAAAAATCAGAGAGGAAGAATTATCGCGTTTTACGATACGGAGCTACCGCAAATCCCTAATCTCTCTCGGGAGGGATGATCTGGAGTCCGTTCGGGGCTCCGGAGAGGGGAGGTCGTCGCCATCGTCATCATCAACCTCTCTCCATCACCAATTCCATGACGCTCACCGCCATGCGTGAGTAATCCCATCGTAGGCTTGCTGGACGGTGATGGGTTGGATGAGATTTACCATGTAATCAAGTTAGTTTTGTTAGGGTTTGATCCCTAGTGTCCACTATGTTCTAAGATTGATGTTGCTACGACTTTGCCATGCTTAATGCTTGTCACTAGGGCCTGAGTGCCATGATTTCAGATTAGAACCTATTATGTTTTCATGAATATATGTGTGTTCTTGATCCTATCTTGCAAGTCAATAGTCACCTACTATGTGTTATGATCCGGCAACCCCGAAGTAACAATAGTCGGGACCACTCCCGGTGATGACTGTAGTTTGAGGAGTTCATGTATTCACTATATGTTAATGCTTTGGTCCGGTAATTTCTTAAAAGGAGGCCTTAATATCCCTTAGTTACCACTAGAACCCCGCTGCCACGGGAGGGTAGGACAAAAGATGTCATGCAAGTTCTTTTCCATAAGCACGTATGACTATATTCGGAATACATGCCTACATTCCATTGATGAACTGGAGATAGTTTTGTGTCACCCTATGTTATAACTATTACATGAGGAATTGCATCCGACATAATTCTCCATCTCCGATCCAATGCCTACAAGCTTTTCACATATTGCTTGTTGGTTATTTACTTTTCCGCTGCTACTGTTACAAAAACTACAAAAACACTACCGTAACTTTTATTGCCGTTACCACTATTTCCATATTACCTTGCTACTAAATTACCTTGCTGCAGATGCCAGGTGTGGTTGAATTGACAACTCAGCTGCTAATACTTAAGAGTATTCTTTGGCTCCCCTTGTGTCGAATCAATAAATTAGGGTTGAATACTTTACCATCGAAAACTGTTGCGATCCCCTACACTTGTGGGTTATCAAGACTATTTTTTGGCACCGTTGCCGGGGAGCATATCTATATTCTTTAAGTCACTTGGAATTTATATCTGTTGATCACTATGAAGAATTTGAAGGACTCAAAAACCAAGATCTTTCCCTCAACTACGAGGGGAGGTAAGGAACTGCCATCTAGCTCTGCACTTGATTCACCATCTGTTATGAGTAAATCTGCGACACCTACTCCTCCTATTGAATCTGATATGTCGCATGTTCTTGATGATGCCACTTCTTCTATGTATGATGAAACTACTTCTATGCTTAATAATACTGTGCCACTAGGTGAATTTCTAGATGATCAAATTGCTAAGGTTAGGGAGAGTGCAAATATTGAAACTGATAATATTGATGAAAGTGATCATGAAGATTCTCCCCCTAGATATGAATTTCCTGTTATTCTTGAGGGTTATGTTATGGATGAAGAAATTGCTAGAGACTTTCTTGCTTTCAATGATAGATATGATCTTAAGAAATTATTAGCTAAGCTGAAAGAAAAGTCTTTGAATGCTAGAATGAAATATGACCCTGATTTTGCTACTTCACGTATCTTTGTTACAGATAAGGATTATGATTTCTTTGTTGATCCTGAGTTAATTACTTTGGTTGAATCTGATCCTTTCCATGGCTATGAATCTGAAACTGTTGTGGCACATCTTACTAAGTTGAACGATATAACCACCCTGTTCACCAACGATGAAAAGATTCATTATTACTATATCCTTAAGTTATCTTCGTTCTCATTAAAGGGTGATGCTAAGACATGGTTTAGTTCTCTTGATCCTGGTTATGTGCGTAGTCCCCAGGATATGATTTATTACTTCTCTGCTAAATATTTTCCCATTCGTAAGAAATAAGCTGCCTTACGGGAAATATACAATTTTGTGCAAATTGAAGAAGAGAGTCTCCCACAAGCTTGGGGGAGGCTTCTCCAATTACTTAATGCTTTGCTTGATCATCCTCTTCAGAGGAATGAAATACTTGATGTCTTTTATAATGGACTAACCGATGCTTCAAGAGACCACCTGGATAGTTGTGCTGGTTGTGTTCTCAGGGAAAGAACAGTTAATCAAGATGAATTACTATTGAATAATATGTTGACCAATGAAAATAATTGGACACTTCCTGAACCAACCCCTAAGCCAACTTCAAAGAAAAGGGGTGTTCTATTTCTCAGTCCTGAAGATATGCAGGAGGCAAAGAAATCTATGAAAGAAAAAGGTATTAAAGCTGAAGATGTTAAGAATTTACCACCTATTGAAGAAATACATGGTCTTGATAACCTGACATAGGTAGTAAAGGTAAATTATCTTTATAGATTTGATGAAGGTGATATTCCTCGTTATAAGTCTGCTAGCCAATGCTTAGATGAGTTTGGTAATTTTATTGTGAAGCAAGAAAACTTCAATACTTATGTTGGTAGACAATTGCAACGTAATGCTTATATTATTGAACGCTTGAGTGATTGTATGTCTAGAGTTAAAGGTGAGTTGAAACTCATTAGTAAACATGCTTCTATGGTTACCACTCAAGTAGAACAAGTACTTAAGGCTCAGAATGATTTGCTCAATGAATTAAATAGTAAGAATAATGACTTTGTTGTTGGAGTTGCAACTAGAGGGGGTAAAGTGACTCCGTAACCTTTCTATCCAGAGGGCCACCCTAAGAGAATTGAGCAAGATTCTCAGAGAGCTAATTTAGATGCACCTATTTCTTCTAAGAAGAAGAAAAAGAAAAATGATAGGACTTTGCATGCTTCTAGTGAACCTGTAGCTGACACATCTAAGAATCCCAATGATATCTCTATTTTTGATGATGAGACACAATCTGGTAATGAACATGAACCTAGTGAGAATGTTAATGATGATGTTCATGATGATGCTCAACCTAGCAATGATAATGATGTAGAGATTGAACCTGCTGTTGATCTTGATAACCCACAATCAAGGAATCAACATTATGATAAGAGAGACTTTGATGCTAGGAAGCACGGTAAGGAAGGAGAACCATGGGTTCAGAAACACATGCCTTTTCCTCCTAAACCATCCAAGAAAAAGGATGATGAGGATTTTGAGCGCTTTGCTGAAATGATTAGACCTATCTTTTTGCGTATGCGTTTGACTGATATGCCTAAAACAAATCCTTATGCTAAGTATACGAAAGATATCATTACCAATAAAAGAAAAATACCTAAAGTTGAAATTTCCACCATGCTTGCCAATTACACTTTTAAGGGTGGAATACCTAAGAAACTAGGGGATCCAGGAGTACCTACTATACCTTTCTCCATTAAAGGAAACTATGTTAAAATTGCTTTATGTGATCTTGGAGCTGGTGTTAGTGTTATGCCTCTTTCTTCATATCTTAGACTTGACTTGAGTAAGTTGACACCTACTGAAATATCTTTGCAAATGGCCGATAAATCAACTGCTATACCTATCGGTATTTGTGAGGATGTGCCTATTGTGGTTGCAAATGTTACTATTCTAACGGACTTTGTTATCCTTGATATTCTGGAGGACGATAGTATGTCTATTATCCTTGGTAGACCCTTTTTGAATACTGCAGAGGCTGTTATTGATTGCAACAAAGGCAATGTTACTTTTCATATCAATGGTAATGAGCATACGTTAAACTTTCCAAGGAAACAACCTCAGGTTCACAGTATCAATTCCATTGGAAAAATTACAACTATTACTATTGGAGGTTTTGAATTTCCTCTTCCTACTGTCAAGAAGACATATGATATTCTTATTGTTGGGGACATACATATCCTCATTGAGGTAACCTAGTGTTATTCGAAAATTCTCTGGTTACATGTTATTCGGAAAGATTTCATTAACAAGACTTGATCAACCTTGTTAATGGACTCCTTTTGATGAGCATGAGATTGGTGAATCTAGATAGCACAACTTTCTGTATCCTCCTTTTACTTTCTGTTAATTAGATTAAATAAAGCAAAAATAGTATTTTATCTCTGTTTCCAGAGTTATCCGTGCAATAAAAAATACCCCGAAAATAAAAGTTCTCCAAATGCCCTGAAAATGAAATATGATTTTTTTCTAGAATATTTGAGAATATTTGGCACAAAGAACACAACAGGGGGAGCCAACACCTGGCCACGAGGGTCCAGGGCGCGCCCACCCTCACTGGCACGCCCCCTGCCTCGTGGGCCCCACGTGGCCCCCTCCACTTATTCCTGCACCCACACACTCCTTCTTCCTCCCAAAAAATCACTATCCAGCTCAAGCACGAGTTCTAGCTCATCTTGCTGGCATTTTCGATCTTCTTGCTCAAAGCTCCATTCACAAAACTATTTGGGGAGATTGTTCTTTGGTATGTGACACCTCCATTGGTCCAATTAGTTTTTGTTCTAGTGCTTTATTTATTGCAAATTTTTGCTGCTGTGCTGACCTTGTTCTTGAGCTTGCATGTTAAATTTCTTTGCTTCCAAGTAGTTCTAATGCATGATGTAGTCTCTAGGCACTTGTAGGAGTTGTTCCTATCAATCTTGTTGAGTTTGGTTCACTTTTATTTTGAGTTACTAAAAATTTCAGAAAATTTCAGAGGGGGAAAATGATGAGGAGATTATTGAGAGGCTCTTCCAGTAAAAGTTCACAGGATAAGAAGAAGGAAGAGAATAAGAAGCCCAAATATAATCTTCCTCGCATTGCGGAAGTTCGGCCGTGTGAATGGCCTTGTAATGAGTTCTTGGAAGCCGCCGGGATTTACGAAGACTTTTATTATTTGGCGAACAATGCAGGCCTCACAGACTTCCTCCACGACCAGCGTGAACAATATCTCTTGCTCACGAATATTTTTACGCAAAACTTTCATTTTCATGCTAAGAAATTACCACCTTCAGTGGAGTTTTGTTTATATGATGAGGTTAAGGAGATGTCATTCTTTGGATTTTGTGAAGTATGCAAGATACCCTTTGCTGGTAGTCTTGAAGAACCCCAGCGCAAGGATGTTGAATGGTAGCTATAGGGAAAACTAGGCAAGTTTCAGGGGCAAGAATTACTAGTATACATTTTCCTGTTCTACGCTACTTTGCTATATTTGCTAGTAGATGCTTAATTTGTCATGGGAACAGCGGGAATCTTAGTGCCCCTTTTTTCTTTTTCTTTTTTTCTTCCTTTTTTGGGGTCTTTCTTTTTTATTTGGCCTCTCTTCCCTTTTTTTCTTTTTTTTTCTTTGGGACAATGCTCTAATAATGATGATTATGACACTACTATTTGTTTACAACTCATAGATTACAACTCGATACTAGAACAAAATATGACTCTATATGAATGCCTCTGGCGGTGTACCGGGATGTGCAATGAATCAAGTGTGACATGTATGAAAAATTATGCATGGTGGCCTAGCCACAAATACGAAGTCAACCACATGATCATGCATGGCAATATGACAATGATAAAGCATGTCATATGAACAGAATGATGGAAAGTTGCATGGCAATATATCTCGGAATGGCAATGGAAATGCCATGATAGGTAGGTATGGTGGCTGTTTTGAGGAAGGTATATGGTGGGTGTATGGTACCGGCGAAAGTTGCGTGGTACAAGAGAGGCTAGCAATGGCGGAAGGGTGAGAGTGCGTATAATCCATGGACTCAACATTAGTCATAAAGAACTCACATACTTATTGCAAAAATCTACAGGTCATCAAAACCAAGCACTACACGCATGCTCCTAGGGGAAGGGTTGGTAGGAGTTAACCATCGCGCGATCGCGACCTCCACACAAAGGATGACAATCAAAGAAATACCTCATGCTTCAAATTTGTCACACAACGGTTACCATACGTGCATGCTACGGGACTTGCAAACCTCAACACAAGTATTTCTCAAATTCACAACTACTCTACTAGCATGACTCTAATATCACCATCCTCATATCTCAAAACAATCATGAAGTATCAAACTTCTCATACTATTCAATGCACTCTAAATGAAAGTTTTTATTATACCCATCTTGGATGCCTATCATATTAGGACTAATTTTATAACCAAAGCAAATTACCACGCTGTTATAAACGACTATGAAAATAATATAAGTGAAGCATGAGAGTTCGTGTATTTCTTCAAAATAAAACCACCGCCGTGCTCTAAAAAGATATAAGTGAAGCACTAGAGCAAATGACAAACTACTCCGAAAGATATAAGTGAAGATCAATGGGTAGTTGAGTAATTATGTAACTATGTGAAGACTCTCTAACATTTAAGAATTTCAGATCTTGGGATATTATTCAAACAGCAAGCAAAACAAAATAAATTTATGCTCCAAGCAAAACACATATCATGTGGTGAATAAAAATATAGCCTCACGTCAAGTTACCGATAGACGAAGACGAAGGAAAGATGCCTTCCCGGGGCATCCCCAAGCTTAGGCTCTTGGTTGTACTTGAATATTACCTTGGGGTGCCTTGGGAATACCCAAGATTAGGCTCTTGCTACTCCTTATTCCATAGTCCATCGAATCTTTACCCAAAACTTGAAAACTTCACAACACAAAACTCAACAGAACACTCGTAAGCTCCGTTAGTATAAGAAAATAAAACCACCACTTAAGTACTGTTATGAACTCATTATAAATTCATATTGGTGTAATATCTACTGTACTCCAACTTGTCTATGGTTCGTACCCACCGATACTACTCATAGATTCATCAAAATAAGCAAACAACACACGAAAAACAGAATCTGTCAAAAACAGAACAGTCTGTAGCAATCTGTAACTTTCGAATACTTCTGTAACTCTAAAATTTCTGAAATAAATTGGTGGACATGACGAATTTGTCTATTGATCATCTGCAAAAAGAATCAACCTAAAAGCACTCTCCAGTAAAGAATGACAACTAATGTCGTGAGCGCGAAGTTTCTGTTTTTTACAACAAGATCACAAAGACTTTCACCCAAGTCTTCCCAAAGGTTCTACTTGGCACTTTATCGAAACAAAAGCTACAAATCATGATTACTACAGTATCTTAATCATGTGGACACACAAAAACAGTAAGGGTAAATATTTGGTTGTCTCCCAACAAGCGCTTGTCTGTAATGCCTTTTAGCTAGGCATGATGATTTCAATGATGCTCGCATAAAAGATAAGAATTGAAGCATAACGGGAGCATCATGAAGAATATAACTAGCACATTTAAGTCTAACCCACTTCCTATGCATAGGGATTTTGTGAGCAAACAACTTATGGGAACGATAATCAACTAGCATAGGAAGGCAAAGCAAGCATAGCTTCAAAACTTTCAACATATAGAGAGGAAACTTGATATTATTGCAATAGGTAGAAACATATGTTCCTCTCTCATAATAATTTTCAGTAGCATCATGAATGAATTCAAAAAAAATAAACATCACATAAAGTATTATTTTCATGATCTCCAAGCATATAAATTTTATTACTCTCCACATAAGTGAATTTCTTCTCATGAATAATAGTGGGAGCAAACTCAACAAAATAATTATCATGTGGGGCATAATCCAATTGAAAACTAAAGTCATGATGACAAGTTTCATGGTTATCATTATTCTAAATAACATACAAGTCATCACAATCATCATCATAGATGGCAACTTTGTTCTCATAATCAATTGGAACCTCTTTCGAAATAGTGGATTCATCGCTAAATAAAGTCATGACCTCTCCAAAAGCACTTCTATAAATATTATCATCATATAGGCATGCTATCATCAAAATAAATTTGCTCATCAAAGCTTGGGGGACTAAAAATCATCTTCATCAAACATAGCATCCCCAAGCTTGTGGCTTTGAATATCATTAGCATCATGGATATTCGAAGAATTCACACTAACAACATTGCAATCATGCTCATCATTCAAGTATTTAGTGCCAAACATTTTAATGCATTCTTCTTCTAGTACTTGAGCACAATTTTCCTTCCCATCATTTTCACGAAAGATATTAAAGAAGATGAAGCATATGAGGCCACATCAATTCCATTTTTAGTGTTCTTTTATAAACTAAACTAGTGATAAAACAAAAACTAAAAGATTCGATTGCAAGATCTAAAGATATACCTTCAAGCACTAACCTCCCCGGCAACGGCGCCATAAATTGCTTGATGTCTAGTACGCAACCTTCTTCTTGTAGACGTTGTTGGGCCTCCAAGTGCAGAGGTTTGTAGGACAGTAGCAAATTTCCCTCAAGTGGATGACCTAAGGTTTATCAATCCGTGGGAGGCGTAGGATGAAAATGGTCTCTCTCAAACAACCATGCAACCAAATAACAAAGAGTCTCTTGTGTCCCCAACATACCCAATACAATGGCAAATTGTATAGGTGCACTAGTTCGGCGAAGAGATGGTAATACAAGTGAAATATGGATGGTAGATATAGGTTTTTGTAATATGAAAAAATAAAAACAGCAAGCTAACTATTGATAAAAGTGAGCACAAACGGTATTGCAATGCTTTAAAACAAGGCCTAGGGTTCATACTTTCACTAGAGGAAGTTCTCTCAACGATAATAACATAACTGGATCATATAACTATGCGTCAACATGTAACAAAGAGTCACTCCAAAGTCACTAATAGAGGAGAACAAACGAAGAGATTATTAGGGTACGAAGCCAGCTCAAAGTTATTCTTTCTAATCGATCTATTCAAGAGTCTATAGTAAAATAACACGAAGCTATTCTTTCCGTCCGATCTATCTTAGAGTTCGTACTAGAATAACACCTTAAGATACAAATCAACCAAAACCCTAATGTCACCTAGATACTCCATTGTCACCTCAAGTATCTGTGGGCATGAGTATACGATATGCATCACACAATCTTAGATTCATCTATTCAAACAACACAAAGAACTTCAAAGAGTGCCCCAATGTTTCTACCGGATAGTCAAGACGAAAACATGTGCCAACCCCTATGCATAGATTCCCAAGGTCACGGAACCCGCAAGTTGATCACCTAAACATACATCAAGTGAATCAATAGAATACCCAATTGTCACCACGGGTATCCCACGCAAGACATACATCAAGTGTTCTCAAAGCCTTAAAGACTCAATCCAATAAGATAACTTCAAAGGGAAAACTCAATCCATTACAAGAAGATAGAGGGGGAGAAGCATCATAAGATCCAACTATAATATCAAACCTCGCGATACATCAAGATCGTGCCATCTCAAGAACACGAGAGAGAGAGAGAGATCAAACACATAGCTACGGGTACATACCCTCAGCTCCGAGGGTGAATTACTCCCTCCTCGTCATGGAGAGCGCCGGGATGATGAAGATGGCCACCGGAGAGGGATTCCCCCTCCGGTAGGGTGCCAAAAAGGGTCTAGATTGGTTTTCGGAGGCAACAGAGGCTTGCGGCGGTGGAACTCCCCATCTAGGTTATTTTCTGGAGGTTTTTGTATTTATAGTATTATTTGGCGTAGGGCACAAGTCAGGGGGTCTCCGGGTTGTCCATGAGATAGGGGGGAGGCCAGGGGGGTGGGCGTAGGGGTGGGCATAAAAAACCGTTGACCGAAAAACCGACCCGGAAAACCAGGACCGAAACCGTAATCACCAAAACCGAAAATTTCGGTAACGCATTCGGTCAGAGAATACAAGAAACCGATCTTGTTTCGGTATATTCGGTTTCAGGTGTCAATTGACCGAAAGGACCGGAAACCGAGCAAGGAAGAAAAGTAAGTAATGGCCCGTGTAAGGTAAAGCCCACTAGCCCAAATTTCCATGTGGCTCTACTACCTATCCTTATCTTATCTCGTTGCAGCCTCCAGGCACAGACCACACCTGGCTTCACGAGAGATTCATCAAGTCACATCACGCCCCAGCCGCCGCCTAGCCTTCCCATCCATGCGAATCTGGCCATGACTCCAACTCTCCTCCACAGCGGCCAACACAGGTGAACGGTGGCGTTCTTTAGCTCGCGTTTCAGGCGAGGCAGGATCCAAGCCCATGCGGCCGCGCTGCGCCGCCGCCCGCAACTGACATCTCACTGATGTCATTTCAGTCAACAGCGGTGCGTCTGGTGTTCTGGTAGAAGCACTGCCGCCGCTTTGGCTTTGGCTTGTCCTAATTAGCGCATCCAACTCCATCTCTTATCCCCTTCCGCTCCATTCAATCGATATGATTTTCATTGGTGCAATTTGTTCGTGTTCGTCATATTTTTACTCGGTTTATTCGGTTAGATCCGAGCACCGAACCGAACTCTCCATGACCGAATGCCTCGGTTAGTGATTTATCCATAAACCGATCGGTCATAGTTTAGTCAAAACCGAATTTTATAATAAACCGAACAACCGGACCGAACGGTTCGGTGTAACCGAACGCCCAGCCCTAGGTGGGCGCGCCCTCCACCCTCGTGGGCAGCCCAAGACTCTCCTGGCCCAACTCTTTTACTCTGGGGGCTTCATTTGGTCCATAAAAATCATCAAATATTGGCACGTCAATTGGACTTCGTTTGGTATTCCTTTTCTGTAAAACTCGAACAAGGAAAAACAGAAACTGGCACTGGGCTCTAGGTTAATAGGTTAGTCCCGAAAATAATATAAAATAGCATATAAATGCATATAAAACATCCTAGATGGATAATATAATAGCATGGAACAGTAAAAAATTATAGATACATTGGATACGTATCAAGCATCCCCAAGCTTAATTCCTGCTCGTCCTCGAGTAGGTAAATGATAAAACTAAATTTTTGATGTGGAATGCTACCTAACATTATTATCAATGTAATTTTCTTTATTGTGGCATTAATGTCAAGATCCGAAAGATTCAAGACAAAAGTTTAGTATTGACCTAAGAATAATAATACTTAAAGCATGAAAAGAAAGCAATTATGTCTTCTCAAAATAACATGGCCAAAGAAAGTTCATCCCTACAAAATCATATAGTTTGGCTATGCTCCATCTTCGTCACACAAAATACCCAAATCATGCACAACCCCGGTTTCAGCCAAGCAATTGTTTCATACTTAAATTTTTTCAAACTTTTCAACTTTCACGCAATACATAAGCGTGAGCCATGGATATAGCACTATAGGTGGAATAGAGGTGGTTGTGGAGAAGACAAAAGGAGGAAGATTGTCTCACATCAACTAGGCGTATCAATGGGCTATGGAGATGCCCATCAATAGATATCCATGTGAGTGAGTAGGGATTGCCATGCAACGGATGCACTAGAGCTATAAATGTTTGAAAGCTCAACAAAAGAAACTAAGTGGGTGCATCCAACTTGCTTGCTCACGAAGACCTAGGGCATTTGAGGAAGCCTATCGTTGGAATATACAAGCCAAGTTCTATAATGAAAATTCCCACTAGTATATGAAAGTGACTAAACAAGAGACTCTCTATCATGAAGATCATGGTGCTACTTTGAAGCAAAAGTGTGGAAAAAGATAGTGGCATTGTCCCTTTTTTTCTTTTCTTTTTTTTCTTTTTTTCCCTTTTCCTTTTTTTGGGCCTTTCTTTTTTTCTTTGGCATTTCTTCCCTTTTTTTTCTTTGGGACAATGCTCTAATAATGATGATCATCACACTACTATTTATTTACAACTCACAGATTACAACTCGATACTAGAACATAATATGACTATATGAATGCCTCCGGCGGTGTACCGGGATGTGCAATGAATCAAGAGTGACATGTATGAAAAATTATGCATGGTGGCCTAGCCACAAATACGATGTCAACTACATAATCATGCATGGCAATATGACAATCATGAAGCGTGTCATATGAACGGAATGGTGGAATGTTGCATGGCAATATATCTCGGAATGGTTATGGAAATGCCATGATAGGTAGGTATGGTGGCTGTTCTGAGGAAGGTATATGGTACCGGCGAAAGTTGCGTGGTACAAGAGAGGCTAGCAATGGCGGAAGGGTGAGAGTGCGTATAATCCATGGACTCAACATTAGTCGTAAAGAACTCACATACTTATTGCAAAAATCTACAGGTCATCAAAACCAAGCACTACGCGCATGCTCCTAGGGGAACGATTGGTAGGAGTTAACCATCGCGCGATCCCGACCTCCACACAAAGGATGACAATCAAAGAAATACCTCATGCTTCAAATTTGTCACACAAAAGTTACCATATGTGTATGCCACGGGACTTGCAAACCTCAACACAAGTATTTCTCAAATTCACAACTACTCTACTAGCATGACTCTAATATCACCATCCTCATATCTCTAAACAATCATCAAGTATCAAACTTCTCATACTATTCAATGCACTCTAAATGAATGTTTTTATTATACCCATCTTGGATGCTTATCATATTTGGACTAATTTTATAACCAAATCAAATTACCCCGCTGTTATAAACAACTCTCAAAATAATATAAGTGACACATGAGAGTTCATCTATTTCTTCAGAATAAAACCGCCGCCATGCTCTAAAAAGATATAAGTGAAGCACTAGAGCAAATGGCAAACTACTCCGAAAGATATAAGTGAAGATCAATAAGTTGTTGAGTAATTATGTAACTATGTGAAGACTCTCTAACATTTAAGAATTTCAGATCTTGGGATATTATTCAAACATCGAGCAAAACAAAACAAAACAAAATAAATTGACGTTCCAAGCAAAACACATATCATGTGGTGAATAAAAATATAGCCTTTGGTAAAGTTAACGATAGACGAAGGCGAAGGAGGGGATGCCTTCCCAGGGCATCCCCAAGTTAAGCTCTTGGTTGTCCTTGAATAATACCTTGGGGTGCCTTGGGCATCCCAAAGCTTAGGCTCCTGCCACTCCTTATTCCATAGTCCATCGAATCTTTACCCAAAACTTGAAAACTTTACAACACAAAACTCAACAGAAAACTCGTAAGCTCCGTTAGTATAAGAAAATAAAACCACCACTTAGGTACTGTTATGAACTCATTCTAAATTCATATTGGTGTAATATCTACTGTACTCCAACTTCTCTATGGTTCATACCCTCCGATACTACTCATAGATTCATCAAAATAAGCAAACAACACACGAAAAACAGAATTTGTCAAAAACAGAACAGTCTGTAGCAATCTGTAACTTTTGAATACTTCTGTAACTCTAAAAATTCTGATATAAATTGGTGGACGTGAGAATTTTTCTATTGATCATCTGCAAAAAGAATCAACCTAAAAGCACTCTCCAGTAAAAAATGGCAGCTAATCTTCTGAAAATAAAGTCAGTGGTTTATAAATATAAAACCCTCGTCGCAAACATTTTAGTTAGAACACCCGGATTCAAACCGACAGCTTACCTAGGAATCCAAGGGAAAATGTGCCGAGCAGGATTTCTGCAGCTCTTGATCGCAAATGTTTTAGATAGAACACCCGTATGCAAAGTCAGAGCTATGGAAAATTCGTAGTGTTGGATTTGTGCATCCCTTCAACGCAAACGGTTGTTTTGGATGACCCGTGTGCAACCACGTAGAAATAATTGGGTAAGATTTGCATCTGTCATATTGGGTATGTTGCCATTTGTCAAACTGGAAAGGTTGATATTTGTTTATCTAGTAACATTGCCATTTGTCAACCTTGTACCACTGCAATTTGTCAAAATATGCAGCTAAAAATCACTAGGACTATCTAATTTTTGCAACTAAAATCACTAGCACTGTTCATATGGACACCAATACAAAGTGGCATTGTACTTTTTTTGTCATCCAAATAGAAAAATAATATATGTGCCGCCACGCGACCCGTGTTCCGTGCGAGCAGGCGTGAGTTGATGGGACGCATATGCAAATGAAACATTCATTACATACAACAAGTCATCAACACACAACGACAACGGGGATACATGTTGGATTTGCCAACATAGATAGGAAGTAAGATCTCCTCTTGTGCAGTTCCACTAATATCAAGCAGTCAAGCAACGTTGTCGGTGTGACATTTTGGTTGAACTGCACAAAACACTCCTAAAGCAAAAGTGTTTTTTGCTGTGCAACAAAAGGTCGCAACAGCAACGAGGTGAAGTAGATAACCATGTTTACACAGAGATGCAAAGGAAACAATTACTGGTCAAAAATGGTGGATGACACAGAAGCCCATAAAAAGAAGCATCTTACTTATCTAAATGGGAAATAAAGCAAGGCCGTAGCATTTCTCAGACAGTGGCATTGATTCATATTAATAGACACAACATATTAACAGTAAAATTTGTTAAGCATGTAATTCGCTTTTAACTATGGCATTGCTTCAATTTTCCAGCGGCATTATTAGAGTAACACTAGCTAAAGAGTTGTACCAGACAGTGGACGCACCAGCACCATGTCTATATACTGATGTATAAAGGGGTGATGCACATTCTGTTGCAACGAAGAACAAACAACCAAGGATCATATTTGTGGTGTTCCCAGTTTTATTATATTTAGATACCTTCCCCTATGTGAGGGTAGAAAATCTAGTCCCCCACCCACAGAAAGACCAGTTTGTTACAGATGTGCGTACTGCATTTGTCATTGTTTTCCCTTTTCAACCAACATAGGTGCCGGACAGCCAGTTTGTACTACTTTCCCCCTTCCTTTCCTCTTTGAACCACGTCCTAGATTCATGTTATACAACTTTCCCCACTACTTTCTTGTTTGATCCAACACCAAGATTCGAGTGCAGAAGCGGAACAAATCCACATGCAGCTAGAGCAATGCGTGTGGATTATGCAAATTATACCTTAAGTTTTTCAAGGTGTGGCTCAATGGGACGGAGGCTGATCTGCCCACACTATGTACGACAACAAGGAAGAAGGGGTCGGAGGCCCTCTCGCGCCGCTGCTGGGTGAAAGAGAACAATTGCGCCTGTAGTGGATTCCCTCCCTCACTGACGGCGACAACGTTATGCCTCCTTCCCTTCCCCGGCGGACGGGATCCTCCCGGCTCTTTGTCCAGCAGTGATGGGAGAGATAGAGAGAGAGAGGCCAATGTAGTCTTTTTTAGATCTCGAGAGGGTGAGAGAGTGTGAAGATTGAAACTAGAAGCACTGAGGCTCCAGCGTGTATATATAGAGTGGAGAGAGAGTGTGAGACACACCCTAGAAAACAAGCGCCAAGGCTGCAGC
Source organism: Secale cereale (assembly GCA_902687465.1). NCBI lineage: Eukaryota > Viridiplantae > Streptophyta > Magnoliopsida > Poales > Poaceae > Secale > Secale cereale. The sequence goes on along the minus strand of LR738710.1, from coordinate 446,302,069 downwards.
GTATATAGTTGGAGTGGTTTTCCCTTTCTCTCCATAAAAATCATTTTAAATTGTGCACAAAATGGAATTCTTTATTTACCATAGTAAAGAAAAATACTAGGGCAATACTAATACGTGAAGAAAACTTAACGCTCGAAGGAGTCAACTCGCAATTAACACTTCACGCCTCCCGGTCGCGCTTAGTATCGTTCACGTGTGGTACACGACCCTCCGAAGTGAACAACGACCAAATCACACACAGTCAAAATATCGGAAAGGTGGGCTGCACCATCCTCCAATTTTAAATATTTTCGAGCAATTCAATTTTAATTACTTTGTATATACACTTTGCTCTCTTCCAATAATGAGCGGGCACTTGTATTCGGCCTAAGTCAATGTGCCACTGTATCTCGTACTACTACCTCTATCCACGTTTTTACTCCACGTCATATATTTTTTGTCAAAGTTTGACCAACATTTTTAACTACTCCCTCCTTTCCGGTTTATAGGGCTTAAATTTGAAATCTTATCAATCAAGGCATGTGATGAGTGGAGAAATGTAATCTCATAGTTTACAAAATTACTCAAACTTTAATCTGCATTAATTACAATATATTCATGGATGGCCACTAAATGTGTAGGAATGGTTACATGCAATGGTTGGTTTCTTTAGATGGGGAGTAGTGAACTGCTAATACATGCCAACAAAAAATAAATATTATTGGCTTCTGTTTTATGTGCTCTAAACGCTATAGTGCAAGGCAGCGACTGTGTCTCCGACGGACGTGTGTCTTACCCTTCTCTTCTTGTACGTACTCCATTTATCTTACTTCTCGTGGCTTTCCACTCCCATGATATTCCTATTCTATGAACCTGTGTGTGCGTGTGTGTGTTAGAGAGAGCGACACATCGACCTACAGATAGAAGGTGTGTAGTACTACGTACTAATTACGAAGCCGCGAGAGTCAGTGCATCCTCTCGTTTCCGGGCGTCTGGTCGGGACAGCTGCCACGCCCGCTCCGGACCACCCTGGCCCACCCAAGGCCCCTCCATCGCCCACGCGCGCTTCCTGGACAAAACGGTCAGCATCGCTCTAGAGAATCGGTGCCGCATTCATGCCCGAGCAGAGCGGACGTGACCTCTCATTGGCACAGCGTTGAAGGGAGAAGCTGATTCAACGAAGAGTGATGGTTATTAAAAGTATAGCCACCGTGTCACGTTTGTCGTTCGGGAAGACGCAAAGAGTGCTACTAGTATGTGCGTGGGTGCATGCACCTCTTCTCTTCGAGCATAGTTATTAAAATTATAGCCAACTACTCTACCACGCGGTTATTATATGGGCAAAGAGCATAGGCAGTAATAATGACTAATGAGCCGTCAAATCACGAGGCCCGCCTTTCTCTATGTTTAACCGAGCAAGCAACCATCATTTCACTCCTTGTTGAATATCCATCCGTTGCTACCTCCGCAAATAAACAACAATTTGTTGCTACCTCTGCAGTACGGTTAATAAGATAGCCATGTCAATCACGACGTGGAAATATCATTTACTGATACAACAGGGCTGACTCTAAGGCTGGTGATTGAATAACTTTGTCTCTTTCTCTTTTTGTCTCGTTTACTCATTTTACATAGGAGCACGTGTAGAGGTGGCTATTCCTTTTGATGGGACTTCTTCATGAGGTTTAAGACTAAGCAACTCCGAATATTATTACCGCTGCCCACCACTCTTAATTGACTATCACACAGAGCATTCATTCTTGTTGCCTTCTTCCTCCATACTGTACGTACTACTAGTACTACTAATACTCGTTCTCCTATAAACCTTCTGCTTGGCACCTCAAAAATGTTAACCTTATGATTGGCTCTTCGCCTCTTCGGGAAGTCAAGCAATGATCGTACTACATTATATGGTTCAGGCTATCTAAGACCAAATGAATTGCTACATGTCCACCACGTGGGCGAGGGTCGAGGGGCGAGGAGCGAGGGAGAGTGCGTACTACTATATGCTACTTCTCGAGCTTGCGTTGTATTCCCTCGAAGAGGAAAGGGTGATGCAGCACAATAGCATAAGTTTTTCCCTCAGAACCAAGGTATCAATCCAATAGGAGACCACGTGCGAGTCCCTCGCACCTGCACAAACAAATAAGAACTTCGCAGCCAACGCGATAAGGGGTTGTCAATCCCTTTACGGTCTCTTACGAAAGTGAGATCTGATAGATAGGATAGTATGATATTTTTGGTATTTTTGGATATAAGAACAAAAAGTAAATAAAGCAAAGTAAAGTACATCGAAGATTAATATGTTGAGAATAGACTCGGGGGGCATAGGTTTCACTAGTGGCTTCTCTCATGATAGCAGAATTCTACGGTGGGTGAACAAATTACTGTCGAGCAATTGATAGAAAAGCACATAGTTATGAGAATATCTAGGCATGATCATTATATATAGGCATCACGTCTGTGACAAGTAGACTGAAACGATTCTGCATCTACTACTATTACTCCATACATCGACCACTATCCAGCATGCATCTAGAGTATTAAGTTCATAAGAACAGAGTAATGCTTTAAGCAAGATGACATGATGTAGATGGATACACTCAAGCAATATGATATAAACCACATCTTTTTATCCTCGATGGCAACAATACAATACGTGCCTTGCTGCCCCTGCTGTCACTGGGAAAGGACACTGCAAGATAGAACCCAAAGCCAAGCACTTCTCCCATTGCAAGATTTATAGATCTAGTAGGCCAAACCAAACCGATAATTCGAAGAGACTTGCAAGGATATTATAATCATACATAGAAGATTTCAGAAAAGAATCAAATATTTCTTGTATATAATCTTGATCATAAAACAACAATTCATCGGATCTCGACAAACACACCGCAAAAATATTACATCGAATTGATCTCCTCAAAGATCGAGGAGAACTTTGTATTGAGATCCCAAAAGAGAGAAGAAGCCATCTAGCTAATAACTATGGACACGAAGGTCTGTGGTAAACTACTCACAACTCATTGGTGAGGCTATGGCGTTGATGTAGAAGCACTCCATGGTAGATCCCCCCTCCGGCGGAGCTCTGGAACAGGTCCCAAGATGGGATCTCACGGGAACAGGAGTTTGCGGCGGTGGAATTAGGGTTTTCTCTGTTGCCTCGATGTTTTGAGGGTATATGGATATATATAGGAGGAAGGAGGGCATCGGGGGAGCCAGAGTGGGCCCACGAGGGTGGGGCGCGCTCAGGGGGAGGGGGCACACCCTGGACCCTCGTGGCCACCTCACTCATTGCCTCGCGTGTACTCCAAGTCTTCTGGATAGATACGGTTCCAAAAATAAATCTCGCGAATGTTTCATTCCGTTTGGACTCCGTTTGATATTCCTTTTCTGCAAAACCCTGAAATAGGCAAAAAATAGCAATCTGCACAAGGCCTTGGGTTAATAGGTTAGTACCAAAAATAATATAAAAGTGTATAATAAAGCCCATTAAACATCCAAAACAGAATATATAATAGCATGGAACAATCAAAAATTATAGATACGCTGGAGACGTATCAAGCATCCCCAAGCTTAATTCCTGCTCGTCCTCGAGTAGGTAAATGATAAAAATAGAATTTTTGATGTGGAATGCTAACCAACATAATTCTCAATGTATTTCTCTTTGTTGTGGCATGAATGTTCACATCCGAAAGATTCAAGATAAAAGTTCATATTGGCATAAGAATAATAATACTTCAAGTATACTAACAAACCAATCATGTCTTCTCAAAATAACATGGCCAAAGAAAGTTCATCCCTACAAAATCATATAGTTATGCTATGCTTCGTCTTCGTCACACAAAATACTCCAATAATGCACAACCTCGGTTTCAGCCAAGCACTTGTTTCATACTTTAATTTTTTCAAACTCTTTCAACTTTCACGCAATATATGAGCGTGATCCATGGACATAGCACTATGGGTGGAATAGAGTGGTGGTTGTGGAGAAGACAAAAAGGGGAAGATGGTCTCACATCAACTAGGCGTATCAATGGGCTATGGAGATGCCCATCAGTAGATATCAATGTAAGTGAGTAGGGATTGCCATGCAACGGATGCACTAGAGCTATAAATGTATGAAAGCTCAATAAAAGAAACTAAGTGGGTGTGCATCCAACTTGCTTGCTCACGAAGACCTAGGACATTTGAGGAAGCCCATCGTTGGAATATACAAGCCAAGTTATATAATGGAAATTACCACTAGTATATGAAAGTGACTAAACAAGAGACTCTATATCATGAAGATCATTGTGCTACTTTGAAGCACAAGTGTGGAAAAACATAGTACATTGTCCCTTTTATTTTCTTTCTTTTTTTCTTCTTTTTTGGGGCCTTTCTGTTTTTTCTTTGGCCTCTCCTTTTTTTTTTTTTCCTTTTTTTCTTTTTTTTTCTTTTTTTTGGGACAATGCTCTAATAATGATGATCATCACACTTATATTGATTTACAACTCGATATTACAACTTCATACTAGAACAAAGTATGACTTTATATGAATGCCTCCGGCGGTGTACCGGGATGTGCAATGAATCAAGAGTGACATGTATGAAAAATTATGCATGGTGGCCTAGCCACAAATACGATGTCAACTACATGATCATGCATGGCAATATGACAATGATGAAGTGTGTCATAACAAACGAAACGGTGGAAAGTTGCATGGCAATATATCTCGGAATGGCTATGGAAATGCCATGATAGGTAGGTATGGTGGTTGTTTTGAGGAAGGTATATGGTGGGTGTATGGTACCGGCGAAAGTTGCACCGTATGAGAGAGGCTAGCAATGGTGGAAGTGTGAGAGTGCGTATAATCCATGGACTCAACATTAGTCGTAAAGAACTCACATACTTATTACAAAAATCTACAAGTCATCAAAACAAAGTACTACAAGCATGCTCCTAGGGGGGAGGTTGGCAGGAGTTAACCATTGCGCGCCCCCGACCTCCACACAATGGATGACACTCAATGAAATACCTCATGCTTCAAATTTGTCACACAACGGTTACCATACGTGCATGCTTATGGGACTTGCAAACCTCAACACAAGTATTTCTTTAATTCACAACTACTCTACTAGCATGACTCTAATATCACCATCCTCATATCTCAAAACAATCATCAAGTATCAAACTTCTCATAGTATTCAATGCACTTTATATGAAAGTTTTTAGTATACTCTTCTTGGATGCCTATCATATTAGAACTAGTTTTATAACCAAAGCACATTACAATGCTGTTCTAAAAGACTCTCAAATAGATATAAGTGAAGCATGAGAGATCAACAATTTCTACAAAATAAAACCACCACCGTGCTCTAAAAGAAATAAGTGAAGCACTAGAGCAAAGCTATCTAGCTCAAAAGATATAAGTGAAGCATATAGAGTATTCTAATAAATTCTAAACTATATTTATCTCTCTGAAAAGGTGTGTCCAGCAAGGATGATTGTGGCAAACTAAAAAGCAAAGACTCAAATCATACATGACGCTTCAAGCAAAACACATATCATGTGGTGAATAAAAATATAGTCTCAAGTATAGTTACCGATAGACGAAGACGAAAGAGGGGATGCCTTCCCGGGCATCCCCAAGCTTAGGTTTTTGGTTGTCCTTGAATTTTACCTTGGGGAGCCTTCGGCATCCCCAAGCTTAGGCTCTTGCCACTCTTGGTTCCATAGTCCATCAAATCCATACTAAAAAATTGAAAACTTCACAACACAAAACTTAGCCAAAAATCTCGTGAGCTCCGTTAGTAGAAGAAAACAAACCACCACTCAAAGGTACTGTAATGAACTCATTCTTTGTTTATATTGATGTCAAACCTACTGTATTCCAACTTCTCTATGATTCATATTCCCCAATACTACTCATAGATGCATCAAAATAAGCAAACAACACACGAAAAACAAAATCTGTCAAAAACAGAACAGTCTGTAGTAATCTGTACTTTTGAATACTTCTGTAACTCCAAAAAAATTGAAATAAATTGGTAAATGCGAGGAATTTGTCTATTAATCATCTGCAAAAAGAATCAACTAAATATCACTCTCTAGTAAAATCTGGTGACTAGTCTTGTGAGCGCTAAAGTTTCTGTTTTTACATCATGATCATATAAACTTCACACAAGTCTTCCCGAAGGTTCTACTTGGCACAAACACTCATTAAAACACAAAACCACATCTAAACAGAAACTAGATGCAATATTTATTCGTAAACAGAAGCAAAAACAAAGAACATAAAATTGGGATTCCTCCCAACAAGCGTTGTCGTTTAACGCCCCTAGCTAGGCACGATAATTTTAATGATGCTCACATGAAAGACAAGACTTGAAGTACAAATTAAATGGAATCATAGAACATGTGAAAAACACATCTAAGTCTAACTTGCTTCCTATGCATAGGCATTTTATAGTAAAACAAATCAAAACAAGCAATATCTAGCATATGCAAGGAAGAAGAAAGAAACAATAGCAATCTCAACATGACGAGAGGTAATTTAGTAACATGAAGATTTCTACAACCATATTTTCCTCTCTCATAATAATTGCACGTAGGATCATAAGAAAATTCAACAATATAGCTATCACATAAATTACTTTCTACATGATCCATATGTATGCAAAGTTGATCCTCATTCAAGATAGTGGGATTAACATAGAACAGACATTACTTCTCCAAGCCCACTTTTATCAAAAATATTATAAGATTGATCAATATCCAAAGTAGTGGGATCAAAAGTTGACATTCTTTTAGACCCACTTTCAATATCATGGCAAACATTATTATCAATCTCATATTCATCATGGGGCTTAAGTAAATTTTCAAGATCATAAGAAGCATCACCCCAATCATGATTATTGCAACAAGTAGTAGACATAGAAAAACTAGCATCCCCAAGCTTAGGGTTTTGCATATAACTAGCACAATTGACATTAATAGAATTTATAATAACATCATTGCAATCATGATTTTTTATTTAAGGAGCTATCGTGAATCAATTTTTCTTTTAACAATTCCTCACAATTTTCAGATTCATGAATTTAAAGCAAAACCCCATAAAGATAATCTAGTGCACACAACTCACTAGCAATTGGTTCAACATAATTGGATCTCTCAAAGAGATTAGCAAGTGGACGAGGATCCATACTTTAGCAAGCGATGGTGCTAGCTAATAGAGGGCACATAGCAACACAAGAAAACATAAAGGCGAACGGTAAAAGGGCGAATACAATGGCAAAGATGAAGTGGGGGAGAGGAAAACGAGAGGCAAAAAATGTAATGCAAAGGATAAGGTTTGTGATAGGTACTTGGTATATGACTTTTGCGTAAGCCTCCCCAGCAACGGCGCCAGAAATTCTTCTTGCTACTTCTCGAGCTTGTGTTGTATTCCCTCGAAGAGGAAAGTGTGATGCTGCACAATAGCATAAGTATTTCCCTCAGTTTTTGAGAACCAAGGTATCAATCCAGTAGGAGACCACGCGCGAGTCCCTCGCACCTGCACAAACAAATAAGAACTTCGTACCCAACGCTATAAGGGGTTGTCAATCCCTTTACGGTCACTTACGAAAGTGAGATCTGATAGATAGGATAGTATGATATGTTTGGTATTTTTGGATATAAGAACAAAAAGTAAATAAAGGAAAGTAAAGTAGATGGAAGATTAATATTTGAGAATAGGCCTGGGGGCCATAGGTTTCACTAGTTGCTTCTCTCATGATAGCAAAATTCTACGGTGGGTGAACAAATTACCGTCAAGCAATTGATAGAAAAGCGCATAGTTATGAGAATATCTTGGCATGATCATTATATATAGGCATCACGTCCGTGGCAAGTAGAACTAAACGATTCTGCATCTACTACTATTACTCCACACATCGACCGCTATCCAACATGCATCTAGAGTATTAAGTTCAAAAGAACAGAGTAATGCTTTAAGCAAGATGACATCATGTAGAGGGATAAAATCAAGCAACATGATATAAACCCCATCTTTTTATCCTCGATGGCAACAATACAATACGTGCCCTGCTGCCCCCGCTGTCAGTGGGAAAGAACACCGCAAGATTGAACCCAAAGCCAAGCACTTCTCCCATTGCAAGAACTATAGATCTAGTAGGCCAAACAAAACCGATAATTCGAAGAGACTTGCAAGGATATTATAATCATACATAAAAGATTTCAGAAAAGAATCAAATATTTCTCATAGATAATCTTGATCATAAACCCACAATTCATCGGATCTCGACGAACACACTGCAAAAGAATACATCGAATAGATCTCCTCGAACATCAAGGAGAACTTTTTATTGAGATCCAAAAAGAGAGAAGGAGCCATCTAGCTAATAACTATGGACCCGAATGTCTGTAGTAAACTACTCACAACTTATAGGTGAGGCTATGGCGTTGATGTAGAAGCACTTCGTGGTAGATCCCCCCTCCGGCGGAGCTCCGGAACAGGCCCCAAGATGGGATCTCACGGGAACAGAAGGTTGCTGGGGTGGAATTAGGGATTTCTCTGTTGCCTCGATGTTTTCAGGGTATATGGATATATATAGGAGGAAGGAGGGCATCGGGGGAGCCAGAGGGGGCCCACGAGGGTGGGGGCACGCCCTGGGGAGGGGGCGTGCCCTGGACCCTCATGGCCGCCTCTCTCGTTCCCTCACGTGTACTCCAAGTCTTCTAGGTAGATACGGTTCCAAGAATAACTCTCGCGAAGGTTTCATTCCATTTGGACTCCGTTTGTTATTTCTTTTCTGCAAAACCATAAAATAGGCAAAAAAACAGTAATCTGCACTGGGCCTTGGGTTAATAGGTTAGTCCCAAAAATAATATAAAATTGTATAATAAAGCCCATTAAACATCCAAAACAGAATGTATAATCGCATGGAACAATAAAAAATTATAGATACGTTGGAGACGTATCAAGCATCCCCAAGCTTAATTCCTGCTCGTCCTCGAGTAGGTAAATGATAAAAATAGAATTTTTGATGTGGAATGCTAACCAACATAATTCCCAATGTAATTCTCTCTGTTGTGGCATGAATGTTCAGATCCTAACGATTCATGATAAAAGTTCATATTGGCATAAGAATAATAATACTCCAAGCATACTAACAAAGCAATCATGTGTTCTCAAAATAACATGGCCAAAGAAAGTTCATCCCTACAAAATCATATAGTTAGGCTATGCTGCATCTTCGTCACACAAAATACTCCAATCATGCACAACCGCGGTTTCAGCCAAGCACTTGTTTCATACTTTAATTTTTTCAAACTCTTTCAACTTTCATGCAATATATAAGCGTGAGCCATGGACATGTCACTATGGGTGGAATAGAGTTGTGGTTGTGGAGAAGACAAAAAGAGGAAGATGATCTCACATCAACTAGGCATATCAATGGGCTATGGAGATGCCCATCAATAGATATCAATGTGAGTGAGTAGGGATCGCCATGCAACAGATGCACTAGAGCTATAAATGTATGAAACTTCAACAAAAGAAACTAAGTGGGTGTGCATCCAACTTGCTTGCTCACGAAGACCTAGGGCATTTGAGGAAGCCCATCGTTGGAATATACAAGCCAAGTTCTATAATGAAAATTCCCACTAGTATATGAAAGTGACTAAACAAGAGACTCTTTATCATGAAGATCGTTGTGCTACTTTGAAGCGCAAATGTGGAAAAAGATAGTAGCATTGTCCCTTTTCTTTTCTTTCTTTTTTTCTCTTTTTTGGGCCTTTCTTTTTTTTTCTTTGGCCTTTCTTTCTTTTTTTCTTTTCTTTTTCTTTTTTTCTTTGGGACAATGCTCTAATAATGATGATCATCACACTTATACTGATTTACAACTCGATACTAGAACAAAGTATGACTCTATATGAATGCCTCCAGCGGTGTACCGGGATGTGCAATGAATCAAGAGTGACATGTATGAAAAATTATGCATGGTGGCCTAGCCACAAATACGATGTCAACTACATGATCATGCATGGCAATATGACAATGATGAAGTGTATCATAACAAACAGAACGGTGGATAGTTGCATGGCAATATATCTTGGAATGGCTATGGAAATGCCATGATAGGTAGGTACGATGGCTGTTTTGAGGAAGGTATATGGTGGGTGAATGGTACCGGCGAAAGTTGCGCGGTACGAGAGAGGCTAGAAATTGTGGAAGGGAGAGAGTGCGTATAATCCATGGACTCAACATTAGTCATAAAGAACTCACATACTTATTGCAAAAATCTACAAGTCATCAAAACAAAGTACTACACGCATGCTCCTAGGGGGGAGGTTGGTAGGAGTTAACCATCGCGCACCCCCGACATCCACACAAAGGATGACACTCAATGAAATACCTCATGCTTCAAATTTGTCACACAACGGTTACCATACGTGCATGCTTACGGGACTTGCAAACCTCAACTCAAGCATTTCTCAAATTGACAACTACTCTACTAGCATGACTCTAATATCACCATCCTCATATCTCAAAACTATCATCAAGTATCAAACTTCTCATAGTATTCAATGCACTTTATATGAAAGTTTTTTACTATACTCATCTTGGATGCCTATCATATTAGAACTAGTTTTATAACCAAAGCACATTACCATGTTTTTCTAAAAGACTCTCAAATAGATCAAAGTGAAGCATGAGAGATCAACAATTTCTAGAAAATAAAACCACCACCATGCTCTAGTATATAGAGGGAGTAGTAGCATTTTCTCCTCGTCCAGCGAGCCACCGCGCGCGTGGGAGAGGGAGTGGGCATACTAAGCAAGCTTCTCCTCGTTCTGTAAGTTGACAGGACATATCAAAAGTAGCGGAGAACATCTCCAATGTATAGACCCACTACTGGAATCTGGGTTTTTGCCATCAGCCAGCACTTTGCCATCTGCTAGCTGATGGCAAAGAACTTCTTTGCCATCTGCTTATAAAAAACAGATGGCAAAGAACTGACAGATGGCAAAGAACATGGTTGCCATCAGCCAATTCTTTGCCATCTGCCAGCAGATGGCAAATAATCTTTGCCATCTGCCAGCAGATGGCAAATAATTTTTGCCATCTGCCAGCAGATGGCAAAGAGGTAGCCAACTCCTGTTGCCGTCAAGGGGTTAACGGCGTACCAACCCCACCTCTTTGCCATCTGCTGGCAGATGGCAAAGAGATGGGTTATTTTTTTCAGATAAAAAAAACTGTGGGGTAATTATCCCCTCCCTCTCTCCCCACCCATCCACCTCTACTACCCCTATACCCCTATATATACCCATATATATATATATATATATGGGTCTGTCTATGTCACATCTAGATGTGAGATATTATCTCACATCTAACTCTTTCACACTTAGACTCCCTCATTCTTAATTTTTTTTAAATCTTCCATGGATTTTCTTTTTTGTCTCCAAGGATGAGAGAGTTAGATGTGAGACAATATTTCACATCTAGATGTGAAATAGCAAACCTGTATATATATACTACCTCTATAAAAGCACGAGAGGGCAGATCCAACTAAGCATATCAACCGTCTAATCAACGATCTAAAGGAATCATCGTTAACGAAGTCTCCCTCTCGCCAACGAAACCCATTGCCTCTGTCTCTCAAAAAAACGAAACCGCTACCGATTCGTCTCTGTCGCCTTCCGCAGTCCCGCACGGCCACACGCACCCGCACGACCCCCCGCCGCCGCTCGACCCCCCGCCGCCGCTCGCCCCCACTCCCCCCGCGGCACTCGAACCCCCGCCGCCCGCGCCTGCTCGACGCCGCTGCCCCC
>LR738710.1:446262028-446284955 GCA_902687465.1 Secale cereale | reverse complement strand
ATGAGGGGAGATCATATGTGTTTGTTAAGTAGACCTAACTAGACAGGTAGATCAATTGGTGTGTGTTTGGGGAAGGGAGAGAGATAACTAATGAGATTGATCAATCGGCGCGTGGAAAAAATGAGGTATAAACGACCTAGATAACTATATGTATAGTGGGAGATCGGTCGGTGTACATCCATTTATTAGAGGCAAATAAGGCCGAGAAATACGGATACAGAGAGAGGGATAGAGCTAGGAGGAGGTGCGAGGGGCCTACTAGATAGGGGGGAGGAGTGTGCGATTGTGAGATCGATGAAAAGAGGGACGATAGTTTACACGTGTGGGACCGTATGAGAGACATGAGGCATGGATAGAGAAAGGAGGAGATGGAAAGTTTGTGTGTGTGTATGTGGTAGGCAGACATCGCTAGAGAGGTTTATCAATCGGTGTGTGTCGGAAAGGAGTAGTGGAGGTCGTGGGAGAACAACATAAAGAAAATAAATGAATGTGCGTGATGGATAGAATGCTGAGGGAGGGAGAGAGCGTGTGCATGCACGAGAGAAACTTAGCACTAGCTGCAAAGGTTAGAGGATTGTGTGGGTGTAAGAGACTAACAAATGTCATAATTCGATATGAAAGTGGATTCATATATTTGAATAAGAGATCATAGTGTTATAAACCTATGCATGCATGAATATAGCGGTGATACGCGTGCTGTGGCTTTGGACATGTTATACTATAATGAGATAATGCGTGGCGTTTGCAACTCACAGCTAAATATCGAAAAATATAAACCATACTATTTATCAAACAATCTCACACTTTTTTTCAATTTGTGATAATATGTGGCATTGGCAGCTCAAAACTAAATATCGAACAATCTAAACCATACATTATGTGATATCGAACAATCTCACATTTTATTTGAATCCGTGATAATGCGTGGCGTTTGCAACACACAGCTAAATACTTGTAAGCGTAGGGGGCGGGGCACCATACATCATGTGATAAACACATTATACATATGACACATGGTTTAGATTATGAAGATCTAGCTAGAGCCTGAAATGCACTATGATTTGAAATAAACATAAAGTGGATTCAAAAAAAATCGAGTTCGAGTTCATATAGCACACATAGTTCATATCGAACTCGACAGTAATGATGTGGTGTGCTATGAAGATAATATACAAATGATGGTTTAACTTGACAATAATGATGATTGTAGATCTTGTTAAAATAGAGAAACGAACGAATGGTTGAACTTGACAACAATCATGATTGTAGATCTTATTCAAATAGAGAAACAAATTCAAATTTAGTTCATATTGAACAGGTAGTCTATACATTTGGAAAGCAAAAATGTTCATTTGAGTAGCATGTTACATGCATTATACACTTAGCGAAATATTTTAATTGAACATAACATGGATTCAAAGTTTTGAATGGCATTTTTATTAACTCATACAGTAAAACGGGGCTAGAGTCTCTTGTGTGGTGTGAATTGATTTCTTTTTGGTTTTTTCATCGAGGGAATGCAAATTGACTTGGTACAGTATACGTTATGCTTGTCCGGAAATTTTAACCGACGCCTTGTTATCCCGAAATTTTGATATCTCTTTGTCTCGTTGTGCTCCTAAATTTCCCTTCATCTCAACCCGCACCTTGCTATCCCAAAATTGCAACATGCGTGAAAACTCCCACCTCCTGCGAAACCACGACACGGCTCTCGCTAGTAATATAGTAAAATGGGACATGGCTCTCTCTTGTGGAGTGTGAATTGTCTTTTTTATACACGTTAAGCTTGTTTTCCCATAATTTCCAGCCACGCCTTGTTATGCCGAAATTTCAAGCTAGCATCTCTGTCTATTGTGTTGCGAAACTCCCGCCTCTTCAACCGACGACTTGTTATCCTAAAATTGTAAGATATCTCTTTGTCTCGTTGTGCTCGAAAAACTCCCTCCATCTCAACCCGTGTGTTGCCATCCCAAAATTACAACGCGCACGAAAACTCCCACCTCCTGCGAAAGCCCAACACGCGAAATTCCCATGATACCCCTGAACTGAAAGACCCACCTAGTTCAAATCAGTGGTTTTTTTTCATAACTAACCCCACATTTCGGACAAGTGTGTCTCAAAGCCATGGTTCCCCACTCCCATCCCTTCTGCCGCCCCCGTTCGAACATCGAGGCCGCAAAAACCCGCGAAGCTCCACACCCTCCTCCGTCCGCCACCCAGCCGAATCCTCTTACCCGACAACATCGTCCACTGCAACAGCTCGACATCCCTCAGCCACCACACGTGATGAGGATCCGTAGTTGATCTCGTCGTCCCACCGGTTCAGCCACCCCGTCCTCCACCTGAAAGGAGCTGCCCTCGCGTTCGCCTCGTCTTTCACGCCACCTCCATTCCCACAGTGCCGACTTCACTTGCACCACCGGAAGAGTAGCACAAACCGATTCCTTAGATGAAGCTGAGGCCTAATCGGCGCCACCATAGAGGTTCTATAGTAATCGCTATATTTTGGTCTTGCTTCGATCTCACTGTGCTGCCGGTGCTCAGTCCCTAGCCGCCATGGCACGGCTCCATCTATGGCGGCGTCACCGGCCACTTTCTTTACGGCGTCGCTCCCTCAACGGCGACGTCCACATCTGTCCGAGTTACTACGCTCTTGCTCTCTGATCCCCTTCCTGGTCTGCTCTTGCTCTTGCTCGAGCTGCTGCTCTTGCTCTTGCTCTTGCTTGCGCTGCTGCTCTAGTCTTGCTTGCGCTGTTGCTGCACAAGCAGCAGATCTTGCTCTCGCTCAAGCCCCTACAGCTGCTACCCGAGATGTTGCTACACGACCAGCTGCCCCGGCTCTCGCACGTGTTGTTGCCCGGGCACTACTACTACTGCTTTTCTACTACTAGTGCGTTCAGTTTCGACAATAAAATACAGTTTCGACAACACAATTTAGTTTCGATAGTAAAATTCAATTTCGACAGTTAAATTCAATTTTAACAGTTAAGTTCAGAGATGAGCGCCTGATTTATTTTACATCTAGCCCTTTGTGGTTATGTATTTTACATCATCTACTGGAGATGCTATTAGAATTCCACTTAGGTTAACGTTCTCTCTCATGTCCTGCTTCAGCCTTGCCGTCATACAACTCACCGGAGCTGCTCCAACGACGGAACCCTCCATCATAGCGGAGCAGTACCCTCGGCTCGATCTCCAGAAGCCTATGATCTTCTTCCCCACCTCCGACAACCACATCAGTAGGAGCATCCTCACCGACCAACCCAATCATGCTGAGATCGACATGGCTTTGCCAAAGAGGTTGTACACTTGTTGCATCGCTTTTTTACTATACATGTTATATATATTGTCCACTGAGCACACGTAGTAACGTGATTAGTTTCTCCTACTATGAAAAGCACTTTGGTACCTAGCAACTTAGATATCCGTGATGGACTCTCTTGAACGCCATCATTATTTATTTCTACGTGTTTGAGTTGTGCATTTGTAGATGGGCCTGAGAGTTGAGCTAGTAGGGCAGTGGCCTAGGTCCAAAGTAGTAGAAGTAGCACAAAAACATTTATTGAGTGTAGGCTTTTTCCTGTTCAAGCCTGCCTACTAGAATCGCCAGTGCTTGAAAGGAAAAGTGAAGGAACAGCACATGAATTGGAAAGTTTCCAATGGTACTACTATTCATGCATTTGGTTCAAAGGAATGGAGCAAAGGAAAACTGCAGGATTTGTTCCTTTAGTGTCTCCTTGAAAGCAAAATCGTAGGAATATTAATATCCACTTGACCTCCTTTTCAAATTCCTATTCATAGAGCACAAGACTAAGAGATAGTAGCATAATAGCATTATAACCGTACATTTTCATGTCTTTTGACTTAATCGCACCAAGCTTCTTTGCATCCTGTGATCTTCTAATTCTTGTGAACCAAACACCGAGATTGGCAGAAATCATGTGTTTTTAAATTTTCTGTTTTGTACGTGAATTCCTATCCTATTCCTGTGTATTTCCTATACCTGCATTGTTAGAATCCTTCGATTCAAAGAAGCCCGGACATAATTACTTCTGATACAGTTATGTGTCAAAGAAAACCTTATGTGGTTTGTCCTGCTCCTGCTGCGCTGTGGTCCACCCCAGCTCAGCTGCCCTAACAACAGAAGGGTTCACCACAGCAGGGATCTGCCCTCCATACTATCTTTCACCACCGCAGATCATCTTCCACGCCACCGGATGCCATGACAACTGCATTACCATCATTAACTGAGCAGATGACCTTGAGGACTGCACGAGTCCGCAAGAGAGGTCGCACTATTTCGTGTCTGCTTACGTTACGAATCGCTTAACATGATGACATGCTACTATATCATCATGTTCACCGATTAGACTCCGAGTCAGGTCCAAACTGATGCTCAAACTTGAGTTTTTAAATGGTTGTGGGCTACATATTGGGGAAAAAATCAATACTATCTGACTACTATCTAGTTAATCTCGGGTGTCTACTATGAGTTTCATGTTGGGTGGAAACAAACAGTAAAGGAGCCATTATCTATATTTTTTCACTGAAGCTATTGCCTGCCTGCTACCATTGGTTTTGGGTCTATCCACTGTTTTCTACCATCGCTCTAGATTTGTGCATGCACTCCTTACATAATCTCACTATGTTTTATTCCTATGCATGTCAGTTATTGTACAAAATGGTACCGAACATGTAGAGAAAAAGAGACGAGCCTTGTGTGGGAATAAAATTTCAAGTAGACGTCGCTCCATGGTGGGAGTAAAAGCAACCCCCTCCCTCCATTCCAGACTGTAATCAAGAGGAAGATAACTGTTAAGAGGGGGATTCAGAGGGAGCATACCACTCCAATTTACCCCCTGAGGTCTTTTGCTCTAACTTGGCATGCTGATGTTGGTCATACCATGCATACAGCGCCTTGCATTGCTTACTTTATACATAAAATATGTCATCTGCTTAGTTTAGACATGCATTGTGTGAATGCCATCTGTTTAGTTACAATATCATATATGTGAATCATGCAATGCCATCTTGTTTAGCCAAGCATCATATATGTGAATTTTGCAATGCCATCCAGGTTAGCTAGTCATCTTATATGTGAATTATATCATGCCATTCTTTTTTATTACGTATTAAATTTTTCAATAATTTTAGTACATTCAATTACTCTTCCTGTGCATCAGCCATTCGACATGGTCATGGAAAAATCTGGAGTGAAAACAAGGTCTTCAGAGCAGACAATGCTATCTGACGAAGCGCGTATCTTGCCGGTTACGGATAGCTCCTCATAGAAGGATTCAAGGACATATGATTAGTCCTATCACACCCACGAGGTGCATGCTCTAACTTGGCAGGGTTATATTGCTCATAGCATGCATGTGGTGTCTTGCATTGCCATGTTATTTTCTTAGTTTAGACATGCTTTGTGTTAATGTCACCTATTTAGTTTCTAGTTACCATATATGTGAATTATGCTATACCATCTTGTTGCGACATTATATATGTGAATTATGCAATGCTACCTAGTTGCAAGGCATTATATATGTGAATTATGCAATGCCATGTTCTTTAGCCAAGCATCATATATGTGAATTATATCATGCCATCCTTTTTTGTATTACGTATTCCATTTGCCGACAATGTTTGCATATTCAACTAATCTTCCAATGCATCAGTCATTTGAATTGGTGATGCAAAAATATGGAGTGAAAACAAGGTCTTCAGAGCAGACAATGCTACCTGCTGAAGCAGATGTCTTGCTGGTTACACATGGCTCCTCAGAGGAGGATTCAGAGATAGATGACCAGTCCTATTTCCCCCGCGAGGTGTATTCTCAAACTTGGCGGGGTTATGTTACTCATATCATGCATATGTTGTCTTGCAATGCTTAGTTTTTACATCATATACACAATATTGAATGACATATGCTTAGTTGACACATCATATATGCGATTTCCCTCTACTCACTTCCTAGCTATATAAATAATATATTTGGATTATATCATGCCATGATGTTGACATAGACAACATGTACCTGAATTATGGCATGCCAACCCATTTTCTAAATAAATAATATAGTTATATATACCATCTCATCATGTTTACATAGTCATCATATTTTGAATTATGTCATTCTATCCGTGAATTATATCATGCCATCGTGTTTCCATAGACGATATTGATAACCCACAAGTATAGGGGATCAATTGTAGCCTCTTTCGATAAGTAAGCGTGTCGAACCCAACGAGGAGCTAAAGGTAGAACAAATATCCCCTCAAGTTCTATCGACCACCGATACAACTCTACGCACGCTTGACGTTCGCTTTACCTAGAACAAGTATAAAACTAGAAGCACTTTGTAGGTGTAACAGGATAGGTTTGAAAGAATATAAAGAGCATGTAAATAAAAACTAGGGGCTGTTTAGGTAAAGAAGCAATAAAGTTAGTATATCGAGTGTGGAAAATTGGTGGTAGGAGTTGCGAAATTGTCCCTAAGCAATTGACTACGTTACTAGACCGATAGCAAGTTTTATGTGGGAGAGGCCACTTCTAGCATGTCATCCCTGACTTGGAATTGTACGCACTTATAATTGGAACTATTAGCAAGCATCCGCAACTACTAACGTTCATTAAGGTAAAACCCAACCATAGCATTAAGATATATTGGTCCCCCTTCAATCCTGTATGCATCAATTTCTATGCTAGGTTGAAGCTTCTGTCACTCTTGCCCTCCAAACATAGTCCAATCAACATACAACTAGCCCTATGGTGTGATCCACGCACGCGCTCATTTGATGGGAACCAAAGGATAACAACATAACCACAAGCAAATTAAACAAATCATAGCAATTCAACAATTACAGATAGTACAACGAAAATCTACTCAGACATCATAGGATGGCAACACATCATTGGATAATAATATGAAGCATAAAACACCATGTTCAAGTAGAGGGTATAGCGGGTTGCGGGAGAGTGGACCGCTGTAGATAGATGGGGGAAGGTGATGAAGATGTTGGTGAAGATGACGGAGGTGTTGGTGTAGATCCCCGTCGCACGATGATGGCCCCGGCGGTGTTCCGCCGCCACTCAGAGAGAGGGAGAGAGAGCCCCCCTTCTTCTTCTTCTTCTTCTTCCTCGACCTTCTCCCTAGATGGGATTTCCCCTTTGGTCCTTGGCTTCCATGGCATGGGAGGGGCGAGAGCCCCTCCGAGATTGGATCTGTCTCTCTGTCTCTCTTTGTTTCTGCGTTCCCAGCTTCAGGCCTTTCACCGTTTCTTATATTCCAAGAGATCCGTAGCTCTGATTGGGCTGAAATTTTAACAGGATTTGTATCCGGATATTTGCTTTCTTGCGGCGAAAGAACGACACCAACCGCCTTACGGGGTGGCCACGAGGGTCAAGGGCACGCCCACCCCCCCGGGGCGCGCCCCCCGCCTCGTGGCCCCCTCGAGCATCGTCTCGCGTTGATTCTTCTTCCGAAAAATAACATATATTCCAAAAAAATATCTCCCTAAGTTTTTACCCCGTTCGGACTCCAGTTGATATCGATTTTCTGCGACACAAAAGACATGCAACAAATAGGAACTAGCACTGGACACTAGATCAATATGCTTGTTCCAAAAATAGTATAAAAATTGCCAAAAGTATGTAAAAGTTGTATAATATTGGCATGGAACAATCAAAAATTATAGATACGATGGAGACATATCAGGTATGTATGTGAATTGTGGCATGCCAACCACTTTAATAGACACATCGTATAATTATATCATGGCAGCCTTTTACATAGTCATCATTTATTTAAGTATGCCATTCTATCATGTTTAGTTAGCCTTCATATATGTGAATTCGTGTCATGCTATCCTGTTTATTTAGCTATCATATATGTGAAATTGTGTTATGCTATCATGTTTGGTTAGACAACATAAATGTGAACTATTTCATGCCCTGTTTTCTTCCCTACTATCCATTGAACCTGTCTATCATACAATGTCTATACATTAAATTACTTTTCTTGTTTATCAGCAATTTGAATTGGAGAGGCTGATGGTAGTATCTATGGGAGTAAAAAGACGGTCTTCAGAAAAGATCGTGCTACCCGTCGATGCAGATAGAACCACAGTTGTACTTGCCCAAGAACCAGGTGTCGGTGTCAAAACCGGCAGATCTCGGGTAGGGGGGCCCAAACTGTGTGTCTAAGGATTGAAGGTAACAGGAGGTAGGGGACATGATGTTTGACCCATGTTCGGTCCCTCTTGATGGAGGTAATACCCTACTTCCTGCTTGATTGACTTTGATGAGTATAGGGGTTACAAGAGTTGATCTACCTCAAGATTGTAATGACTAAACCCTAGATGTCTAACCTGTATGATTATGATTGCCTCTATGGACTAAACCCTTTAGTTTATATACACACCGGAGGGGGTTAGGGTTGTACAAAGTAGGTTTACAGAGAAATGAATCTTCATATCCGCACGCCAAGCTTGCCTTCCACGCCAAGGAGAGTCCCATCCGGACACGGGGGAAAGTCTTCTGTCTTGTATCTTCATGGCCCATCAGTCCAGCCCACGTCACATAGCCCGAACGCCCGAGGACCCCATAATCCAGGACTCCCTCAGTAGCCCCCGAACCAGGCTTCAATGACGATGTGTACGGCGCGCAGATTGTCTTCAACATTGCAAGGCGGGTTCCTCCGAATACTTCAAAGCATCTGAACTGAAGGGCTATATTCGGCACTTACATCTTTGGTATTGGTAAAGTGAATTCTTCCAGCAGCTCGGCCTTACATTAAATGTTATACCCCTCGACTTATGTGCTTCCCTCGCTTCAGCTTCCACGTGGCAAACGAATACGAAAGGTCCAAGCGCTTTTACAGCTAACCCCTCAATAGCGCATGGAAGGAGTCTATTTAAGGATATTTAGATCTTATATGTTGTTCCATACCAGGCAAAAAATCCTTCGAACTTGCCCCAAGAATCCACGCAATCATGGCCAGCGCTTCTAGTTCTTCCTCCTGCCCCCACGGCCCTCAGAAAGGCGATTGGGAGAGCTGCTCCGTATCCCATGCCCAGCTGGTCAATCTCAAGGTGCAAGGTTATCTCCCGCTGCAGATCTAGTCTCTGTTCGGGCGGGATTAACTTCTTATACGGGCGAAGCCTTGGCTAAAGATTTCCCGAACCCTTCAGAAGGGGAGCGAGTGTGCTTCGTTTCCTTTCCTTCGTTTCTCTTAAGAGGCGTTGGATTTCCAATCCATCCTTTCCTCTGAGGTCAACTGGAGTACTACGGCCTCCAACTGCACAATCTCACGCCAGGCTCCATTTTGCACAACGCTGGCTTTGTCGCTCTCTGCGAGCTGTTCCTAGGTTGCGAGGCTCATTTTGAGCTATGGAGGAAGTTTTTCTGCCTCGTCCCTTGCTCCCAAAAGGGATCCATAACTGAGGTGGGCGGTGCCGAAGTATGGCGCATAGCCGGCACTCCGTAGAAGGCATGCAAAGAGTGGTCCTCGGAGCGGTTTTATATTGAGGATGTCGTTCTCTTGGACCCCATCCGACGAGGCCTTTGTGAGAAAATCATCAAGTGAGGAAAAACCCAAAACCCAAACACCTAAAACTCCAAAGTGATTGAACATCACTGAAGAGATTGTTCTTGTGTGGAACAGATGCTTGTTACCTTTGAAGACTACGATCTTCCAGATGGTTAGGCCTCAATATCTAGAGTATCCAAGAAGAATTGTGGATCCCCGGGTGACCAAGTTTGTGAAGGTTTGGAAGTCACCTGTGAAGACTTACCATGAGTGATTGGGCGATGTGTGTGTGACCTTAGCTCAAGGGGAATACGGTGAGGACTCGCGGTCTTGTACTGCGTGTCCAGGACTGGGTGTCCGGGACTGTGTATCCTCAGGTTTAAATACCTAGCTGCCCCAACGAGACGTACAACTGTCACATTAGTTGGAACTGGTCTAACAAATCATTGGCTTCATCCAGCCTACTGGTTCTATTCCCTCAACTCTTCCATTTACTCATTCATGTGTTGTCGAACTTGATCTGTACTGTTTGAAGACTTTGACTGAAGACTTGTACTCTGTGCTTGTTATCATTTCATCATGATGACCATGCTACTGTCTTGTTATGCTTGCACCAGAGTATCTATTTCTCTGCTAAGTAGTTCGTTGCTTAGGAAATTCCTTACCTAGAATTTCCTCAGTGACGAATTTGTAAAAATCGCCTATTCACCTCCCTCTAGTTGATATAACGCCTTTCAATTGGTATCAGAGCAAGGTACTCCCTTGTTCTGTGTATTTTGGTTTAACCGCCTAGAGTTTTAGTTATGTCGACTGTAGGTATGATCAAAGTATCGTCTGGGTGTCGTACCTTTGATGAGACAGACTACCCCTATTGGAAGAACAAGATGTGCATGCATCTTGAGGAAATTGACAATGATCTATGGTACATTGTGGAAACTGGTGCCCCTATGTCTCACCTTCCATGAACGCTGCTGATGTGAACAGATTCAAACAACTCGACTCACAAGCGAAGAATATCATATGTGGCCATCTGAGCAAAGGGCAGTATGGCAGAGTGAGTGCTTTAGAGACTGCAAAGCTTATCTGGGAGAGGCTTTCCAAGGTCAACAAAGGAGTCTCAACTCAAAGTGACTCTCGAGTTGATGTTCTTCGCAATCTCTTCAACCGCTTCAAGAGACTTGACAATGAAAATGTTTAGCAAACCTTCAATCGCCTCACTGATATCTCAAACGAGCTACAATCACTTGGTGTTACAGACATCATAGACCACGAGGTCGTGAAGAAACTGCTGCGATCACTTGACTCCTCATTCGACACTCTAGCACTGATGATTCAAGAGCGTGGAGACTACAAGTCACTTGATCCTGCTAATATACTCGAGAGGCTGAACACCCATGAGTTCCAACTTGCTGAAATGAGAGATCTCTATGGTCCAAGTTATGGTAGATCACGTGCACTAAACGCCAAGGAAGTTTCCTCATCTAAAGGTGAAGATTCTGATAGCACCCTTGGTGATCCTGAAGAACTGAGTTGGGAGCTAGCAATGCTCGTGAGGAAATTCCAGAGGTTCTCAAGACGTGGTCGCTTTGTGAAATCATCAAGAGGTGATGACTTAAGATCCGATTCTTCATCTCGCGATCCCAAGAAGAGGACCTGCCAAAAATTCAAGAAACCTGGTCACTTTATCACCGATTGTCCTCAGTGAGCAAAGGAATCAAAGAAGAAGAAACACAAGGACTACAGCTCAGACGACTCGAAGAAAAATAAGAAATCTTCAAAGTCCTCATCATCAAAATCCTCAAAGTCTTCCTCTAACAAGAATAGCAGTTCCAGGAAAGCTCGGGCATTCATTGGCAAGGAAATGGACTCAGCTGAATCTGAGGAAAATGAGGAAGATGAGGAATCTGAGAAATCTAACTCTGGTGTGGCAAGCCTAGCTCTCGCTACCACATTTGTCAGCAAGTCCATCTTCAACACTAAGTAAAAAGACTTCTCCAACACTACTGACGATGACAACGATGACTACTCTCCCACATACTGCTTCATGGCAAAAGGTGCCAAGGTACTCTATCGTTGCATGTCTGATTCTAGTGAAGATGAATCTGATGAAAACCTCAAACCTGGCTATTCCAAACTTGCTAAAATTGCCATAAAACAGAAAAAAGCATTTGATAAGGTTCAAAATATGCTAGAAAGAAGTAATGATCTGTTGGGTGAAGAAATGGATCGATCTAAAATGTTGACTGGAAATCTTCAGAGACTTCAGTCCAAGTATGATAACCTTTAGGATAATCATAACACTCTCTTATCTGATCATGAGAAGCTTTCCTGTGAAGTTTTTCAAAGAAAGCAAGATCTTGAGAAGCTAAGGGAGAGTTATGAAGATCTCCAGAAGGAACGCGATTCATTGCTTGCTCAACAGATCAGTGCTGCTGAGGAGGAATTCATTCCACCATGTCTTAAATGCATTGAACGTGAAACTGCAAATTCTTCACCTAAAAGTTCAAATGCTTCTACTGTTACAAATTATTCAACTGTTTCTGTGGTGAAAATTTCCTCAACTGAGGAAAACACCAATGGTACTGACAAAAATGCTGGGTTGAAGGAATTGTATGTGACAGGCACCTACAAAAGCCTCAAAGGTTATCAGACTATGTGTGATGTGCTTAAAAAGCAGATTCTGAACAGGAAGCCTAGGAAAGAGGGTATTACCTTTGAGAGGAAACTCAATGTTGATGGGACCTACTAGAAACCTTAGCAATATCCCAAAACCTAATGGGTTGCTGCAAAAGGTCCTCTGGTAGATCCATCTAACTTATCTGGCTTCACTTGTGAAACTTCACATTCTTCTGATGAGTCATTTGACTCCAACTATAAACTGTTCAAAAATCGGAATGGTGAAGTATTTGCTAGATATGTTGGAACTAACTGCAAGAATGGTCCCCTATGAAGAAAATCTGGGTCCCTAAGAGGCACCTTGAAAATCTTCAAGTGAATGTCCTCATGACACCTCGTGTGAGGAACAGGAACCCTAGATCAAATTCTTCATATGGATCAAAATCTTCATATGGATCCAAATCCTCATATGGACCAAATTTCTCAAGTGGATCAAATTCCTCATATGATCATCATCTTGCTAACACATCTATTTCACAGGGAAAGAAGGATTATGAATATGTGCATTATTCTTCAAATCATTATGTTCATAAGTCCTCGAACAATTTCTCTGCTTACTAATATTCATACTCTAACCCCTCTCCTCTGAAACGAAGTGCACTTGCTTCAATGCCACCATTTTCAATTGGTGCTCGTCGAATGATGAACTCTTTTCCACCCCTCCAGATGTGGGTGGTGAGCAAAAAGAACTAATCTCTTATGCAGGGTCAGGTCTCTAGACGAACTAATACGCCTGAAGAATTTGCTGGAGACCTGAAAATGCTTGAAAGGACGCAAGCTAATCATGCAGAAATGATTCGTTCATTTCTCACATCCTCATTCTTCATATAATTGATCTTATTGATGGTATTCATTCTGATGAAATTGATGTCATATTCTTCACAATGAAGCATATGAGTTGTAAGATGTACTAATTCTTCTACAGGATGACTCTCTCAAAGCTACTGAGTGGGTCCTCGACAGTGGATGCAGAAATCACATGATCGGTGACAAGAACCTACTGATGGACTCTGCTTTATCTCCATCTCAGCTGAAGCATATCACCTACGTTGATAAAGGAAAAAGCAACGTATTGGGTCTAGGTAAGGTTGCAATCTCAAAAGATCGACACATGGACAAAGTCATGCTTGTCGAGTCTCTTGGATTCAACCTCATGTCTGTCTGAATGGTTTGTGACCTTGATATGGTTGTTGTGTTGGGCAAGTATCGCTCTGTTGTAGTCTTAGAATCTGACAATTCCAATGTCTTCGAAGCCTTTAGGAGAGGAGACTTGTATATTGTTGATATCTCCACAGGACCACAGCCTGCCACATTCCGACTTGCAAAAGCTTCAGAGGGATGGCTATTGCATCGACGACTCGGTCATGTTGGCATGAGGAACTTGCACACGCTTGTGAAGAAGAAGCATATCCTTGGAACTGAGGCTGTCAAATTCCTCAAAGATCATCTTTGTGGGGCTTGCGAAGCTGGAAATATGACCAAATCCAAGCATCCCTCGAAGACTATCATGACTACCACTCATCCATTTGAATGGCTTCACATGGATCTCTTCGACCCTACATATTATTCTGCATTCACAAATGTAGCATCTCTTTATGGCTTTGTCATTCTTGATGACTATTCTCGTTATACATGGGTGCATATCCTCACATTTAAGCATGAAGTGCAGTAAATCTTCAAGCGATTTTCCTCAAGGGCCTCGATGAATTTCGGTGTGAAGATCAAGCATATCCGAAGTGACAATGGGACCGAGTTCAAGAACACTAGTCTTGATGACTATCTTGATGAACTTGGTATCACTCATGAGCTATCAGCCCCTCCTCAGCAGAACGGCGTTGTGGAGCGCAAGAACGGGACTCTTGTTGAGATGGCTCACACCATGCTTGATGAATACAAGATGCCTCTTCGGTTCTAGCCTGAGGCTATCAACATTGTGTGCCACATCATCAACAGGGTATATCTTCACAAACTCCTCAAGAAAACCTCATATCAACTACTCACCGACAAGAAACCCAATGTGAGTTATCTCAAAGTCTTCGGTGCTAAATGCTGGGTTAGAGATCCTCATCACAATTCGAACTTTGCATCGAAAGCACATGAAGGTTTTATGCTTGCTTACGGAAAGGACTCGCACACCTACAGAATCTTCCTCAATCATCTTCACAAGATTGTTGAGACTGTAGATGTGCGGTTCAATGAAACTAATGTCTTGCAAAGAGAGCACCTGCCTTATGTGTTAGGTGAAATACCTCCTGAGGAATCCATCAAGTTCAAAGCTACCAAAGATATCATCCCCACTGAAGAATCAACTGAAGAAGTCATTCCTGACACTAAATAAAATCATTTTGGTCCTCCTGAAGAAACTACTGCTAAAGAAAATGCTCAGCCAGACCAAACTCGTTAGCCAGCTCATCCCCGTGTCGCAAAAGAAGTGCAGATCCAGAAAATCATCGATGACATCAATGCACCAGGTCCTCTCACACGCTCAAGAGCTTCACACTCATCTAAATTTTGTGGGAACTTTGCTTTTGTCTCTATCACAGAACCCACCAAATTTGATGAGGCATTTCTAGAACCTGAGTGGATTCAAGCTATGCAAGAGGAATTGTATCAATTCGAGCTCAACCATGTGTGGGAAGTTTTCAAGCGACCAGATCCTCGGAAGTACAATATCATCGACACCAAGTGGATCTATCGAAACAAGCAAGATGAAAATGGCCTTGTGGTGAGTAACAAGGCCCGTCTCGTAGCTCAAGGCTACACACAGGTTGAAGGAATTGACTTCGATGAAACTTTTGCTCCTGTTGCTAGACTTGAATCATTTGCATACTACTTGCTTATGCTAACCATCATAATATCATCTTATATCAAATGGATGTGAAAAGTGCATTCCTGAATGATAAGCTTCAGAAAGAAGTATATGTTGCTCAATCCCCAGGTTTTGAATATCCTAAACATCCTGACAAAGTCTTCAAACTCAACAAGGACCTCTATGGCTTCAAGGAGGCCCCACGGGCGTGGTATGATACTTTGAAGGAATTCCTCACGAAGAAAGGCTTCAAACCTGGTTCACTTGACCCAACTCTTTTCACTAAATCATATGATGATGAATTATTTGTGTGTCAAATCTATGTTGACGATATTATCTTTGGTTGTACTGATGAACGTTACAGTGACGAATTTGGCTACATGATGCATGAAGAATATCAAATGTCCATGATGGGAGAGCTGAAATTCTTCCCAGGCCTTCAAATTCGTTAACAACGCAATGGCATCTTCATATCTCAAGAGAAATGCCTCAAGGATGTTCTGAGGAAATTCGGCATGCAAGATTGCAAAGGCGTCAAAATCCCTATGCCCAAAAATGGCCAATTGTGCACCGATGAAAATGGTAAAGACTTCGATCAAAAGGTATACCGCTCCATGATTGGCTATTTATTGTATTATGTGCATCTAGGCCAGATATTATGCTTAGTGTTTGCATGTGTGCCCGATTTCGAGCTACACCGAAGGAATCACACCATAAGGCTGTGAAGCATATTCTTCGAATGTTTTTTGAAAGGACACACATCCTAACACTTACGCAAAATTGATGACTTTGATGCGCAACACACGAAGTAACATTTTTCTTCAATCAATGAAGACTAACCCTCTAAGTGTGAAGAAATTAATGAAGAAACTGATTCTCAGAGCCCTATGACAGTTGTACGCGGTGTCTGAAATGACCCTTCTTATACGGTGGGTCACGCCACCAACAAAAATTGAATATCTTCAATTTGAGTTTTTCTTCAGTTTTTGAAATTCCTCAACTGTTCAATTTCTTCAACTTTGCAATGTCTTCACGCTTTTCGTTGTTGTTCTTCATTGACTATATATATATATATATATATATATATATATATATATATATATATATATATATATATATATATATATATATATATATATATATATTTGAGTTTATGTCCTCTACAACATTCACTTATTGCCATTTCTTCAAGTTGTTTTTCTGCTAAGTGAATGTGATCTGACCCGTGCCCCTCTATGCTAAGCTTAACCCTATATATTCGCAATTTCTTCATATGCATTCTATTTGAAACTTGTTCAAAATCTTCATTGTATCCTTGACAGCTGAAGAATTTGTGAACACAACGTTAAAATTTTCCTATCTGGATTTTCGGCTTTGCCGCTCAAACCATTCCTCATTCCACTATACGACTTATCAATTCACCCACGATCTCACATGACCTCCACCTCTTTGTACATGGGTGACACATGTCGCAAGGATGAGAAGGGTCAAGGGAACGTTCGTCCATTTTCCTCGGGCGAACAGTTTTTCACCTCGGCTATAAATACCCCTCACCCTCCTCACTTTGTTTTTACTCCACTCGACCTCCACTCCCTTGCGCGAGCTCTCAAAACCTAGCGCCGCCGCTACTTCCATCATCGCTGCTATGGAAGACCTTCACTGCCTCGACCTCGTTGCCGTCGTACTCATGCCGGCCGCGGATTTCTTCACTCCGCCACCACCGTAGTTGTCTTCCTCTGCCAAGCTAGGGCGTGGAAAATCTGAACCGACGAGCTTCAAATCTACTATTCACAGTTCATCGTGTTCTTCGTCAAGGGTATTTAGAAGCTACATTTACTGCCCTTATCAATTCCAGTGATTTCTACAAATCTTCAAAAAGGTGTTTATTCTTCAATCTTCACACTCTATAACATCTCACACAAACATTTGTTCTTGATCTGTTTCTCTAAGCAACGTTTTTCTTCAAGATTCCTCAATTGTGTGGATTTTTAATCTACACAACTCGGGAACCTAAGTCAAAGAACGCTTAGTGAAATTCTTCAAGTGACATCTAGTCAAATTCCTCAAAACCTCATGCGACTGTGCATTGCTTGGATTATCCGGGTATCAGGTCGCACAAAACAATGGCAATGCCACTATGTCGCACGCAGGTACTGAATCCGGTCTAGCCACTCGGATATATCGTGTTGGCGGATCCCCGGCAAAGACACGACCGACCACTGTCCGGGCCCTTGCCCAACGTCTAGTCAGTTCACCGTTGCCGCTCATAAAGTGTGATGGCTGCCCGTGGTAGGTCATGCACCGCGTTTCGAGCACGCTATAACATCCTGGATAGATGTTAATCAAGTGCAAAAAAGATAAGGTGTGTAGTACTTCTTTTAATTTGGCTATGCTCCCTTATTCGGCGCATGTACAACAGCTTATACTCAAACTTGTGTGTAGGATAGATGCACGTTTTGGTTTTGGGAATAACGATACATCGATTTATTGATAAAACGAAATTTTGTAGATGCTCATGCACTCCTTGCTAGAATAGAGGCTAGAGATGACACTACAGATGATATTAGATGTGAAGCAACATCTAGTTCTTTAGAATCAAAGAAGAAAGAAGTGTGCAAGCTCGAGAAGCCACAGATCAACACTGAAGGCATAGAGAAGATATTAATACCATTAGTGGGAGCAGTTATGGAAATTGAATATCTTTTGAAATGTTTGATTGTGGTTCTTGTTTTCTTTGGTCTTGGTCTCCTAGAAAAGAATTGGTGAATTTACTTCACTGTAAATGTCATTGTTGAAATAAAGAAATGTGCTTGAAAATAAATCTATGCATACGGCCGTATTAATTACGTTGGTTCTGAATTTTAGCTACTAGTTAATTATGATGGCAAACTTTGATAAAAAAATACTTCGTAAAGAAATAAAAAAGCATTTAGAACACATAAAGAGAAGTCAATAATATTTATGTTGGCATGTCTTAGCATTTTACTACTTCCTCCTTTCCGGTTTGTTGGGCTCATCTAATTTTCTTCGTTTTACCATATATTACAGTCTTATTTTCACTTCTTTCCACCACATGTTAACATTCCAAGGTGCATTAAATTGATGCACACAAAGAAACTAACCAATGCATGTAGCCATTCCTACTCATTTAGTGGTCCTCCATGAATATATTGTAATTTATGCAGATTAAAGTTTGAGTAATTTTGTAAACTACGAGATGGATATATTGTTACCATTCATACTCATTGAGTACATTTCTCCACTCATCATCTGCCTTGGTTGATGAGATTTCAAATTTAAGCCCTATAAACCGGGAAGGAGGGAGTAGTTATATTTTTTGGTCAAACTTTGACAGAAAATATAGAGATAAAGACACTGGTAGTCACTAAAGTTGAAGTCAAAGCACACTATGGTCACTGGACTTCAAAATACACTTATTACAATCATTGAATACGAGTTCCGGTGATTATACGACACTGGTTAAACCTAGAGATCCCTATGCTATCTGCATGGCACTTGGTTGACTAGTCAAATAGTCTAACTTGGCATCAAGTGAAGGTCCCACCTGTCAGGTGTCGAAATAAACAAACAAAAATCAAGAACGAAGCCCGCGAGGGATGGGATTGAACCAAGGATCAGGGAGCTGCAAACCACATGGGCTAACCACGTGAGACTAGTCGCTTAGTTGTTAGAAAATAAAG
The DNA here is from genome assembly GCA_902687465.1 of Secale cereale. NCBI lineage: Eukaryota > Viridiplantae > Streptophyta > Magnoliopsida > Poales > Poaceae > Secale > Secale cereale. The sequence goes on along the minus strand of LR738710.1, from coordinate 446,266,243 downwards.
AAAACTCTTGAGCTGTTGTTAGACAAGTGTTGGTGGGTCCACTGTCCCATAAAACTCTTTAGCTGTTGTTAATCTAGTAATGCTGCTGGAAATTTGAAGCAATGCCACAGTTAAAAGAAAATTACATGTTTAACAAATTTTATTGTTAATATAATCTATATGTTAATATGAATCAATGCCACTATTTGATAAATGCTATTTTCTTGCTTTCTTTCCAATTTAGATAAGTTAGATGCTTCTTTTTGTTGGCTTCTGTGTCAGCCACCGTCATTGAACAGTAATTGTTTCCTTTGCACCTCTGTGTAAACATGGTTATCTACTTCACCTTGTTCTTATTGCAACCTTTTGTTGCACTGCACAAAACAATTTTCTTTTAAGAGTGTTTTGTGCAGTTCAACTAAAGTGTCACACCGAAAATGTAGCTTGATTGCTTGATCTTAGCGGAACTGCACAAGAGGAGATTAGACTTCATATCCGTGTTGGCAAAGTTGTATCAGATCTTCTTCATGTGAATTATTTGAATTCTGCCTCATGAGAGGTCAATACATGCCTTCTTCCACACGATTGATCAGTGTGCTTTCCTATGTAGTGCTACTTATATGGTAATGTTGCTTGATTTTAGTGAACTGCACAAAAGGGGACTAGACTTCCAATCTGTATATGCACCGTAATATCCCATTGAGGTAAGATAATGATATTTCACAACCGTTGGCCTCTATTTTGCTACTATCATCAGAAAATTAATGTTGTTGTTTAGTGTTATACTTGTGCTCCCTAGTTGACATACCAAATCTTACATTGAAGGCGAAGCTTGTACATTATTGAACCAAGTGACAAAGGGAAGGACAAGTGGAAGAAGAACAAAAATCAACTCCAGGTGCTGTGATGAAGCACTGGAACTGTGATGACATAAGTAATGATATAGTTTTGCATCTTAATTTATTGCTATAGCTGGAACGAGCAATTGTTTTGCCACAGTGATTTGATGCCACTTTTAATGTAATATGTAATTAGCTTACTTGTGCAAGCAGGAATCTTGTTTGAAAATAACATATACTTAAGTGGAACTGCACAATAAGATGTCAGAAACATTAATCTAATAGAGGAGTATATAATAAGCATGGCAACTATAGTAGCTAATAACGGATAGCTCCGGAGAAGTGCTTCACCTATATGCTCTACACAGTAAGCTTCTAGGCAAAGGTTGGTACCGGCCCACTGATTTCATCCATATGATTGAGCTTTGCCATCTCTATTAGTGTTGTGGTACTGCTTAGGTACTGTCATGAGAAAGTTGTATTGTTTCGCATGTTAATCTCAGGTTGCTAATAAATCGAGGCACCGGTTTGCCTCTGTAATAGCCATGAATGAAATGAAGTAATAATACAGTTCAAGTTGAGCTGCCATATTTGGTATCATATCATTTCCTGTGAGGATAATGAGGATGCATCTCTTGGCGGCTATACATTTCATCACTCATGTTGTTAATGCAGTGGTTGTTTTAAGTATTTCCTTTTCTTTTTTGTGAGCAAATAGGGAAGCTAGCATTTAGTTGTGGTCTTGTCTTTGCACAATAGGATACTCCTCCTTTGAAGAAGAATATGGAGTTAGTGAACTGCTTGGTTCCGATTATGCCGGGACGAAGAAGCCAAGCCTCTTTTTATCAGAAGGGAGCAGTTGAAGGATGGTTGCATTACTGCCTACAAGAACAAACTAACTTCAGCTCAGAAGGACTCACGGATCTCCATCTTTGTTGCTATGATGGCCAGTACAATGTGGTTTTAGGATTCTTTCTAGTGAGTTCCATTTTTTAAAATGTGCGCTCTGCATGGTTCATGTAGGTGCCTATTTAAACAGTAAATTTATAATTCAGTTTGCTTCATACTAATCACCTTTTTGTATTTATGCAAACAAGGTGCTCAGCTTGATTTCAGTGGGAACTGCACAAAATGTTTTGATGGTGCAGATATGTTGAAGGTGTTGAACATATAAAGATGAAATCCTATAAGATACGCGCAAAGTTGGTTGGTTTTAGTCAAACTACGCAAAAGAACAACTGCTTTATGTATCATGAGGTGACATGCCGATGTGCGAACTGATGGCAAACCCCGCCCATTCCACAATAGTAGGCATTTGATATTTTGGAATGGGAAACCCTTCTCAAAGTTAACTCATTGATATTCGCAAGAAGACATGCTTTTGATATTTTGGGATTGAACAATATTGTCAAATTTTGCTCATTGATGTTAGCAAGAAGACATGCATTTGATAGTTTGGAATAGGACGCCCTTTGCCATCAGCAGCTTCGATCGATTTTTCTTCATTTGTGTCTTCAGGTGTGAAGTAAATATTGGCTCTGACGTGTGAATAATTGAGATGCATCGATCGATTTTCTTTATTTGTGAAGTATTGGCTCTGACATTTGAAAAATTGAGTTGCATAATCATCGATCGGTGGTTGTTCTATGAATTGCTAGGCATATGAGTTTGATTGCAATGTACATGCACACTGAAAAGCTGCTAAAAAAATTTGTAAGTGGGAAACTGCAGCAAACGCCGTGATCACCGTGCGTCCTGAGAATAATACTAGAACGTATTATTTTGAATGTTCAAACTAATACAAGAATTCAAACTAACTGGTCTAAATTCGTTCATACATGGCACGATTTCATATAAACATGCCGGATTCCATTACATTTCAAACGTTCTTCAACTAAAAAGATGTGCTCGTCCGGCTCTGGAGGTTCAATTAATTAACCTAATCTATGATCACCGCCGCCCATTCCTCGTGACCGGCTGAGCCCAAGATTTGAAGCTTCTTCTCGAGCTTCACCTCTAGAGCCACGGGAAGTAAAGCTGTCCGACTCCACATCACCGAGTAGCTAATTGGCCATCGATGTTCAACCCGCCAAGCTTGGCTTCAACCGGAGGGTATGAGCGCTGGCGTTACATGGACCCTAGCGGCGACGACATACTGTCTTCTCCTCTTCCTCATTTTCCTTGTGGGGTGGCCTCATTGCCGGTAGGGCGGGGCCTCGACGGAGCCGATGATGTCCTCTGTATCATTGCTGATGGGCCGGTGCCTCGGCGGAGCGGGGGAAATCTTTCGCCTAATTGAAGGCAGAGCGGGGCCTCGGCGGAGCAGGCGATGTTCTCTACCTTGTTCTTGATGGGGCGGGGCCTCGCTGGAGTCGGCGAAGTCCTCCGGCTCATTGCTGGCGTGGAGGGGCCTCAGCAGAGCTGGCGATGTTCTCTGCCTCGTTCCCGATGGGGTGGGACCACGGCGGAGCCAGCGAAGTCCTCCGCCTCGTCGTTCGTGTTGCCAAATAGCGCCTCGCTAGCTTCATCCTCCTCCTTGTAGGTGGCCGCAACCTCCGCCACCCGCATGCGATACTGCCAGCGCTCGAGGTGGCTCTCGCGGTCTGAGCGGTACGACTTTAGTAGCACCTCCTGCTCCGCCCGCTCCGCGGATATCTGCTCCTCCTCCTGCAGGAGCTCTTTGAGGACCTTCTCGTTGTAGGCGGCGTTGGCCTGCGCCTCCCTGAACTCACTACTAGAAAAAAGGCTATTAGTGGCGCACCCAATATTGCCATTAGTGGCGCACCATGGGTGGGCCACTAATACCACGCCACTAATAAGGAATACTAATGGCGCACCTATGATGCGCCACTGTTAATCCCAATAACAGTGGCGCACCACTGGTGCGCCACTGGTATGCCCCCCGGGTGCGCCACTGATATTTTTTCAGAATTTTTTTTTTCAATTTTTTTTTTCAAATTTTATTCCAGAATTGCTACAGGTGCGCCACTGATATTGCTACAGGTGCGCCACTAGTAACAATTTTAATTTTCAAATTTTTTTCCAGAATTTTTTTTTTCAATTTTTTTTCCAGAATTTTTTTTTTCAATTTTTTTTTTCAAATTTGGCGGGAATTTTGTTTTCCTTAATCTCGGGTCACTATGGCTTAATCTCGGGTCAAATCGCACTCCGTGGTCAAACTTCCCGGAAGGTCACCCATCCTACAGTACTCCAGCCCAAGCACGCTTAACTTCTGAGTTCTATCCAACCCCAGCACCAGCTCACTTAGCAGGCACTTGTTGATATATCTATCATATCAATCCTATTAAACCTTGTTGATGTCTAGGAGTTTGTTCATGTTCATGAGTGTGATGAAATTTTGAAAAAATATTTCAAACTTCCCGGTCATTTTACATAT
>LR738710.1:446203933-446261184 GCA_902687465.1 Secale cereale | reverse complement strand
GTGCATTTGGTGAAAAATGATAGAAATGTTAGTAGTGGCGCACCCCTTCACTGGTGCGCCACTAGTAGCCAGGAATACTAGTGGCGCACCAGTGAAGGGGTGCGCCACTGCTATGGTTTTTTTTTGGACCACCATGCCCAGCCTTACCAGTGGCGCACCAGGGCAAGGTGCGCCACTACTATCAAAAATAGTAGTGGCGCACCTTGGCCTGGTGCGCCACTGGTAAGCCTGGGCATGGCTGGTTACTGTTTAAAAACATAGTAGTGGCGCACCCCACACCTGGTGCGCCACTAGTAATGTCACTATTAGTGGAGCACCTGTTTGTGGTGCGCCACTGCTATATAGTAGTAGCGCACCACATCTCTGGTGCGCCACTAATAGTGATATTACCTATAGCCTTTTTTCTAGTAGTGACTTCTCCTCTCTCTGTTGCCTCATCATGTCCATGTATTGGGCACGGGCGTCGCCGATGGTCATGGTGCAATGCACTGGTGAGGATGGGGCGAAGGAGGTGGTTGGTGCCGGCTCCTCAACGACCACATTCTCCAGTGGGACACCTTCATTTTTATGGTCCGTCATCCGCCCATCCTGGAGAGCGGGGAAGCCATGGTGAGAGTGGTGTGGTGAGGAGAAAGGGAACATAGGCAAATGACTGCGGCTATGGCCGGGGCAGCAGTTTATATAGCAATGGCGGGCGGTAGAGGGACGGATGGGTGGCGCCGGAGTAGCTACTATAGCAACCGCGTGTCGTTAACGTGGGCGGCATATGGACAAACGGACAACAGTTGTGTCGTTTGAACGCAGAGTAGTTGCCTGCACCGAGAAGCACGCGAGCAGCATTGACCGTTTTGGGCAGGAAGTGCGCGCAGGCGAGGTATGGGGTCTGGGTGGGCCATCGTGGTCAGACTCGTGCTTGGCAGCGGCCTGGTACAGCAGCCGGACATACTGGCTTGCCAGCGAGCTCGCCGATCTCATCGACGACAACCAGACGATGGACAAAGCTTCTGACTAGGAGCCGGCGCCACCGCCCAAGCCGGTTCATGCCTTGTTCACCATAGAGCATGTGCGGTCGCACCTCGATGCCCTAATGGTAGAAAAGCTACCAACGCCGCGGGGATCAGCATTCTGTGAAATGCAGGAGGACTGGTGCTACAACCTCCATCTCCTCAACGAGCACCGGCTCGAGTAGGGATGAATCGACGGCGGACAAGCGGACGTCAATGCCACCGCGGACATGTGGCCCAATGATCCTGGTTCCCTAAATGAGTAGTGGGCACTGTATCAGACCATCCGCACGGCCCGGTCGCGAGGCCCTCTCCGTCCTTCGATTTTTTTTTTGAAAATTCATGTCGACCTTCGAGTTGTTGCGCTCGTAGTGGTGCCGCTTTCTCACGTTGTCAACATGGTCAACTAACATGAGGAATAGGGAGATGACATTACGTGGAGAGGATGAAGTGCCTCCTTAATACAATTACGACTACAACATTGTCAACGTATATAGTCCACCAACGAGAGAATTGCACAAGGAGCGGCCGACAGCTGGGACCCAGCAGCTCGAGCAGTATTTGTTTTTTGAGGGGTGAGCATTTTTTTTTACCGATGTTCTTGTTGTTCTTCAGAGGAGTAGGATATCAACTGGGTGGGTTGTGGCCCATCTAGCCCAGGCTATTACTTTATGTCGACCAAATATGCAGCCCAGATATTAATTTTTCAAGGTGGAAATAGCTTGCTGAGGCCCAACTATACTTTTTTTGAGGAATACCCATCCCAGGCCAACTTGTTATTCTCCGGCCCGGTGGGCTGCAAATCTTTCCTAGGAGGGATGCATTAGGCTTGCCAAGAAAATGGGTATATAAAAATAATAAATGGGTTGTAATTATAAAAAAATGTGTTGTAAATATAAAAAATGCCCCGAACAGGTAATTATTTTAAAAATTAATTATTTTGTGGATTTTTTTTACGGAACCTCGTTAGAGGGCGGGGAGCTCCTGCTTTGCATTTTTTTGGATTTTGATTTTTTTTATTTCATTAATTGTTGTGTGCAAAATTTCATTGAATTTTTACCTAATATAAATTTATTTTGCAATTAGATTTAATATGGCTCGAAATTTCGGGATAAATAATATATAGGATCCCATCAAAATGTGGGAAATTTGGTTGAAATTATAAACCGTTATCCTGACTTGAAAAATGGGTTGTAATGTTAACAAACAGTATATGGGTTGCAGTAAATTCCATTAGAATTAAGAAATGGGTTGTAAATTATTAGAAATCGCAAATGGGCTATATGCTATCTGCCATAGATGTGATGATCACTTGTGGGCCTACTAAGTTCACACGTACATAGCCATAAAAAACAAAGTTGACGCATACGGAAGGCTTTTTCACCTTATTGTCAAAACACGATTCTAGCAGAAGTGGCTGTTGGATGTTCATCCAACGGCTGTTGTGCTTCTTCAATCTCCGATATTCTTGCTTCAGTCGCACAAAGTACCGCCGGCCGTACCGCCTCCCGTGGCCGGCTCTGCTGCCACACAGTCCTCACTGGCCCACCCTACTCACATCGATGTCTAGGCCATTCCTCTACTCACCAACACCTCCTGTTATTCTTCGACGACGACCGCCTCACACCGTAGTCGAAACAGTGAACCCTCGTACTCCCCCCCTGGTGGGAATCCAACGCTGCGTCTTCTTCGGATGTGGGTCGTTCCCTTTCTAGGCCTAGCCGTCATCCACCGCGTTGGTTTTCTCGGGGCGGTGTGGTCAATTTGTCAACAAACGATAGCCATTCTAAGAGGGATGTACGTGGAGCAGCTGACAGTTGGGACCCACATGGTCCATGGCCGCACACAAGAAATTGCCTCCTTATTATCTGAAAAAATGATTTCTCCCCCTGACAGGTTGGACCCACCAGCTACATCTTCGCCGCAAGTAACTGACTCCTTATTACATGAAAAAAAAACAGTTTCCTCTCGCTAATAGTTGGGACCCACCAGCTATATCTTCGAACGCAAAGAAATGCCACCTTACTACGCGCAAAAAATGATTCCCCGTGCTAGCTGGGACCCACAAGATTTGGAGGCTGACTTATGGGCCTACTAAGTTGACGCATAAGCAGGATTTCTCAGCTTAGTCAATATAAACGATTCTAAGTGAAGTGACCATTGGATGTTAATCCAACCGCCGTCGTGCTTCTTCAACCTCTGGTCTTCTTGCTCCAGCCGCCCAAACCAGCACCAAACGTGCCGCCTGCTGCTGCCTCCCATGGCTGGCTTTGCTTCTGCGCAAGCCTCACCGCCCCACCCTACTCCCAATCGCTGACATGGCCATCCCAGCACTCACCCAGACCTCTTGTTATTCTCCGGCGTCGACAGCCTCACACTATAGCCGAACTAGTAAACCCTTGTAATCCCCTCGGCGTGGGAAACAACTATCGAGTCTTCCCCGGCTCTGGGTCAATCCTTCCTATGCCTCACTGTCGTCCATCGCCTTGGTGCTCTCGGTGCGATGTGGTCAACATGGTCACGGAAAGACTTACATTGGAAGAGGACTATACGTGGAGAGGCTAACAGATGGGTCCACGGTCGCACACAAGGAACTGCCTCTTTATTACATGCAAAATAATTATTCCTCGACCTGACATCAGGGACCCACCGGAAGTGCATCCTTATTAAGGGAAAAAATGATTCTGCCCCTCATAGCTGGGGCCCGCCAGCTATATCTTCGCATTCTAGGAAGTGCCTCCTTGTACTCCCTGACAGCTGGGACCCACCCGGTGGAAGCATACGTAGCATTATCTATCTGGTCGCGAACCTGTATGTACATAGCGGTCGACCGGGCTTTCTGCAGCCATGAACCGTGGCTGAGTAAGGAGTGGCACGTGTCGTCCATACAACCATGCTAAATGGAGTACATGTCTAAATGGAGTACACGTACATGCAACCACGCTCCAGAAACTACGGGCACGTACGTACATACGGGCGGGGTCTTGAGCGAGTACTCACACATAAGTACGGCCAGGGCTCGTGTACATGGAGACGACAGTGACAACGTCATGTTCATCGGTAGCAAACCGGCGCGGTCGGAATGGAGAAACAACATGGTGTTCATCGGGAGGCAATGAAAGGCGTCATGTTCATAGGGAGCCAACTGGCTTGGACGGAACATCCGAAATGGGGTGCGGCATACCGCAAAATGGTGGGAAATGGCCTTCTGCTCGAGCGCATACATTCGAAACAGGGCCATGTTCACCGGGAAGGGTCTCGCTTACCACAAAACAGAGGAAACGACCTTCTGCTCGACCGGATACGGTCGAAAAGGGATCATGTTCATCGGGAGGGTTATGGCGTACCGCAAAACGGAGGTAACGGACTTGTTTTGGACCGCTACAATCGAAACGGGGGTCTTGTTCATCGGGAGGGATGTGGCGTACCGCAAAATGGGACTCCACCAACTACTGTTTGTCCAGTCCACCACCGGCTACTATCCAACCATCCTTCCACGGGGTTATGTTCATCCAACCCCAACTAGCTCGGTTATGGCGGCCTCCTCTCGAGGTCCTGTTCATCCAGCGGCAACCACCTACTAACATGGGGTCCTGTCCATCCAACCCCCACAAGGAACTGTTCAACAAGCCCCATGCACATACGTCTCGACTCTTTCAACCAATCCCCCATGGCCACTGTTCAGTAAGCAGCAGCAACGGCGATCGATCGATCGAGTTTAGTTAGCAGCAGTAGCGAAGGAATCGCTTGGGTTCAATTAATGCGACAGCCTGGATTTTCCTTCTCTATTTCCAGACTTTCTTTTGCATTTGCTTTCGATTTGGAGTTCTGAATCAATTCAAATGGACTTGATCACTTGGGCCTACCCTTGATTTTCACCCAAGTGACCCATCCACCCCTAGCTCATCTTTCTTCTCTGAAAAACTCCATCAAAAGCCCAATGAATATTTTTCATAAAAGAAAAATATTCATTTCTTCCCTGAAAATCACTTTAGAGAAGTATGCTCCAAAGGAACCCCTAGTTTTCTTGCTCCTAAAATCCATAATAAATTCACAAATATTCTTTGAACCCTAGGGCACCTCCTTGATAAAAAATATTGCAGAACTTTATCGAATATTTTTGCTACAAAAAATCATTTCTGTTCTGGACAAAATGACCACATTGCACAACAAGTATATTTTTCCTTGATCTTTTGGGGATGATATTTTCTGAGCTTCATTACCCTTCTAAGAGATGCTAAAGCCCAAAGCACAACCTTTAGTTCTCACTAGATTTTTCTCAGTGAAGCTCACAAGTTTCTGTCCAAAAACTTGCCAGGAAGAAACCCACTCACACAGTTCACCTGTGACCCAGCCAACCATGCAAAACAAACAAAACCACTAAGGACTACATGCCAGACATGGTGTTTGCACTTAGCTCAGCCTGATGCCAAAGTTCACACGGTGACCACATTTGTCCAAGGGGTTGGCATGCGGCCGACGCGCTCTCCGGTGCGCCAGCGTCTCTGTTTCACGCGTTCTCGCTGCCCCGACCGCCGCACCTTGCCAAACCACGCCCCCATCCTCGTCTACACGTCCTTAACTCTGCCCTCGCGCTCGCCGACGCCGAAGCTCACCAGAGCGAGCACGGGCATGGCGCAGCCAAACCAACAGTGCGCCCGTTCCCCTCTGCTCGTCGCATACCGTGCTCCTGTGCTCGTCGCTACTCGCATATAGTCCCCGCGTGATCCCCGGCGCCTTCTCCGTCTCTCACTGATGCCATTCGTTGTTGGGTGCCACTCCAGAGAGCTCCGGAGAGCTCTCGATACCCGCCTCGGCCTCGCCTATAAATAGAGGCCCCGAGCTTGTTTCTCTCCACATACACTCTCAACACACCTCCACAATGCCGTAGGAAGCCGCAGCTTGGCTGCGCAGGCCTCTGGCCGCCGTCCCCACCCTGAGCACACCGACATCCCTGTCCACTGCCCCCTCCCTCTCCAGAGCTGCTCGAGCTCTACTAGCTTCTCCGGTGCGTTCGTGGTGGTCCACTGGTGTGTGTTGGTGCCGTTGGAGCTGCTGGACTGGCCGTGCCTCGCCAGAAACACCATCTCTGACGAGCTCCGCCCGCCGCCGCCGTTGGAGAGCTTCGTTCCGACCCCGTCCGGCCACCCCTAGACATGCTACGGGTACGGGCATGTGCGCCTTGATCTCCTCTCCATTCCTATCCTCTCAGATCTTGTCGCCGGGCACTCCTCGCCGGAGAAAGCGTCGTCGCCGCACCGCCCGACTCTGCTTCTCTCCCCCTTCCCCTCCGACCTTACCACTAGGGCCTACTATCAGCCACTCAGGCCGCGCCCGAAGCGGTATGAGTGGTGGCGCCCTGCTTGTTTACGCCTTCAACGTCACACCCCCTCTCTGGTTTTCTTTTATTCAAATTTGACCAAATCTTTGACTAGTTGTAACTTTTATTCTACAAGCCCAAATGAGTTTATTCTTTTTGCATTGTATTCTTACTGGAAAATCCTAGCAGCACACCCAAGATGAGATTTTTCTCTGCTATCTAGAATTTCCGGTAATTTTCAGAAGTGTTCTTGATATTTTCTTTTTGCCATTTGGTTTATTTTCAAAAGGTGAAACTTGTCTTGAAGGCACCCAGGAGAAGTGTGAAGCTCCTCTATACTAAGGAAGCCACAACAACATTTTCATGGTGTCTTTGCAATATCCATGATTTTCCACTTGAATATATATGATATTCATTGCATATAGCTTTAAAATAAATAATGCTTGTGTTATTTAGTTTGTCATGATCAAGATGCTTAGTTAACATAAATGAGTGCTTGAACTAGTGAGATATAGAGTTGTTGAACTAAGTGAGTTTGTTATGACTATAGTAATATGAGCATCGGTATTATTTTCCTTATATGCATGCCGAGTTTCGTATGATAAATGCCAACTAAAAAGTGATTAAGCTAGATGACCAGTAAGTAAGGACCAGAAGTGTTGAAAGAGGAGTTTGTGCAAGTAGAACTTTGAATGATGTTGATCTGTTGTTTCTAAGTGATATGTGATGCATGATATATGGTTGCATAAGCATGGCATATAGTGACTCGATCATTTTATTTCAACTTAAACCTGATGATAATTGAACTTGAACATAAAGTTGGTTGGGTCATGGTGCCACTGAATTGGGCTGACAAGTGCAACCATATTTGCCTTACTATGGGGAGGCCGTTTGTCGTCCTGTTGTCATGCCGTTTGTCGGTGCCTCCAATGAGGGAAGGTTATGGGTGTGCGTTACCCTAGCCTAGTAAGCAGAAATGACCTTGTTAGCATGTTATTGTTATGATACCTTGTCCCTGTTTGGGACCATTTATTTGCCACGATGGTGGCCGTTTTGCCGTTCGTAGGCTGGGGCCACCCAGGACTAAGCCTAGTGGGGAGTTGGTCGGAGTGGCCGAAAGGGTGTCACGGCAATGGGAGAGTTCTATCGGAATACCATTGGTCCACCCGAATGGGAGTGGGAGGTCATGGGTTTCGTGGTGTGGGTAAAGTGCGCTACCTCTGCAGAGTATTTTGATATATCGATAGCCACGCCCGCGGATAAGGGCCCAATTCTAAGTAAATCACACCATGGATCAAGTTTTATAAAGAAATCTTGTACACTAAGTTATTTGCATTTCACTGGTTGAATCATGATGATGTCAGTGAGTCTGACTGTTGTGGTATCATTTGTGATCCGTGAGTCATCACCGTTTTGTTACAAGGTAACCTGTTGAACCAAGTATGGTTCCCTTTGTGATTCCGTCATGATCACCATTCAGTTGCGATGCAACATGTTGGTAAGAGAGAGTCCGAGTGACTCATTACATAAGTTTGGTTTCACTACATGAGTAGCTGGTTGCTGTTTGCATTTAACTTGAATAATGTCATGATATTGTTTGTTATTATGGTTATGCTTGTTGTGAGCTTGCAAGTACATTCAATGTACTGACCTGGCGTGTTATGCTAGATTTCAGGAAAGTCTACCTGGATCGGAGTGCTTTCGTGCCTAGACCATGTCCACATCAGTGTCCATGTTCCATGGAGTCCCGCTACGTCGTTGTTCCGCTGCTGTGTAGATGTCGTGCTCGAGGCCCCTTGATGTTCACTAAATAATGTACATATTGTTCAGCCGCACCGAGTGTGCCGCTGGGCCTCGCTACTTGATGTAATATCGCACTATGCTTCCACTAGTTTCAATAAAGCGGTGATTTTCTATACAAAGATGTTGTGTATTGCCAGAAGACATGATCTCTCGGTTGGCAATGCAAGGTAAACCGGTTGCTCTGAGCCGGGGTGCCACAATGCTTGGTATCAGAGCCGTGCTGATTGTAGGACACGCTAGGCCCCAACACGCGAAGTAAACGCTAGTTAGTTTGCTAATTGAGGGTCGTTAGTGTTTGCATCTGGACACATCATTGCATGCATTAGACTTATTATTATTACTAACCGGTTAATGGTTGTGAGTGTAGATGGCGCCGGTGCCGTATCCGTGTCAGTTGGAGCTGATGCCATACACTTCACCGCATCTCCTTTGTAACGAGTGGCGTCGACTGTACCCTCACGGTGACGACCCAGCATATCGGGTGTCCCGGGAGTGTCTAGCCGACTTCGTCTATGAGTATCACGCCGTGGTTACTCTCCGCACCAGATCGTCAACAGGCTGTTGCTCTCGTACCTATCGGAGCGGTTATGCATCGACCACCACTTAGGTCGTCCTTTATGCTGCATGCGAGATTCTTGTTGAGCTATGCTATACAGAGGCTCAGAGGCAGAACAACCCAGGTTTTTGCTTCTACCCATTGCACGATGATGGCTATGTTCGCTTTCATTCCGTTGATCTGGCGTCTGATAGTGACACTAGCCACCTTTCTCGACATATCACTACTAGTTATCTTATGATTCACGAGTTGGCTCGATAGCTGAATTGTGCTTGTTCTGCTTTAGCCGATGCTAGATCCTACCCTACTCCACCTTCTATGGGATTTACTCCTTATATTGTGCCTAGTTCTAACTCGCCTATTTCCCCTGTTACTCGCCTGAGTAGCTCGGGCACCTCAACTCTAAACCCACATAGCTCCTGTTGAGTATTCGTCTCTTCTTGCTCCCCCCACAGCTCCCATGATCCCTTATCATCCTGCGCCTACCCCTGAGGGAGAGCCCTCGAGCAGCGTCGTTGTGTTACCTTTAACCCGGAGGTCTCGGTTAGCGTCGCCTGTTCAGGATCTGGGTATGACTTAGGAGAGGATCCTGATGCACCAGCAGAGTCCTAGAGCGTCTAAGTATCCGCACTGGTCATGTGATGTACGGATGTAGTTGTATGAGCCTTGATGTATCGTTGCATGTATGCGAGTAGTCGCACCAGTCATGATGTCTATCTTTCATGTATGAGTCTATGTATAATTATGTTGGAGCTTTTATTCGATCGCTGTGTTTCTCATTTCGTTCGTTTCGCTCTTTCAGGCTTGTCACTAGCTTTTCTTCCCATGTTTGGATGTTGCTCATCGCAGTTGCTCTTATTGGGAAAAATAAACAGTAGGATGATGGGGGGAGGCAGCAGCACGCATGCTTGTGAGGTTGTCCCCGTTCGTCGCTCAGCAAGGCAGGCAGGACACTCTCCCGAGCCGTATCTGCAGCCACCGCCTCCACCGCCAAATCCACCCTCCACTGAACAAATTATGCGCATGTTTGAAGAAAGAAGGAGCAATGATCTGATTGAGTTGTTAAAAAGTGTGCAAGCTATGGTTGGGCAGAATGGAAATCAAAATGGCCATGACTCCAAGCTGTCAGATTTTCAAAGGACTAAGCCTCCCAGTTTCAGTCAAGTGGTTGACCCTTTGGAAGCAGATGATTGGTTATGAACTATTGAGAAGAAATTTGAAATTGCTCGCACTAACGAAGTTGACAAGGTTTCGTTCTCTACCCACTATCTTGAAGGAGCCGCTGCTATATGGTGGGATAATGCTAAATCTCTGTGTTCTGCGGGAGAAGAAATCACGTGGACTAATTTCAAGGACCAATTCCTCAAGTACCATATTCCAGCTGGTATCATGAAGGTCAAGCAACGTGAATTCCTTGGTCTCACTCAAGGAAGTCTGTCAGTAAGCGAATATTTGCACAAGTTCAAATATTCCCTCTATGATGTGGCCACGGAAGAAAGGAGGATAGATAGGTTCCTTGGAGGATTAAATCAACACCTCAGAGCCCTCTATGCATCCTCGACTTTCCAGATTTTCAGTCTCTAGTAAACAAGGCCCTCATCACTGAAAGAGAGTACAAGCCCGTGCAAGACAACCGACCCGCAAACAATGTCCACAAGCGTAAATTTGAGCCGAAGAAGGACGGACAGCCCGTACAGAAGGTCCGTACCTGGCAACAGACCCAATTGGAGTACAAACCAAATTGGCAGCAGAATGTGAACAAGACCACTACTGAAGTCAAGAATGCCGTGACCAGTCCAGTGCATGAGGAGCGTCAGCGCAACAACGCCTGCCTTAATTGTGGACAAACAGGACATTATGCTAGGTAGTGTCCCAAGAAGTCAAATGCCTCGTTCCGGCCGCAAGTCAATCACATGGGGCCATATCATACCCAGAAGATCGTCCAAGGGCAAGTTCATCACCTCTCTGGAGACGAGGCCCGGGAAAACCCCCAAGTCGTCATTGGTATATTTTCTATTAATGACATACCCGCAATAATTTTATTTGAATCTGGGGCTTCCCACTCTTTTGTTTCTCGGAGTTTCGTAGCCCAAAACAAATTTCCTTGCTTGCTTTTGGGAAAAAGAATGATGGTTCAGTCCCTAGGATCTATGCTCAAAAGCGATCTGGTTTGCCGAAATTTTGAAATTGATATCAAGGGATTCCGTTTTCCAACCGCTTTGATAGTCATCGAGTCTGCCAAGTTGGATGTTATTTTGGGAATGAACTGGTTGACCCAATATCAAGTATGCATAAAATTGTGCGACCCGAAAAGTCACCTTGACAAATCAGGAAGGGCTATCCATAAAATGTTATGCCCGCAAAAGCATACCCAAAGAACTGGTCTTCACAGCAGTAGCCGAAGAATTGGATCTGATTCCTCTGGTAAGTGAATTTCCCAATGTACCCCAAGGAATTACCCGGAATGCCTCCAGGCAGAGAGCTTGAGTTTGCAATTGATCTTGTACCTGGAACTGCACCATTGTGCAAAAAGTATTATCAAATGACTTCATCTGAACTCATGGAATTGAAGAAATAGTTGGATGAGATGCTGCAGAAAGGATATATCCGCCCAAGCTTGTCACCATGGGGATCACCCGAATACTTGTAGACAAGAAAGATGGCAGTCTCAGAATGTGTGTGGATTACCGTCGATTGAACAGTGTCACCATCAAGAACAAATACCTGCTACCAAGGATTGTTGATTTGTTCGATCAACTTAGTGGGGCAAAATTATTTTCCAAGATTGATTTAAGGACTGGATATCATCAGCTCAAGATCAAGAAGGAAGATATTTCTAAGACCACGTTCACTACCCGTTACGGTCTCTATGAATATACAGTGATGTCTTTTGGTCTCACAAATGCTCCAGCCTTTTTCATGCATATGATGAATAAGGTGTTCATGGAATTCTTGGATAAGTTTGTGGTGGTTTTCATCGAAGATATTCTCATATACTCTAAAAGTGATGAAGAACACAAGGAACACCTCCGAGCAGTCTTACAGAGACTCCATGACCATCAGCATTATGCAAAATTCAGCAAGTGTGAGTTTTGGCTCAAACAAGTTGGATTTTTGGACATGTTCTATCAGCAGAAGGCGCCGCAGTGGATCCCAGCAAAGTAAAAGATGTGCTCGATTGGGCAGCACCCACGGCGGTATCCGAAATCTGGAGTTTTCTAGGATTAGCCGGTAATACCGTCGGTTCATCGAATGATTTTCCAAAATTTCCTAGCCAATGACATAACTCCTTAAGAAAGACAAGAAGTTTGAATGGACTGAGGATTATGAGAAGAGCTTTAACGAGTTAAAAACCAGATTGACATCAGCACCAGTACTGACTCTCCCAGACATTTACCGCAACTTTGATGTGTATTGTGATTATTGGGTGCGTACTCATGCAAGACGGCAAGGTGGTAGCTTATGCATCTCACCAGCTACGACCTCATGAAGGAAATGATCCTACAAATGATTTGGAACTAGCTGCTGTTGTGCACTCTCTAAAGACTTGGAGACATTACTTCATTGGAAAAAGATGTCAAATATTTACCGACCACAAGAGTCTCAAATATATATTTACCCAGCCACATTTAAACCTTCCACAGTGAAGATGGCTCGAGTTTGTTAAGGACTATGATATGGGAATAAATTACCATCTGGGAAAAGCCAACGTGGTTGCTGATGCCCTCAGTCGCAAGCCTGCCAGTTTAAATGCCATGATGGAGTCCTTGCCTCCGGAACTCCAACAAGAGATTTAAAACACGAGGCAAATTGGCACCGAGATATATTGGTCCATTCCCAGTCATGACCTGAGTTGGGACATTTGCTTATCAGTTGGAATTGCCACCAGAATTGTCAAAAGTACACAACGTGTTCCACGTATCATAGCTGAGAAGGTGTATTTCACCACCCGAGAACAGGACTAATATGTCAGATATTGAGCTTGCCAAGGATTTAACTTATGAGGAGAGACTGTTCAGAATCTTGGATGAGGCAGAAAGGGTCACACGCAGCAAAGCGATCAAGTTTTACAAGGTCCAGTGGGACCATCACATCGAAGAAGAAGCAACCTGGGAAAGAGAGGAATTTTTAAGGACAACCTACACAGAATTGTTTTCCCAAGCAACCGAATCTCGAGGAAGAGATTCATCTTAAGTGCGGGAGGTTTGTGACAGCCTGCATTTGCCTTCTCTCTTTTTCCGGACTATCTTTTTCATTTGCTTTGGATTTGGAGTTTTGAATCAATTCAAATGGACTTGATCACATGGTCCTACCCTTGATTTTCACCCAAGTGACCCATCCATCCCTAGCTCATCTTTCCTTCTCTGAAAAACTCCAACAAAAGCCCAAGGAACATTTTTCATAAAAAAAAATATTCATTTTCTTCCCTAAAAATCACTTCAGATAAGTATGCTCCAAAGCAACCCCTAGTTTTCTTGCTCCTAAAATCCTGAATAAATTCAAAAATATTCTTTCAACCCTAGGGCACCTCCATGAGGAAAAATATTGCAAAACTTTTTGGAACATTTTTGCTACAGAAAATCATTTCTGTTCTGGACAGAATGGACACATTGCAGAGCAAGTATATTTTTCCTCAATCTTTTGGAGATGATCTTTTCTGAGCTTCATTACCCTCCTAAGAAATTGCTAAACCCCAAAGCACAGCCTTTAGTTCTCACTAGATTTTTCTCAGTGAAGCTCACAAGTTTCTGTCTAGAAAATTGCCAGGAAGAAACCCACTCACACAGTTCACCTGTGACCCAGCCAACCGTGCAAAACAAACAAAACCACCAAGGACTACATGCCAAACATGGTGTTTGCGCTTTCCTTAGCCTGATGCCGAATTTCACGCGGTGACCATGTTCGTCCAAGGGGGTTGGCATGCGGCTGATGCGCTCTGCGGTGCGCCAGCGTCTCTGTTTCACGCGTGCTCGCTGCCCCGGCTGCCACACCTTGCCAAACCGCGCCCCATCCTCGTCTACACCTCCTTAGCTCCGCCCTCGCGCTCGCCGACGCCGGAGCTCGCCGCAGCGACCACGGGCATAGCGCGGCCAAGCCAACAGTGCACCCGTGCCCCTGTGCTCGTCGCGTACCTCACTCCTGAGCTCGTCGCTGCTCGCCTACAGTGCCTGCGTGATCCCCGGTGCCTTCTCCCTCTCTCACTGACGCCATTCATCGCCGGGTGCCACTCCAGAGAGATCCGGTGAGCTCTCGATCCCCGCCTTGGCCTCGCCTATAAATAGAGCCCCCCGAGCTCGTTTCGCTCCACACACGCTCTCAACACACCTCCACAATGCTGTAGGAAGCCGTAGCCCGGCCGGGCGGGCCTCTGGCCGCCGTCCCCACCCTGAGCTCACCGGCGTCCCCGTCCACTGCCCCCTCCCTCTCCAGAGCTGCTCGATCTCTACTGGCTTCTCCGGTGCGTTCGTGTTGGTCCACTGGTGTGTGTTGGTGCCGTTGGAGCTGCTGGACTAGCCCTGCCTCGCCAGAAACACCATCTCCGACGAGCTCCGCCCGCCGCCGCTGCTGGAGAGTTTCATTCCGACCCCGTCCGGCCACCCCTAGCGATGCTACGGGTACGGGCATGTGCGCCTTGATCTCCTCTCCATTCCTATCCTCTCAGATCTTATCGCCGGGCACTCCTCGCCGGAGAAAGCGCCGTCGCCGCACCGCCCGACTCTGCTTCTCTCCCCCTTCCCCTCCGACCTGACCGCTGGGCCCACTGTCAGCCACTCAGGCCGCGCCCAAAGCGGTATGAGTGGTGGCGCCCTGCTGGTTGACGCTTTCGACGTCACACCCCCTCTCTAGTTTTCTTTTATTCAAATTTAATTCAAATTTGACCAGATCTTTCACTAGTTGTAACTTTTATTCTACATGTCCAAATGAGTTGATTCTTTTTGCATTGTGTTCTTACTGGAAAATCCTAGTAGCACACCTAAGACGAGGTTTTTCTCCGCTGTCTAGAATTTCTGGTAATTTTTAGAAGTGTTCTTGATATTTTTCTTTTTGCCATTTGGTTTATTTTTAGAAGGTGAAACTTGTCTTGAAGGCATCCAGGAGGAGTGTGATGCTCCTCTGCACTAAGGCAAGCCACAACAACATTTTCATGGTGTCTTTGCAATATCCATGATTATCCACTTGAATATATATGATATTCATTGCATATTGCATTAAAATAAATAATGCTTGTGTTATTTAGTTTGTCATGATCAAGATGCTTAGTTAACATGAATGAACGCTTGAACTAGTGAGATATAGCTTGAGTAGTTGAATTAAGTGAGTTTGTTATGACTATAGTAATATGATCATCGGTATTATTTTCCTTATATGCATGATGAGTTTCGTATGATAAATGCAAACTAATAAGTGATTAAGCTAGATGACTAAGGACCAGAAATGTTGAGAGATGAGTTTGTGCAAGTAGAACTTTGAATGAGGTTGATCTGTTGTTTCTAAGTGATATGTGATGTATGATATATGGTTGCATAAGCATGGCATATAGTGACTCCAGCATTTTATTTCAACTTAAACCTGATGGTAATTGAACTTGAACATAAAGTTGGTCGAGTCATGGTGCCACTAAATTGGGCTGACAAATGCAACCACATTTGCCTTAGTATGGGGAGGCCATTAGTCGTCCTGTTGTCATGCCTTTTGTGGGTGCCTCCAATGAGGGATGGTTATGGGTGTGCATTACCCTAGCCCGGTAAGCAGACATAACTTTGTGAGCCTGTTGTTGTTATGGTACCTTGTCCCTGTTTGGGACCGTTTATTTGCCACGACGGTGGCCGTTTTGCCTTTGGTAGGATGGGGCCACCCAGAAGTAAGCCCAGTGGGGAGTTGGTCGGCGTGGCCGAAAGAGTGTCATGGCAATGGGAGAGTTATGTCGGAATGCTGTTGGTCCACCCGAATGGGAGTGCGAGGCCATGCGTTCCGTGGTGTGGGTAAAGTGCGCTACCTCTGCAGAGTGTATTAATCTATCGATAGCCGTGCCCGCGGATAAGGGCCCAGTTCCTAAGTAAGTCACACCATGGATCAACTTTTATAAAGAAATCTTGCACACTAACTTATTTGCATTGCACTGGTTGAATCATGATGATGTCTGTGAGGCTGACTGTTGTGGTATCATTTGTGATCCGTGAGTGATCACCGTTTGGTTACAAGGTAACCCATTGAATCGAGTTATCACCGTTTGGTTCCGTTTGTGATTCTGTCATGATCACCGATTGGTTGCGAGGCAACCTCTTGGTAAGAGAGAGTCCGAGTGACTCATTACACAAGTTTGGTTTTACTGCATGAGTAGCTTCTAGCTATTTGCATTTAACTTGATTAAATGTCATGATATTGTTTGTCATTATGGTTATGCTTGCTGTGAGCTTGCAAGTACATTCAATGTACTAACCTGGCGTATTATGCCAGATTTCAGGAAAGTCTAACTGGATCGGAGTGCTGCCGTGTCTAGACCGTGTTCACATCGGTGTCCCTGTGCCATGGAGTCCCGCTACGTCGTTGTTCCGCTGCCGTGTAGATGTCATGCTCGAGGCCCCTTGATGTTCACTAAATAATGTACATATTGTTGAGCCGCTCCGAGTGTACCGCTGGGCCTCGCTACTTGATGTAATATCGCACTATGCTTCCGTTAGTTTCAATAAAGCGATGATTTTCTGTACCAAGGTGTTGTGTATTGCCAGAAGACATGATCTCTGTGTTGGCAATGCAAGGTAAACCGGTTGCTCTGAGCCAGAGTGCCACAATTAACAACCAAGGGATCAATCGCTCAGGATCAGTAACATACCTAGTGCAATCGCTCGGGTTCAGTAAGCGAACACCTCGCTCGGGTTCCAACACCTCTCGCACACACGTGCGTACGTATAAGAGGGAAACGCGGAAACCTCCGTGCATCGCTCCACCCCGACCACCCACTGTAATCGGGAACTCCCCAAAATTTTTCTCGCCCTCGCTTCTACCTCGATTTTTCCCGGCATGGACGGCACAAAGAATTTCGTGCAGGTGCGTCTCCGGCCCGCCCAGGACCAAAAGCACATTTTCTATCATTATGGTTATGCTTACTGTGAGTTTGCAAGTACATTCAATGTACTGACCTGGTGTGTTATGCCAAATTTCAGGAAAGTCCAACTGGATCGGAGTGCTGCCGTGTCTAGACCGTGTTCACATCGGTGTCCCGCTACGTCGTTGTTCCGCTGCCGTGTAGATGTCATGCTCGAGGCCCCCTTGATGTTCACTAAATAATGTACATATTGTTGCTCTAAGCCGGGGTGCCACAATTGACAACCAAGGGATCGATCGCTCAGGATCAGTAACGTAGTTAGTGCAATCGCTCGGGTTCAGTAAGCGAACACCTCGCTCCAGTTCCAACGCCTCTCTCACACACGCGCGTACGTATACGAGGGAAACGTGCAGACCTCCGTGCATCTCTCCACCTCGACCACCCACTGTAACTGGGAAAGCCCCAAAATTTTCCTCGCCCTCGCTTCTACCACGATTTTTTCCGCCATGGATGGCACAAAGAATGTCATGCAGGTGCGTCTTCGGCCCGCCCAGGACGAAAAGCACATTTTCTATCATTGGATGTGTCTCTTTTTTGTAGTGCTGGCTTCCCACGGGTGTTTGGATCGGTGAGGCGGTAGCGACTCAGGCTGCGAGGTCGCTGGGGGTTGCGATGAGCTGCGGGTAGGAGAGAAAGGTGGAGGGCAGTGGGGTGTGTTGGCCTGCGTGGTTGTGTGGGTGCGCACAGGATGAAGCAGGTGGGGGTGGGCGATTTGTCTTTTTTGGGTGCGGTTTGGTTTCTGGGCCTAAGGTGGTACGGAAGTGTTAGCAGAATAATCCTAGGTGTTAGGAGAATGAGAGTCTTAAGGGTGTTATAAGCTTCAGTGTCCAGGCTTTCAGATAGTCGGGTCAAGAACCCTTGGTGGAGGGACTTTACATCCAAATCTTCCAAAGATGGAATTTTAATTTTAGCTTTTCCTTTCTCCATCAGTGGCAACTCATTCCTTGCAGTGATCTTGGCCAGCACATTGAAACCTCTGGAGTTTATGCGTCTCTCCAGTAATTGTAATGTTGGCATGAGCCTCTTCTAGTGGCAGCACGCTTGTTGGGTTTTCCTTCACCACTGCGGGAGGGAAGCTCTACTAGGACTTGTCGGAATGTCAACATGAACTGACTCATTTTCACGAGTCAATTTTGTCTCATCAACACGAGTCTCATCAACCGGCTTGTTCTAGATTTCCGTGTCAACGCTTGAAAGATTTCGAGGGGGGTCCTCGGCTTCAGGAGTGACAACAATTGGTTCACCAATTTTTTTCCTGGTGATGGCTATGGCCCTGCAATGGCATGAACAAGTTAATGACAGTAGAAATACAGGCAGGAAAAAGTAAATGCTCTATGTAGGTACCCATGATTAATGGTGAACATTGGCGTGTGAGTGGCGCTAGATTCGTCGGATGATGTTGAAGTCATGTGATAATCAAGGTTGGACGTATGGAGAGGATCTTTGATTTGGCCGGCTTGGTTCTACATGTCAGTTGGGCTGTGTGGCACCTCAACTCATGCTTTCTGTCGAGCTGTCGAGTTTGATAAGCCATCCACTAAATCTTCAGATTCACTCCAGGTCTTTCAGTTTGAAGTGTGAGATGACTGAGTTTTCAAGAGAAATTATGGATCTAAGTGAGCGTCTTAGTGTGAAATGGTAACTTTCTGATTGCTCGTCTCGTCTTCTTCGGGACAACTAGTTCTAAGTCACAATAAGAAGGGTTTACCTCCGTATTGTAGGCTCGGCTAGTCTCGGGGTTATCCTGCAATGTGGGGCATCTGCAAGTTAGTTAAACAGACGGCCAAGGGAGTCAACTCTGTTACCTCATTTTCCTCCTCATCATCATCAGCCAGCTCTTCGACATTGGCATCTCTTGGAGGAGTGGCGATTCGGCCAGTTTTACACCATTGAGAATTCTCCTAAAAAATGGCGTGATGGAATATTAAATAAAGCGATGAGTAAAAAACTATATATAAACAATGTAAGGAAAAGAATGAGCGGTTGTCGATGTACTAAGATTTGAGTCTTAGTACCCCAGACTTATGCACAGGACGTGGCAGCTCCCCGGGAAGGAGGCTTGTCTGAGGATAACTCAAGGCAAGTTTGATAGATTATAAAGAATATCTCTGAACCAGAAAAGCCGCTATTCATGAGATCAAGGTGTGCATTAAGAAGACCAAGATCAAGATTCTAGACGTAGTTGCAAACGCAACTGGGGGAAAGGTCAAGATATACCATCAAGATCTGAACTAAAGACTATGCTTGCCAGCAAGGTCAAGCTGGCAAGGTGAACGCCCAGCAAGCTCCGTGTGGGCAAGCTCTCGCCAGCTGCCGGCGCTCCACCTCATCGAGCAGTTAGTCAGTAATCGGTGAGGTGTCAAGCCCACAAGCATTTAGGTTAGACTTTTCGGACACCTCAACATGTTGGAATGAGTTTTACCTTTATTGACATGTGTCCAAATGGCATGTCAATCTAATAGGAGGTAGTTGGGCAATCGATGCACCAACCTTGCCGGGGCTCCTGCTCGACTTGACACCTAATGGAGGATTAATTACTTTTGTCCTAAACTAGCTGAGTTAGGTATGATAGCACTGTTTCCTATCAAATCACTGCATAGTGACTGTTTTCCTACTGTGGTAACACCTTAAGCTATAAAAGGGCGGCCAGTGCAACACTTACAAGGGTTCGATTCCGATCCAACTTTTGCACAACTCACATGTGCAGCTTCTCTGTCTGCACCTTGTCGAGGGGAATAACTCCTTATACTTGTGCTCACACTCATCCAATATACAAAGCAGGAGTAGGGTTTTACACATCACGATGGCTCGAACCTGGGTAAAAGCCTTTCTATTCTATTTTGATTATGCTATTTGTGCTTGCATGTTCCCCTAGCCGAACCTTAAAGGGGCTAGATGGCCCCATAGTTGGTCGTAAGCACGACATCTTTGGCGCGCTAGGTAGGGGAATCGCTTGCGCAAACCTGAATCAGCAGATTGCGTGTCAAGTTCATCAACTTCATCACATTTTGTGTTGTTGCTGTGCTCCAAAAAATAAGGGCATCATGGCGGAAAATCCCTCCACTTCCAAAGTTTCCTCGCACGTATCCGCGGGCAGCGCAGATGGCATAGCCAATGCGGGCGGGGCAAACACCGTGGGTGGCACGGCCGCCGTAGGTGGCGCGGTCGTCATGCCCACCATGGCCACGGTAGGAAGCGGGGGCGCTGGAGGCATTAGCTTCCTCGACCTTGTGGCGCGAACAACCAGAATGGCATGGGCAGTGCAGTTGTACAACCCCACCTCCTCGATGTAGTAGAAATTGCAGCCACCGGAGCACAACACCCCGTCTGGCGCGAACCAAGTTCTTCCAGCGGCACTAGCCAGAGATGCAGCCTCAGTACACACACCACTTCCTTGCGAAATGGAAGCGACGTGACCCTGAGCAGCATTGTTGATCATGATTAGTAGCGTCCGCATGGGAAGACGCCTGTTGGCCAAGTCCAAAATCCTCATGCGCCACCTCCGTCACGCCGACCCGTTGTTGCGCTTGAGCCACGATGGCAAGATCGCAATGACGCTCCTACTAGCTCTGCCAAAGGTTGAGCGATGTCACGTTCTTTGCTCCCGGCCATGCCGACAACGGCAGCTGAGGCAATGGTGTGAGCCCAGATGCTACTAAACTTCCCTCCCACAACATACAAAATGGATGAATTGAGAGCTACCATCCACAGCTTAATTGAGTTTGCATGTTCGAGCCAGTCGCAGCGAGCGGAGCCTTCAAGGCGTCCACAAACAGCACCAGTGGCTCAAACTGGTGTTTGTGGTGTGGGTGTTCCACCAATGGTATAGTCAGCTCCACGGCAGCAGCCTCAGCAACAGCAACACCAGCAGTTCGGCAAACCTAGCAAACTATGGACTGACAAAATGCCGATGGCCTCCTCAGATCCATGGGCGCTGGAAGATCAGCGGAAGGTGCTGCAAGACAGGCAGGAAGAGGATGCCCGCACCAAAATTGAACGGCGCCGGGAAGCCCGCCATCAGTCCGACGTGCGCACTATCCATTCGTTGATGATCCAATGCCCAATGTTGGTGGGAATCTACCTTACGAGGTTGGATGCCCTGCCTTCACTCATGAGTTGTGGCAAGTCTGTTGGCCATCTGTCCGGGCCTTCAAACGAGAAGTACTAGAGAAGTACGATGGCAAGCTGAACCCAGCTGAATTCTTGGGCATCTACATGACGGTCGTGCAAATAGCCGGGGGGGAGAGAGAGGAAAAGATCCTTGCCAACTACTTTCCATTGGTACTCAAGCCCAATGTGAGGTCTTGGTTGATGAATTTGCTTGAAAACTCCATTTCTTCATGTGTAGATCTGTGCAACAGGTTCTTTGGTGCCTTCACCGGAGGCCACGAGGCCCCTGAACAGCCAAGTGCCCTACAAGTGATCCCACAAAGAGATAGTGAGAATCTACGCAAATACATTTAGAGATTCAGTCGCGTGCACCGCAATATTCCAGATGTACACACGGCAGCTATGATTGTTGTGTTTCACACAAACGTGCGCAATTACAAGACGCAAGAAAAGATGAACATCTGGTTGCCGAAGACCGTCAATGAGTACTATGCGTTGGCGGACAAATGTGCATGTGCTGAGGAGGGGCGGAGACTTCCCGAGGATGATGCTGGCGCCGAAGTCGATTCTGAGGACGACTACGCCGCCACCCAAAAGTGAAAGACCGAAGGCGCAAAAAGAAGCGCAAAGGCCAGGTAGTTATGGTTGTGGAAGACTTCGGTACTCCTAACACCACCAAGAAATCTAAAACAGAAGGCACTGGCAAGGAAGCTACTACATGCGCTGATTGACGGGCAGCCACGGCGGGTGAGAAGACCAGAAAGTCTTATGGGCCATGCTGCAAGATTCACCACGCCAAAGGCCATGATCTCCGGGAATGTCAGCAGGTTAAACAACTCTATGAGAAGCAGAAAGCTGAATATGAAAAGCGCGACAAGGAGCAGGCCCCGGATGGTTCTGGAGGGTCTGGCAAGAAGGGTTGTGGTGGCCGAGGAGGAGGCGGCGACAAGGCCAAACAACAGAAGTACAAACCTCCTAGAGGTTGTGGGAAAAAAGAAGAGGACGATGTAAGTGAAGAAAAAGAAGAATATGATGATGAATCCAGTGAGCAAGAGTTCTAGATGGCAATAGAACCCATGTGCATGGACGGGGGCACATCTCTGCACTCCTCTCACCGCCAACTCAAGCAGTGGGCTCATGACGTTAATGCACCAGACCCGACAATACATGCTCAGAAGTCATTCAAGTGGTCACACACGCCTATCATTTTCGATGCAGAGGATCACCCCGATCGCACAACTACAGTCAGGTGTTTGTCGTTGTTGGTTTCACCAATGACTCGCTACCTCTAGGCCACGAAAATGTTAGTTGATGGTCGGGCTGGCTTAAATTTGATTTCCCTAGAAGTGATCAAAAAGCAGCAGATTCCCGACGAAGAGCTCAAGCAAATTGGAACATTCCATGGAGTTAATGTGGGAAGGAGCCAGCCCAAGGGAAAGATCATATTTCCGGTGACTTTTCGCGAGGAATTGAACTATAGGACAAAAAAGATTGTGTTTGATGTTGTTGAGATCCCCTTGTCATATAATGGAATTCTTGGACGCCCAGCTTTGGCTATGTTTCTGGCAGTGTCCCACTATGCCTACAACACACTAAAGATGACAGGGCCAAGGGTTGTCATTTCCATCGATTTAGATAAGAAGGATGTAGTCATATGCATCGACAAGCTTTACAGGGATGCGGTTGAAGCAGAGGCCGCGAAGGAGCCAGCTCCCGCCAAGAAGAAGGAAAACAAGAAGTTCGACAAGACCTCTAACAAGAATTCTAGGAAGTACACCCCCTCGGAGTGCTGCGCACCCGTTGAAGACTTGCTGGAGAGTTCTACCAGGAAGAAATCCAAAGCCACTCCACCAGCAATGAAGAAGGAGCCGTTAAGAGAGGATAGTACTGGTGGTACCTTCACCGTCAGTGCCACCCTTGATATCAAATAGGAAAGAGCACCCATTGCCTTCCTATGAGTGAATGTTTATGTGTTTGCGTGGCAACCATCTGACATCCCCGGTGTTCCCAGGGAGGTTATATAACACCACCTTGCTATTTTTCCCCTACGCTCGGCCTATCAAACGGAAGGTTACGAAATAGCCTTTCGAGCGGCAATAATTCATTGCCGAAGAAATCAAGAAACTTGAAGCAGTAGGTATAGTTAGAGGTGTACTACATCCAGCCTTCTTAGCAAACCCAGTTGTAGTGTGCACGGCAAATGGGAAGTGGAGACTTTGTATTGACTACACTGACCTTAATAAAGCATGTCCAAAGGATCCTTTCCCCTTGCCGCTCATGGATCAAAACTACTATCGGCTGTGATTTGTTCTCCTTCCTTGATGCATATTATAGGTAACATCAGATATTCATGGCTAAGGAGGATGAGGAGAAACCGCATTCATTACTCCATTTGGGACATACTACTTTGTGTGTATGCCTTTTGGATTAAAGAGTGCGGGTTCAACATTTGCAAGAGAAGTCTAGATCGGTTTTGATCCCCAGCTGCATAGGAACATGGAAGCATATATGGACGATATAGTGGTCAAGACCAAGGATAAATCAACCCTCATTCAAGATCTAGAGGAAACATTTGCAAACTTGCGCAAGGTTAATTTGAATCTCAACACCAAGAAGTGTGTGCTTGGTGTCCCATCTAGCAGGCTTCTCAGTTTCTTTGTATCTCAGCGTGGAATTGAAGCAAATCCCGACAAGATCAAAGCAACTGAGCAGATTCAAGCACCAAAAAGCGTCAATGTGCTACATCTTATTGGCTGTGTTGCTGCCTTGAGTAGGTTCATTTCAAAGTCTGTCGATCATGCCCTGCCATTTTTCAAAATATTGAAGAAGGCAAGTCCGATGAAATGGACTCCGGAAGTGGAGGCCTCGCTACAAGATTTGAAAAGATACATGTCCTCTGCACCTACACTAGTTGTGCCTAAACCACAAGAATTATTGGTGCTATATCTTACAGCAACAAATCAAGTGGTTAGTGTTGCATTAGTAGTGCAGAGGGAAGACTACGCTAAGGAAGAATAAGTGGCAAGCCCGTCTAACAACAAGCCGGAATCTTCTCCGATAGGGTGTTATGCTGACAAGTTAAAAACAGTGCAAGCAAGTGAAGCAGAACAACAAGTGGTACCAAGAAAGAAGGTGGTGCAACGACGAGCGTATTTTGTCAGTTCCCACTCGAAGGAGGCTATATCTAGGTACTCTAGAGTGCAGTAGTTGCTTTTCGGTCTCCTCCTAGCCTTGAGAAAGTTATGCCACTACTTGCATTCCCAGCACATGATATTACAGCCATTACTCGCTTTCTGTTGCAGCGCATTTTGAGGAATCCAGAAGCAACTGGCAGGATAGTGGTGTGGGTATTGGAGTTATCAAGCTTCGCACTCAAATTTGAAAGCACTTCAACTATTCAAAGTAGAGCCTTTGCAGAGTTCATTGCACAATGGTCGCCAACGCAAGACGAAGAAATCTAAGAATCAACCCTCCTCGCAAATAAGCAACTAAAGACTGGATCATGTACTTTGACGATGCCTTCTCGCTATAAGGCTCTGATGCTGGAGTGCTACTCGTCACAGCCACCGGAGAACACCTCAAGAATGTGATTCAAATGCACTTTCCTAGGGAGAAGGAAAGTAACAACACCACAGAGTATGAAGGACTCCTTGCCGGTCTTAGAATCCGAATATTAATCGTCTACGGAGACTTGCACCTTGTTGTAAAGCAACTGAATAAAGATTATATAGCCCGTTGATGGAAGCATACATCATAGAAGTGAGGAAATTGAAGGAACACATTGTTGGGTTGCAAACAGAGCATGTCCCTCATGCGGAAAACAACATTGCTGATCACCTATCAAAGTGTGCTACCCAGAAGCTCCATGTGGAACAAGGAACTTTTGTACTCCATTTGAATCAGCCATCAGTCACGTCATTAGTGCAGGACAACAAGATAAGAAAGTTAAACACCGGCAAATATTTCCTGACAAAGCTTCTAAAAGCCGAGGGCAAGAATGTTGCCGAGAACAACGACACGCCCGTAGGTGAGCAGTGGCTTCGCGCAGAACCTCAGGTTCTTGCCGCTGAGGAAAGCGCTCCCGCGGCTGAAGAGATGCCTTTAATCCTTGTCGTTGAGCCACAGACTCCGGCATGGGCACACCATATATTCCATTTCCTTCAAATAGGAGAACTTCCCGACGAGCAAGAACAAGCTGAGAAAGTATCCCGTCAATCAAGTATGTATCAGTTTGTGGACAACTTTCTGCACTGAAAAAGACCAAACGTGTGAAATTGAAGTGCATTTGCTAGGAAGATGGACTAAAGTTGTTGGCAGAGATACATGGAGGCATATGTGGCTCTCACATATGATCAAGAGCTCTTGTCCGCAAAGCTTTCCGGCAAGGCGTCTATTGGCCCACTGCCCTCCAGGATGCAATTGAGCTAGTAACCAAGTGTGAAGCATGCTAGTTCCATTCAAACAATATACATCAGCCAGCTCAAGATCTTCAAACAATATCTCTCTCCTGGCCTTTTTTAGTCTTGGGGGGCTTGATATTTTGGGCCCCTTCCCCTGTGCTACTAGGGGTTTTGAGTTCTTGTACGTCGCCATCGACATGTTCACAAAGTGGCCTAAAGTGGAGCCAGTGAGAAAGGTGACTCAAGTCAGCTGTCAAGTTCTTGAAAGGATTAGTTTGCCATTTCGAGGTCCCTAATAGGACCATCACCAACAACGGCACACAGTTCACGAGCCGCACCTTCATGCAGTATATCCAAGGCCTTGGAACAAAAATCTGCATTGCCACTGTCGCTCACCCGAGAAGCAATGGACAGGTAGAATAGATGAATGTTGAAGTTCAACGTGGGCTCAAGACGAGAACCTTTGACAGGCTGCACAAGTGTGGAAGAACCTGGATTGATGAGCTGCCAACGGTTCATTGCTCACTCAGGACGGCACCAAATTGAGATACCAGCCAAACACCCTTCTCCCAAGTCTATGGTGTAGAGGTGGTACTCCCCACGGAACTCACATACGGGTCACCTCGGGTGCTCGCCTACGATGAGGCGGAGCGAGAGTATTTGTGGCAAGATGAAGTGACACTCCATGATGAATATCGTCTTTGGGCTGATGTGCGAGTTTCATGCTACCAGCAAGCATTGTGCCGCTATCATACCGGCAAGGTTCATGCCCGAAGCTTTGACGAAGGCGACCTTTTTCTTCGGCGCATTCAGTCCGTCAAGGGATCAACAAGTTGTCGCCAAAGTGAAAGGCCCTTAGAGGGTAGTACGAGTGACCAGACCTGGCACAGTCCGTCTGGAGAGCAAAGATGGCATTCGAGTGCAAAACTCATGGAATATTGAGCATCTTCAAAAGTTCTACCCATGAGCCGCAGTTTTATATGTGTCTTCCTATGATGTTGTGATATGCTTGCCTTGTATGGTTGATTAAAGGGCCGTCATGGTTCCATATTGTTATTTTCCCTTCTTTCTTTCCTCACAAAGGATAGAAGTTTGCCTCACACGCATGTTTGCCGGGGAAGTGATGATATGTACATCAAAAAGCGACGTTCAAGTTAACATTCCATGGCAAGATAATAAGTACATCAAAGAAGAGCTAAGTTGAAAAACTTAAAAAAATACTTTGCTATAGAGTGATCCTCTTCAAACATTTTTTATTTTGTATGGAAAACCTGCACGCTAGGGAACCTTGTCGTGATTAGCTGCGCCATTGTTTTGTATTGAGTCCGCTTAATAATGGAAATGGCTGCGCTGAGAATGCCAAGCGACGTTGTTGGTGGTGGCATTGGTAGCATGCTGCTAAGGATCCGTTCATGAAAGCTCTTGCAGCAAGCGTGCACACCGACGAGTTTCCTAAAACAGCACAGAGAATAAACTGTGCGAAAACAGAAATGAACAAGGAAGAACAACGCACATTTTTCATGCATGATAAGAAGTTGATATTCATTCAACTAGAAGTGCCTGATAACATTTCTTAAGCGGTTTCCCCACAGGGATACATTGGGTGCACTACAAGAGCAATGGAAAGTAACTTGGCCGGGGCATGGTTCGAAGTTCAACCTAAGTACCGCATGTACTTAGTCAAAATCGATGTCCTCGATCTTGACGCTTGGGGAGTTCTCATCGTCCTCATCGTCACCCTGGCTAGAGGAGTCGTTGTCGCCATTGCTTGAGCTCTCTGTGCAGCACTCCAGGTGACCTCCTGGAGCCCCGAACAACTTCACAAAGAGCGTGTCAGAAGCAACCAACCTGAATTGGAGGAGGTGCCCCTACCCCAAGTTGCGTGCACGGAAAAAGGACTTACATCCACGCGTATTTTACATGAGACCGTTGGGGGAGATCACGATAGCCACCAAAACGGGGCCGTTGCAGCAGTAGTCTGCTCATAGCCATAGGCCAGACATATAAATGTCCTCTATCGCCCTGGCAAAAGGGCGGGGCACTACTAGGAAAAGGCCTACTAATGGCGCACCTATTTTGTCCATTAATGGCGCATTAGTGGTGCGCCATTAGTGCTAGGCCATTAGTATATTTTACTAATGGCGCACCACCGATGCGCCATTAGTATATACCACGGTGCGCCATTAGTATGCCTCCCAGGGGGCCATATATACCCAGGTGTTTTGGCATACTAATGGCGCACTCTTGCCTGATGCGCCATTAGTAACTTTGGCATACTAATGGCACACTGTTGGGTGATGCGCCATTAGTAGCATTTGGCATACTAATGGCGCACTGTGATGTGATGCGCCATTAGTATGAATATTAGGTTTTTTATTTATATTTTAATTTTCTGTTTTTTGCACAGGTTACAAAATGTATTATTGGACAGAATATAGACAGCAGCACACAACAACAACAGATTCATTGAATACAATAGAAGATTAGTCTCTGTATACAATTCATCATATTAGTCTCCGAATACAATTCATCATATTAGTCTCCGAATTCAAAAGACCGAACAAAGATAGAACATTATATTACAAGTCTCGAGACCGCGAGTAGCGAGTTTGTATTCACATTACAAGTCGATATCGATCATCTAAACTACCATCACATAGAAGAGAGCTGCGTCATCACGATGAGCATCATCACGATGAAACTCGTCTTCATCTGGTTCCTCCAATGCTCCCTCCCCTCTCCCGCTAGATAGCGGGCGTATCTAGATTCCGCCTCGGCCCTAGTGGTGTACCCTTTGTAACTGTTACCGCTGAATCCGTGAACCTGTCTCCGACACTCCTCCCAGTCGTCGTAGACTCCGGGAACCTTACCCTTGTACACGACATACGACGGCATCGCTATGCACTAGACAAACGAAACGTTAGTACCAATTCACAGACAATACATAAGCAATATATAAGTATGCAACATAACGATCGGAAAAGAAAAGCAAGACATTAATAGCATCGATTACATCTAAGTTGAACGACTGTCGAATCCAAACAGACATACTACCCGTTCACTAAAGTTTAATTACAACATGAGCGAATCGATGTTTCAGAACTAGACACAACATCACTACTTTCGACACGACTCAAGGGACCGGAGCGTGGATGAAGCCGCCGTGTATCGTGGGAGTCATGAAATCGCAGGCGTTGTCAGCCTGCATTTGTAGCATTGTGTCGATGTCACTATTGGACGGTTGATTTCTTAGGTAGAACTGCCCCGAGGTACGAAGGACATCTTGATGGATGATTTCCGCAAACTCCGACTGGATGCGAAAGAATTCTTGTCTGATGTCCGCGTCCTGGATAGCCGACACGCTCGCGGCCCAATCTTTGAGTTTACTCGGTAGCAGAAGGTGATGATGTCCCCGTACGATCGCCCGCATGTGATGGATGGCGTAGTAGGCACCCTTCTGACCGCCAGGCGGCTGGTTGACGCAGCAGAATGTCGTATTGTGGGAGAACACGTGCTTGCCGTACTTACGAACTGTCCTGGTGAAGGTGCCTCCAGATTTGGCGTAGCCGGGGAGAACATCATCAAGAACATTCTTGACATTTGTGTAGTCTACCTTCGACTGACGGTCCGAGTCGAAATACGTGGTCGTGGAATATTTGGGGCTTAGGAGGATGAGTGTGCAATGTGTGTCACTACACAAAACACGGAATGTTAAAAGAAAAGCGATCAAAATCTAAGAATTCATATGTTACGGGGCGGTTGAGGGTAGGACTTACTCGGGAAAGTAAGGCACGAGGAAGTTATCCTTATCTCGGTTTGCCAGAATGACGCCTTCGAGGTAAGAACTCGCGACTTGCCGGTCCCCAGCGCTGCCCAAGATATTGGCACGCATGTAGAAGGGGTCGACTATCACGATGTCCGGGGTCTTGTCGAGAATGATCCGCATCTCCATACTCAGCGAAAATAGCCGAACGAAGGTGTAGTGCAGTGGATGAAGGTTCAACATAGCGTAGATGTCATCAAACCGCATGACGATCATACCCCCGATGGAGTTATCCACAAAGCCCTTGCCCTCTGGCACCTTGGCCGCGAAAACCGAGTATGCCACATCCTTCTCTCTGAGACGCCGCTTCTCCAAAGAAAGAACACTGTCATGCAGACTTCGCATAGCACCGGTTGCAGCATTGGGCATATTACTCAGTAGCATCGGCCTACCCGCCACATGCACCATCCTCATTACATCCTCAGGTAAATGTGGCCCGTCCTGAGCACGGATCGTACTCGGTGCCGGCTGGCTCGCACCCTTGTTAGTCTTTCCTTTCCGTGCCTTCTTCTTCTCCTGTAATGGGACCGACTTCTGCTCAGAGACCACCTTCTTGAGTGTGTTGGGGCTGATAATATTTCGCACCTCGCCTATCTGAGGCTCGGTGAAGTCGGCAGCTGGAGGCGTCTCCTGAGAACTGAACGGCAGACGACGCCTGTTGCAACTTGGTTTCTCCACGGTACCAGCTAGATCGCGCACGTCTTTTGTAGGGTTGGGTTCTTGAGGAGGAGGCCCCATGAAGTCGCCATTGTACCCATGATCGGCAAAGTACTCATCGACGTTGGCAAATGTATCGTCGTCGTTGTCGTTGTCGTCGTTCGGATCCTGTGCCATATGTAGTGGCATAGGGATGCCCGGCACCGTTGTCGTGGTCTTGCCATGGCTTGGCGCCGGCACGACTGGCGGTGTTGTCTTTGGCGTGGTGTCCCCTGCCCCCAAACGAATCTGGCTCTTCGGCCAAAGTAGGGGCCAGCTCAGGCAGGCGCTGAGGGTCATCACATCATCTTCGTCGGCCCCGACGGGTCGAATCGGAGGTAACAACTCATCGCAGCCTGGTAGCACCCGAACCAGTTGAACCATATACAAGTTGGGTGGCATCCTAGTACCGTGGAACACGGGGTTGCCCGGTTGAACGATTTTGCCCTTGGCGACATCGACCAACTCGTTGTTCACGAAGTGCAGGAGAGTGCACGGAACGTCGCCAGCGCCCTGCGAAAACATGTAGGGCGTCAGGGTTGCCCAGTAAAAGGCAAGGAGATGAAGTCCTCGACCAAGAGAGGCTTAATTAGTTACCGTGATGATGGCATCGAGCTCGGCTAATGTCAAGGCACCGCCAACGGCGGGCGTGCAGTTGACGGAGGGGCCGCTTGCTGCAGAGGTGCCAGCCGGCGTACACCCGGGTGCATTAAGCTCCCGTGCCGGCGTCGGAGACACCAATGCCGCCTCCGCCGGAGACACCAATGGCCCCGCCATCGCGTTCTGCGAGTTGCCGGCCGTGAAGCTGGGAATCGGGGGCGGCCCCTGTTGGCCGCTCGCAATCCACGCCTGCAACCCCTCAATCAAGGTAGGCACAATGGCGGTGATCGTCGCTCCCAGTTGTTGTTGCACTTGCTCTTGGACAATCTCCGGAATCCGCGCCACTTGTGCCTTGATTTCTTGAACCTCGTGCGACTAGCTTTCCGAGCTGGTCTTTTTCTCCTTTCGCCCATTAGCGTTATAGTATGACGACCATTTTGTGGACAAGCCTTTGCCGGCCACACGACTTGCTGACGACGGCTTACTGAGCTTATCCTTTTTCTTCATTACATTCAACGCCCTATTTAGAGTGGTGTCCCAAGGGTTGCTCTTAGTCGACCCCGCGCTACTGCTTTCAGTCGCCTGCGGAAGGAATGTGAACCATTTAGAAATTTGGCTTCATTAATTAGAATGCAACCATATGGAGCTAATTACACGGGGGTGTATTCCTTACCAGAACAAGCTCAAGCGCCCTGGTCTTCGGATATGTGGTAAGCTCCTTTGTTTTCGGGTCCTTCTTGTAACGGGCCCTGACAAAGTTCCTGGTATGCTTGTCACCGTATTTATCGAAGAGGGGCTGTAGGCCTTGCTCGGCACACTCCGCCTCCTCCTTGTCCCATATAGGCTCCGCCACTCTGTAACCGCCGGGACCGAGTGTGTGTTCCCCTAAGTTCAGCTCCCGCATTTCTTTCCTCCACTAACTTGATTCGGAGGTTGCGGTGCTCGAGCACTTGATCTTGAAGTCGTTGTAGTCATCTTCGGTGATCGAAGGATTTTTCTCCTTGATCTTCTCATAACTATCACCTTTGTCAATCATTCTCTTCACCGTGCTTTTCAGGGTAGACAGGGCCATGCTCATCTTCGTGAGGGCGACATTGTTCACTGTATTCCCTTTGAGGCTTGTGTTTTCAAATTCAGCGGGGAACTTGTATCGTTCGTGCAGCTTCGTGAAGAGGAGGTTGCGCAAATTCCCTCGGTCAGGATGCCTCAGGTTCTCGGTGTTGATCGAGACGGTGCTCCGGAGAATGCACCCAAGCTGAAGCAAGTACCCCTTGACTATTCGTTCGGGCGCCGTTGGATTCCCGTCGGAGTCCACTTTAGTAAATTCCTCCTTGACGGTGCGGAGCACGGTCGGGCGCCGGTCCTTCCGTTGCCTCTTCGGTTGGCTGCCATCTGTGCGTGTGCCACCATCATCAGTGGTGGCATCCTCGGCGGCACCATCAGTGGTGTCATCCCCGATGGCACCATCAGTGGGGTCATCCTCGGCGGCACCATCAGTGGTGTCAAGATCGGTGGGGAAGGCGGCGTCCTCATACAAGTGAGGTTGTTCCTCCATCCTCTGGGACAACTCCCAGAATGCCTTGCCGCCCGAACCCCCGGCCTCATCGTTGTTGGCCATGTTTCTCTCTAAATAGGAAAAAATTTTGGTCAAAAAGTTGGTTATTGTCAAGGAACAAGATCATGGTCTCATCATTTAGGGTTTGTCGACACCGAGGCATCCTAAAAGCTAAGCTTTTATCATTGAGGGTTTTTCGACGCCGATGCACCCTAAAAGCCTAAGCTTTCATCATTTAGGTTTTTATCGACATCGAGGCACCCTAAAAGCCAAGGTTTTATAATTTATGGTTTGTCGACACCGAGGCATCCTAAAAGCTAAGTTGGGAAGGAGAATTCTAAGTTGGGCCTAATCACTTGGCTCTATTGCCGCCTATGGTTTAATGCAGCAAGAATAAAGGGGCAGTTGATCCTACTTAATTAACTACTAAGATACCCCGGCCCATGCATTAGTCACAAGTACCCCATATGTCCTATTTTTAGCAAAGTCATGCTAAAATTCACGGAAAATTTCAGCATGACCTTTGCTGAAAATAGGATATATGGAGTACCCGAATTTGCCGGAACGGAAGTTAATCGACATTCCAGCAAACTCAAGGGCCTCTCGGGGTACCTGTAAAATCATCACGACACGATGCTCGGAGACAAAACCCAGCAGTGCAAAGTGGGGAAATCTGCCATGTCTAAACATGGATATTTCCAGTAGCTGATTGGACTATTGAAGCTATAAGATGTTACAGTACAAACAAATTAAAGTAGCAGCAATAATAACAGGTTGAAGCATCAGGATAGTACTACTTTAGGGCACGACACAGAACATACCCTACATTTACTGAACAATAAATGTTTCCCTTGATCTTTTGCCCAATACACCAAGTTCAAGTCAAAACCTTTTCTGGTTAGTGCCATTGCCCCCCCACCCCCAAGGGTCAATCCCTATCTGCAAGGGACTGGACCAACTTCGGAATGGCTGCTAGTCACATTGCAAAAAGGAACCTCAGTACTGAATTCCATGATTTCAACCAAAAGATATAACAAGCTTAACGTTCTGTGACGATAAAGCTTGTCGACACTTGAACTGGAATCAACCAAAAGTATGTTTATCACTATTTTCGCCCAGCAATTAAGAATTGTTTCTGTAAAAACATGCCTATGAACTTCGGGTATAGTACATGGTCACTTATGTTTTTCTTAGACGTGAATTAGCCAGATTTTTCTCACACGTGGATTCCTGTGAGGCTGACTAAACACCTTATGAATACTGTATTCTTCAGAGATGCAACTTGGATTTGTATTTTTGAGGTGACAAAATATAGAATTATTCATCCCTTTTTAGCAGGGGAAAACAATAGTTTTCTTGAGCATATGTATGTAGTAAGTGTTTCTGTTCTCAGTGTTTCAGAATTGCTGTTAGACCACCTTTCAACCATCGTAGTGAGATCTAACTGTTCAATATGTAGTTGTTATAGTAATTATTGATGATCATGGCCAGAAACATTTCAATGTTAAGCTAAAAGCATGACTGTCAAATTTTAGTTCTGAAAGAACACATGTAGTTGAAAGCTTCTTTTATTTCAGTTCTACAAGGAATAAGAGGTTTTTGATGAAAAAGAAGAAGAAATCGAAGGTACTCCCTCTGTAAAAAAATATAAGAACATTTGGATTACTACTTTAGTTATCTAAAAGCTCTTATATTTCTTTACAGAGGGAGTAAC
This sequence comes from Secale cereale, assembly GCA_902687465.1. Classification (NCBI taxonomy): domain Eukaryota; kingdom Viridiplantae; phylum Streptophyta; class Magnoliopsida; order Poales; family Poaceae; genus Secale; species Secale cereale. Next base: position 446,227,496 of record LR738710.1, on the reverse strand, counting down.
ATACGGCAGAACAGTAGACAAGTTGAACTAAGATGATCATACCCACTTCTCAAATATATGCAGGGGACTCATTGGTTGTAAAAAAAATCATAATTGTGCACTCAGTTTAGCACATCATTGGGCCTAGTTTGGCAACAAAGTTTTTAGAGAACCATGGTAATTGAAAACCACAGTATTCACATGTGTACACAGTGAATACTACAGTTTCTTTAAACCATGGTTTTTTTCAGTTTTAGCAAAGCTACCTAGGTGTGATATATGCTTAAGATAGATGTGCCGACACAGTGATTTTTTTTGATATGCTGAAGATAGATATGCTCAAGTTGATAAAGATAGATAAACCCATGTTCAGAACAGCACAAACTGTGAATCTTACTGATCTTCAGTCAAAACCAAATTTCAGACTTCAAGTACAGTACAAATCTTACTGAATTTTGACTGCATTAGAAATTTCAGAGTTCTGAGTTCAAATACACATCTTACTGAATTTTACTCATCTTACTGAATGCAACCACTAACTAATCCTACTCCACCAATCCATTCAACCTCTGGAGTGTTGTCAAGCTGGACTACAAGAAAAATCCCCATTGGCCTCACGAAGCTAAGCTAAACTGAAGCTTTATTGAACTTGAGTAATTTGTACAGACTGAGTAAATCTCTGGTGCCGGAGTAATTTGTACAGAGGTTATTCTGAAGCTATATTGAACCTGATGCTAGAGTAAATCTCTCCACTGCTCAACTGAATGTTTAGCTTCCTTACGGCAAGAACAAATCATTCATTACAACAAAATTTACAGCAACATAGGAGGAAGGAGGAGAGGTACCTGGGCGGGAGCGGCCGGTCACCGTCGGGGTCGGGGTCGGGGTCGGCGGCGGCGGCGGCGTCGAAGGGATGGCTCGAGGGCGGCGGCGCAGGGCTGGGGCCGACGCAGGGCAGGTGCCGACGCGGGGAGCGGCCGACGTAGAGGAGGAATCCGACGACGAAGAGGAATCCGGCGACGGTGCGAGGAGAACCTGCGGCGACGGCGGTGTCGTGATGGTGGATGACCTTGCCACCTGGGAGAACCTGCGGCGGCGACGGCGCGAGGAGGGACTGGGAACCTACGGCGGCGGTGCGAGGTGGCGAGGGAGGCGCGGTGGACGGAGGGGGCCGAGCAAGGCGGGACGGCGGCGAGTGAGGCGGAGAGAATAGATGGAGTGGGGGATCTGGCGAGGGAGGGAGGGAGGGAGAGGCAGCCACGGGGAATAGATGGAGTGGGGGAGAATACTAATGGCGCACCCCCTTGCGGTGCGCCATTAGAATGTTTTTTTCTGATAGCAATGGCGCACCAGCGGGAGGGACGGTGCGCCATAAGTAAATTTTTTTTAGATAGCAATGGCGCACCAGCCAGCGGTGCGCCATAAGTAATTTTATTATTATTTTTTTGTTGCATCTAATAGTTTTTTAGAAAATGAATATGAATATGAAACAGTAATAAATTTTTATAAAAACAGTAATATATTTTTTTAAATATCATCAGATTTTTTTATTTGAAAATATTTATGAATATAAAAAATATCATCAAATTTTTTATTTGAAAATACCATCAAATTTGTTTTTTGAAAATATAATCAAATTTTTTTTAGTTGCATTCATTTGTGACGGTGGAGCGGGGGAGGGTGCGGGGGTCGTCGGCGGTGGTGGAGCGGGGGAGGGTGCGGGGGGTGCTCGGCGGCGAGGGGGATCTGGCAAGGGGAATCTGGCGAGGGGGGATAACGATCGAGATGGAGGGGGATCGAGATCGAGTGTCCTCATGAATATTCAGTATTTTTTCATGAATTCAAAAAGTGCCCATGAAATTTAAAAATATTCATGATAGTTCAAAAAGTGCCCATGAAATACAATCGAGAAATGAAGATTACAATTTAAATACAATCGATCTTAGCTAGCTAGCTATCTGTTCACAATCTTCTTGCCCTTCTTTTTCGCAAATGGAGTTCTTCTGTGGAACGGACGTCCTTTAGGTAGGGTGGTCCTGCTTCTTCTTGTGGTGTATGCTGCTACTTCATCATCGTCGTCATGTTCGATCTTCGGGTTGCCGTACTTGTGAAAGTCTTGCTCACTGGCTACTCCATCAATTCCTATGATCTTCCTTTTGCCTCTCCTCACGACAACACGACTGGGCTTTGACGGGTCGGTAATGAAGAAGCATTGGTCAACTTGGGAAGCCAGTACCCATGGCTCATTTTTCGCGGTGACGTTTGCGCCCGCGGTCTTGGATTTGGTTTCGGGTATAACCATGGTGGTGAAATACTGGTCTTCTTTTAGGACGCTCTTGGCCCATCTGACACGGAACATCGGGGCCTTCTCTCCAGCGTAGCTCAGCTCCCAGATCTCCTCGATCCTTCCGTAGTATCTGTCCTTGTCGTTACCAGTGTAGGATTCCATCGTAACCCCGGAGTTCTGATAACCATCGCTCTTCATGTCCTTGGCCTCGGTGTAGAATGTGTAGCCGTTGATATCGTACGCCTCATAGGTCATCAGGTTGTGCTCGACGCCCTGTGACAAGGCGAATATGAGTTGTTCTTTCACGGAAGAATCCTCATGTAAAGGGTACGACAGAAGCTTCTACTTGAACCAACGCGTGAAACATGAGTTGTGCTGTTTGATTATATCTTCGTCCGTCCTCTGTTGGCCTTGGTCATTGTACGTCTTCTCAATAAAGGTTTTGTGCTCTACCACCCAAGGATCGACCACTTCTATGTGTTGTAGCGCGACTAGGTTTGCTCTTTCAAAGTCGGCGAGTCGACCCTCGAAGTCGACATGCATTTCGCGGTGACCCTCACGATGACCCCATCCAGCGAGCCTGCCGAGGTGCCTGTTGACGGGCAGACCAACGGGGTTCTCGATGCCTAGATAATTCGTGCAGTAGGAGATGCACTCTTCGGTCAGAAAGCCGCTCGCTATGCTTCCCTCTGGACGTGACATGTTGCGAACGTATCCTTTGATGACACCATTCATCCTTTCGAACGGCATCATGCTGTGCAGGAACATCGGCCCGAGTTGTATGATATCGTCCACGATATGGACCAGCAGATGCACCATAACGTCGAAGAATGCGGGCGGGAAGTACATCTCAAGCTCGCATAGTATCACCACGATCTCTTCATGTAGCCTTATGAGTTGCCTCACGCCAACCTACTTCCGAGAGATGACGTCGAAAAAGTTGCATAGGCCAAATAGCGTTTCACGGACGTGCGCGTCCATGATCCCACGGATTGCAACTGGAAGTATATGCGTCATCAGCACGTGACAGTCATGAGACTTCATCCCGCCGAAGTTCTGCTTCGCTGGGTCTAGGTATCTGTTTATCTTCCCCGCGTAACCGTAAGGAAGTTTTACTCCTATGAGGCAGGTGAAAAACTGCTCGATCTCCTCCTGACTTAGAGTGAAGCACGCGGGAGGGTAGTCATTTCCGGTCTTCTTGGCCTTTTTGCCTTTGCGACGACTTTTCGTGTCCTGCTTCGCCTCATCATCATCATCATTATCATTAGCGTGAAGCTCCTGCCTGATGCCCATTGATTTCAAGTCTGCCCTTGCTTTCGGCCCATCTTTAGTCCTCTCTGGCATGTTGAGCAAGGTACCAAGCAGACTCTCGCACACGTTCTTCGTGATATGCATGACATCTAGGCTGTGAGGCACACGGTGGATCTTCCAGTACGGCAAGTCCCAGAAAACAGACCTCGTTTTCCATACCTTCAGCAGCGGCTCTGGCGCCTTTCGCTTCTTTCCCGGCTCTGGCGCCTTTTGCTTCTTTCCCGGCAGTGGGCAATCTTTCCAATTTTTCAACAGCTCATCTATTTCCTCGCCGCTCCTCGTACGCGGGCGTCCTCGGGGTTCAGTTTCACCATCGAACAGATCCTTGCATTTTCTCCACAGGTCATCATCGCGAAGCCACCTTCGATGTCCCATGAACACGGTTTTCGAAGACCCGGGATCTCTATCTAGCTGGCGATAAATTGTGTCATCCATGCACCTAACGCATCCAGAAAATCCGTGGACCACCTGCCCCGCAACATATCCGTAACCGAGATAGTCGTGCACCGTCGTGAGCAGTGCGACTCTCATAGGGAAATATTCTTTCTTTGCGGCGTCCCACGTATTGGCTGGCGTTTTCCACAGCGTGTCTAGCTCCTCTTTCAGCAGCCCCAGATACAGATTGATGTCGTTCCCTGGTTGTTTCGGTCCTTCAATTAGCATACTCATGTGAATGTACTTCCTCTTCATGCACAACCAGGGGGGAAGGTTGTACATCCACACAAACACAGGCCAGGTGCTATGTGTGCTTCTCTGGCTGCCAAACGGATTGACTCCATCGATGCTCGCGCCCAGCACGATGTTCCTTGGATCGTTCCCAAATTCTGCGTCTTCGAAGTTCAACGCTTGCCACTGGCTCACATCGTTAGGGTGACTCAGCATCTTGTCTTTTTTATCTATCTCCGGATCATTTGCGTCATCTTCTCGCTTCTTCTCCTCCCTGTCCGCGTGCCAACGCAGGAGCTTTGCTACCTTAGGGTCCGCGAAATACCGCTGCAGACGAGGAGTGATCGGAAAGTACCACACCACTTTTCGAGGAGCTTTCTTCCTCTTCTTGTATCGAGTGACGCCGCACACCGGACATATGGTAGACTCCACGTGCTCGTCCCGATAAATGATGCAATTGTTCATGCACACATGGTATTTCACGTGCGATAAATCCAGAGGACACACGATTTTCTTCGCCTCCTCGAAACTGGTCGGGCACTTGTTCCCCTGGGAACACGTTCGTGCCAGAATGACATGTTCTCGTCGAAGCATGCGTCAGTCATTTTGTGTTTTACCTTCATCTCCAGAGCCATGAGCGTTACTTTCAGGCGGGTATCCTCGGGCCTGCATCCTTCATACAATGGAGTAACCGCGTCTATCTCCAGTTGATCCATCTTGGCTTTCTCTCGGGCGGCAGCTCTTGCGTTATCCGTCTGCTTGAGAAGCAGCTCTTGAATATGAGGGTCCTGGACCCAGCCCATCGATGGTTTAGCGTCGTCTGCTCCGCCGGCATCATCATCTTCATGATCATGCCCGTCGTCTGCTCCGGCATCTTCCTCATCATCATGTCCTGCATCTTCTACATGATGACTGTGTACAACATCACCGTCGTGATCATCTCCTAGAGATTCTTTGTCTTCTCGCCCGCCCGAGCCGCGGTGGTTGTCTTGCTGCCCTTCCTCATTTCTTGCCCGACCCCCATGGATGACTTCATAGTCATCTTCATCACCTTGCCACCAATAGCCATCCATGAAACCACGCAAGAGCAGGTGGTCCCGCACCTGCCCAGAATCCGGGTCCGCAATAAGGCTCTTCAGCTTGCATCTTCGACACGGACATCTTATCTCCGTCTCGTTGTTTTGAAGCATCTAGGCCTTAGCGGAGCTCAAAAACCTATTCACGATGCCTTCGGTCATCGTGCGGACCATGGTCGCCTGCGGGGTAGAGCAAAACGATATTTTAGAACTAAGAAAAAATTTGGCATGACTTTCCCTAAAATAGGACCAAAAAGAATGCTTAATACCAAAATTCTCGCCGAAACGGAAATGAATCAACATTCCGGCAAAATATTTGCAACTATCGCATTTCAAATACCGGTACACCTGCAAACACAAACACATATGCAACACCACAAACATATGCAACACCACGAACATACATAGATCTAGCTAGGCCATAAAAAGTGCATGTGCACATTGTTGTAGGGAGAACAACATAAATATAGCTTCCCCCCTTACTTACCTATCAAAAAAAAGTAATTTAACCACTTAATTTGAATGAATCTATGGTGGAAATGAGGTGACAAAGAGGAGGCACCTGAGACAAGCTGTGGAGGAGGAGGTGGAGAGAATGAAGTGGGGAGAAAGTGAGTGGGTAGGAGTGGATGTCCAAAATATCTTGTTGGTGCCCACTTACTAATGGCGCACCACCTCCAAATGCGCCATTAGTAACCCAGGTTACTAATGGCACACCTGCTGGTGGTGCGCCATTAGTAGTTTTGCAAAAAAAATAATAATAATAAAAACATACTAATGGCGGATTGTGCCAAAGTGCGCCATTACTAGTTTAAACAAGTAATGGCACTGTGGCACAGTGCGCCATTAGTAGTTTTGCAAAAAAAAAGAATAAAAATATAATAAAAAAACAACAGTAGTGGCGCACTGTGTGACTGGTGCGCCATTACTAGTTACAACTAGTAATGGCGCACTGTGTCTGGATGCGCCATTAGTATGTTTGGAAAAGGAAAAAAATGATACTAATGGCGCACCCTAAGCCAGGTGCGCCATTAGTGTATTCCACTCTAATGGCGTGCCAGCAAGTGGTGTGCCATTAGTATATACTAATGGCGCACCGCATGTCTGGTGCGCCATTAGTGTCAATCCCATCTATAGCCCTTTTTCTAGTAGTGGGGGTGGCACGGGAAGCTGCGGCCAATGGTGCAGCTCTATGACAAATTCATGCGTCGTGTCCTCCGTGTGTCCCTCTGCTAAGGGCAAGATGACCTGAGGTGAAATTACAAGCACTCCACCGTGGCTGCCCCGACCCTGGGCACCGCACCTCCCGCGTCCACGGACCACGTCCTTCCGCGGGCACTAGGGCAGGCTTCAGTAGTCATGGCCGAAATGCGTGCATGATGCCTGGGAGAAGCCCTCACAGAGACGGGGGATGCACGAGCTCGACCCCTGCCCATTGTCATCGAAGTGCTGGTTCTTGAAAAAGGACATAGATGGAAATGGGGGCGAGAGGTAGAATGTAATGCCCAGGATGGGACTATACCTCCTACGTGTCGAGGCACGACTTAAAGGTATAAGCCCATCCTAGAATGATCTCAAGTTTGGTATCTTTGCACAACTCATGTAAAAGAGGGATTAAAATGCAAAAGAGATAGTTGGCTTACACTCGCCACTTCACACAATACATTACATAAGCAATCATCATTCAAAACATCACAGCCCATCTAAGGGTAAGATCCAAAAGAAAGATACCAAAACAACAAAAGCCACAGGTCAGGATCGAATCCTAGTAGAAACCACTACTGAACATCGAAACGTCACAAACAAACGGTCAAACTCTTCAACAAGCTCCTGGTGAAGAACTTGAACCAGCTCCTGCATCAAACTCGGCTGAACCTGCATCTGGTGTGGTGAAGTAACTGTGAGCCACAGAGGACTCAGCAATCCCGTTCCCGGGTAACAAGACTATTTAAGCCTTGGGTGAGGACAAGGCTGAAGAAAGAACGAGAGGTGAAGGAACAAAACAAGAGTCTGCAGAAGCAACTAGCACTAACTTACGTAAAAGAGAGCGAGAAGAGAAGAGCAACGGTCGAAAGATGATCACGAAGTGATCCTAGCTAAAGCCGGTCAAACATAACCCCACCGTGTTCAACTCCCGAATCCCTATTCGGAAATTGACAGTCACGGTACACACGCTGGTAGTGTATTGAAACATTGTGTCAAGTTTTCTACAACCGGAATTAACAAGCTCCCATCTGCCACATAACCGCGGGCACGGCTTTCGAAAGTTCAAACCCTGCAGGGGTGTTCCAACTTGACCCATTACAAGCCCACGATCCGCGGAGTCGCAACTCCATAGTTGGGAAGACCCGAGTATTCTCGGAATCCCGTGCTCGAGTTAAACCGAACTAAGGTAAGGCTAATCCAGCAAATCCTCCCGGCGTGTCGTCACCCTGAGAGTAGCCGCGCGTATCTAGGTCTCAGGACACGACCGGATGAGACATCCTACGGGTTTTTACCAAACCTCAAGTTTCCTTGAGGTGGCCCCGCAGTCCGCTCGTTTCGGACCAACACTCATGAGGAGCACTGGCCCGGGGGGTTGAATTAAGAATAAAAGGGATAGCTAGTCCACATGCAAGTTTTATTAGTTATTAGGCAAATAGTACCAATGTTGGGACTTGCTGGAAAAGACTTAGCACTTAGCGGTTTATCAAGGGGGTCCCATACACCCCAACCGTGTTAGGAACGCATAATCAAGGAACATAACACCGGTTTATACGGTTCCTAACGGCATGAGTGGAACAAAACACCAAGCAAAAGGCTTAGCCTTCCACCCTTGCCAGTATATAGATGATTTCATTTTTAAGCAATTATATAGTGTGATATAACCCAACCAAACTTCAACATGAAGCAAGCATCTTCAATCTTCACCTGCAACTAACAATGCTATAAGAGGGGCTGAGCGAAGCGTACTTAGCCAAGCAACGGTTTGCATAGGTAGGGTGGTTAAACATGGCAATTGGTTACAAATAGGAGGCTGATAAGAAGAACATGGGCATCGAGGCAAAACTATAGAGCGGAACTACTAGCAAGAGGCGAAAATAGTAATGGTATCCGGGTTCGGTCATCTTGCCTGGAAATTCCACGAGGGAGAAGAACGGATCCAAGAAGGAGACGGAGCAACAGACGAGCGGATCCTCACAACTCCGGAACGAAACCGAAGCTATCAAGAGAAGCAAACCGGAAAGAAACAAACAACACGGTAAACATACAAGCATAAACATGGCATACAATGCACAAGCAAGCATGATGCATGTCCGGTTTAAATATGCATGGCATGGCAAAGTGCACAAACAACACTACAAGTTAAGTGGAGATCAATATGCAACGAGTTGCATATTGACGAAACACCACAATTTAATTATTTAGTTGACTCTCATTATTTACAAGACAGGATTAAGTGTTTGTTAACATGGCAACAAGGTGAAGCATAATAGAAACTACACTAACTAGGCAATTTAAATGGGGCCGGAAATAACAACAACAAGTCCGGAAAATCCCCATGAGCATGTTTAATAATTATAAGCAACAACAATTAAACATATCAAGGTTGTTAACATGATGCGGATGACATGAACAAGTTTTATGCAAGTTTTATTAAAAGGTTGACTTAAAGGAGAAATGAAGTATTGTCACCGTGGTGGAAGAAAGGGTGCCACGGCAACGATCCGAAATGATGCAAAGGCAACAACTCGGTTCCGGTAACTCGTTGAGAGTCCGATGCAAAAGGTAAGATGGCATGAGCGAGTCAAACGAGATGAAAGAGGTGGGGCGATCCCGTTACCGGGTTCCCACGAGTCGGTGACGAGGCAACCGAGGAACAACAAAAGGGACGAAACGGACACGGAGCACACACGGGAGACATTTCATACCACACAAGCAAGCATGCACGGGTCATCGTCTCGGGTTATACCTTCGGAACCATCGTTCTCGGAGGGGTTCGAGGTCGTAGTGGAAGTAGCCGTAGTAGTGGAAGTAGTGGTACACGGCCGAAGAGGAAGAAGTCGTTCACGTGGCGGTAGTTGTACTCGGGCGACGGTAGACGTTCGGGCCGTAGATGTACTCGGTCGTCGCGGTACTTGTTACTTCGCGGACGTAGGGGTACTTGACACACCACCGTGTAGTCGTACTCGAGGCTCGTAGCGGTCAAGTCACGTGTCGTGGAACTTGTTGCGTCGGGTCTTGGCGTTCGTAGGGGTACTTGGTCGGGTCGTCGTGGTACTTGTACATGTAGTGGTACTTGTCGGGTCGGTAGTCGTACACGGGCGTTTGTAGATGTTCACGGATCTTCGGACTTGCGGCTGCGGTCTTCACATCAAAAGAACAAAACAAAACAGCAACACAACAAAAAAAACACCACAACTGCAGCACGGTCACGGCAAGGAGGCAGGACTTGAGGAGCTGCGGCAGCTCGGGGCCAGGGGGTCGGGGCCGCTGCGCCTGGAAGCGAAGAGACGACGGAAGGAGAGGGTGGCCGGCGAGGCGGGGTGCTCTGGAGGGCGACGGGGAGGAGGCCAGAGGAGATCCCGCGGCGGTCGGCGGCTTCCTAGCCGGGCCGGCTCGCGGCGCTCCTGGCGCGGACGACGAGAGGGCGAGGCGGCGCTGGGGCGCTCGGCAGGAGGGCGCCTCGGGGTCGCGTCAAGCTCCTGGCCCTGGCGCTGGTCTTCTGGAGAAGGAGCGCGGCGAGAGGAGGGGCGGCCGCTCCACGAGGCGAGGAGGGAGCGCACGGGCGCATGAGGGCGAGGGAGGATGGCCTCTGGCCGCGGCGCTGGGAAGGGAAGGCGCCGGCCTGAGGCGCGGGAGCCTGGCCTGACGGAGGGAACGGCGGGGCGGACTGGAGGGAACGGGGAGAAGCCACGCGCGGGGCGGTCATCTTGCTCTGGCGAGGCAGAGGCCTCGGTAGCGACCACGAGGAGGGCGACGGCGCCCTGGCATCAGGGTCCAGGCGAGAGAGAGGTACGAGGGACGGGAGAGATCGAGGGAGATCGGGGCGAACGAGCGGGGGCAGAAGGGTTTGGGGGCTGGCGGCGCGCACAGGGGAAAGAAGGAGAGCGAGCGAGCGCTGCTCGGTCGAGCTAGGGTTCGGTCGAACGGGCTGGTTGGGCCAAATGCTGAGAGGGAGTTGGGCCAGGAGGAGGGAATGGGGAGGCCGGCTGGGCCTGGAGGCCTGGCTGCTGGCCTCTTCTTTTATATCTCTTAGCAGAAACAAATAAAAACAAAAGAGAGGAAAAAGAAAAAGAGGAGGGGGGTTAGGCAAGAATTAGGTCGAAGGTTATTTTTCCCGGGCTCGTAAAAATGAGCACGACCGGAGAAAAATACAAAAGGCAAGGACGGGAAATAATTCAAACATATTTGAATTTAATTCAAATAGGTTTGAACTAAGACGAGATTATTGAGGTGTCCAAAAAATGTCCGGAATTTTGGAGGAGCCTCGAAACAACGGAAAGAATTATCGGCAAGGTTTTGAAGGTGAAACACGAAGTGAAAGACATGGGGAAATTATGCAAGTGTGTTATGGTGATTCCGGAGCAATGGAATAATTATTATATAGCTCCCTAAAATATTGAGAGGCTTTTATATGTTATAAAGAGAAGTCACCTTCCCTCGATTTAAATGGACCGAAGGCCCACACGAATTATTTAGGTTGAGATGCAAAAATAAAATATGACATGATGGCATGATGACATGATGCAATGCAAAAATAAATAACACAAGCACAAAGAACCGCACGGGCAACCCGGAACATCTGGAATCTTCTGGAAGCTTCTGGAATCTTCTGGGACGTCAGTCTCGGGCGTCACAACTCTCCCACACTAACAGAGGATCTCGACCCGAGATCCTAGAGATATCACCGGGTAAAACGGAAGAAGAAGAGGTAAAACAAAGTTGCTTCTTTGACAGACGAGTGAAACCAAAGAACCTTGAGATGTTAAACAAGTTGAAAGAAAGAATGCAACGGAGATGAACGAAGAGTAAAAAAACACTCCTTTAGAAAAGAGGAACAAGGAGCATTATGAGAACCTTGAAGGTTGAAAGACATGAAACAAGAGCTCACGGACGGAAAGAATATGAAACTGCAATGGTATGGCCAAGGAATAAGAATGACAGAATTTGGACAGCACTCCGTCTGAAAATGGAAGGAATTAACAAGAACTAGAGAAGATGGAGTGATACTTGATGAAAACAACAACATATAGCTTCCGGAATAATTAAAAGAATGGCACAAGGGGTAAGAAAGATTGAGACAGCACTCCGGTTAAAAGATAGGCAAAACTTGACAATATGAGGGAACTAGAATGAAGAATACAACACTCCGGTTAAAGATAAGCAAGGAAAGAACATGATCTTGATAAAAACGAGATGATGGTTAAAGAGAGCAACATCACAAGCCTCCGGAATGAAAGAATAGCATATAAATCAATGAAAGAAATAAATGGAGAAGAAAAATGACAACTTCTCCCACAAATGAATTAGAAAATCCTCCTTACAAGAAGGGTTGAACGTGGTTGATGGAAAATCAACAACGAAAAGAATAAGCTCGTTGTGGGCTTATGGAAAACATCTCAAAATTATGAGGTGACAACCAGCCACTAACGGAAAACAATTGATTGGATTGAGATCAACAAGGATATGAAAAACTTATTTCACCGGAATGATAAATGAGGAACTTAGGTCATTTATAAGCATCATAATTAGCCACAATTCTCAGGGAAAGCTTTTAGGTGAAATACAACCCAAGATAACTCCAACGAATAAATGAAGGGTTGAAAAGATCTCCTAAAGAAAAAGAAATGATGGTTTTAAATATCTCATTCTTGATAACTCGTGAGTCATAAAACATGAAGGAATTGTCAAGAATGACATAACACCATCTGAAAAGATAAGGTAGAAAGGATTGCAATTGGAAAGTATGATGAAGAATGGTTGAGCTTCAACAAGAATCTTGTTGAAGACTTCGAGGATGAATTAAAATATGATGATGAACCACCATGAGAACTCCGGTAATGAAACATGGAAAGTGAAAGATGAAAAGAATAAGATTCAAGGCCTGCGATGAATTAGATGGGGCTTGAAATGATAATTGAAATAATTTGAAGCTCCGGAAAACAAGATGAAGAATTTAGAACCAAGGATATGATATGGTGAACAAGCTCCAGACAAAAGAATTAAATGACCTTGACGGAATAAGAATAAGAATTATGTTATGCATCTCCTTCACCAATTTAATTGATGACAACCAAAGGATTTGGCATACTACTTATTCTCGTTGGAAAGGATTAAAGAGAGATCTAGCACAAGCTGAGAATAGTCTTGAACGACTCACCGGTAGGATTATGAAAAGAACAAATGAATTAAAATGATAACAACGGAAGGGTATACATGAAAGAACCACCATAAAAATATGGAGACGAACGAAGAGACATCAATGAAGAATATTTGGAGGACGAAGTTGAAAACTGAGAACGAAGAGATATTCTGAAAAGGTGGCCTTCGGAGGAACACAAAGAAAAGAATTCATGAAATGCTTGAGAGAACGGCCAAGATTTAAGAGAAACACTTCTCCGGTCTCCAAATGTTGAGAATGAAGACGGGAAATGCCATGAAGAATTGTTGAGCACTCCGGAATAAAGAATTAGAAGGTTGAACCAATGATGAAAAAGAATTTGAAAGCAAACTTGGAGAAGGCATGTGACTGATGGAAATCATTCTTACGTCACACTATGAAAAGAATTTGAGTATAACTCCGGAAAATAGAAGAGTCAGGTAAGATCCTGGAAAAAGACCTGTGGGTTAGGGCCCACTGAAAAGAATCACCGTAGAAAAAGATTGCTTAAGAGATATTGCACCGGTTGAATTAAATGGCTTGAATAAGATGACAATCCTCAAAATAATTTGAATGGATTAAGAATGAAATTATGAATCTTCAGCACTCCGGATATGAATAGCAAGAGGAGAATGATTAATTGGTGCACCGGAATAAGAAAGCATTGTGAAAAGAGGAAAATGATAAGATCAACACCGAAATCTTGAATTACCTCCACCGGCAGAATTAGAGAACAAAAGAATGATGAACTTGAAGCTCTTGAGCATCTTCACGAGAATTCACCGGATAAGAACATAGAAGGAAAAGAATGAAGAAATATCACATGAATAAAATGGATACTTCATTTAAGAATTCTGGCTCAATGCAGAAAAGGGTGGGAGGGCGGGCAAAACAAAGACAACTTGAGATGAATGAAACAGACAAATCGTCAGATTTCTCAACGACGTCCGTATGGAATAACTTGAAGAGAAAGCACACCGGTTGGAAAAGATTAACATGACCATCTTGATGATCAAGAAGAATTAGCACTCCCATAGGCATATGAGAACACCGATTAGGAAAGGTATGGAATCAACATTTGACATCGAAGCAACTCGAATACAAGAATCAAAACAAAACAAAGGATAGATATTGAACGAATAAATTCCGTAGGTACATCAACTTGACTTGAAGCCACTTGGAAGAACAAAAGGTAAATAAAAAGGAACAAGGATCAGATAGAACAAATACAAGATAGAAGTTTCGTTCGACATCTTCGTGCTGAAAGCTCATGGAACATGTTACAAAAGGGTTTTGCAATCCCCGGATCAGCATAGCCAAGGATCCTTTAAGATGCAACTCCCGATCAGAACAAGTCCATAAAACCACTTCACTCAATGTAGAACCCCAAACTTCATATCGAGCATCCGTTGGAAGAATGCCTAGAACTACTAGATGAACCCACCTATAGATTTCCGAAAGTTTCCAGTTATGCAATCAGGTGTTGGGGATACACGGGAAGCACCGCGCAATCAACTCTAAACCTACATCCAGGTGTATCCATCCTTCAACACATAACCAGTCTTTCTCGGAAACTGTTTACCTCGGACCTTCGAAAAGCATCCACTATAACAAGCTATGGCAATACTCTCGAACTACCTCCCCAGTACTGGGTGATGTCGGGGTTATCTTGCCACTGGCCGTATAGGAGAGATTTTCGATGTCGGCCGTCTTAAGTATTTAGTACTGCCGCGATATGCTTGTGTCAATGATACCCCGAAGCTCAACTCCTCGGTAACAGGAGCCATCGAGAACAATATCCTTGTCACAAGAACATCGAAACAATCCCAGAATACTCGCGGGATCCTAAAAAAAAAATTTGGTGCAATTTTTGAAAGTAGAAGAGAAAAGAGTAATCGTCAGGAGTCCTCACCAGAGAGAAAGGGGATGAGAAGCAAAGAAATCCTACTCTCTGATATAAATATAGGACTCAAAACATTTTCAGTGTGTGCCTAGACTCAACCGTCAACGATTCGATCAATCAGTGGGGCTTCTAGGTCGGAGAAGGCTCTGAATACCAACTTGTAATGCCCAGGATGGAATTATACCTTTAAGTCGTGCCTCGACACGTAGGAGGTATAGTCCCATCCTGGGCATTACATAGAAGATGAGGGTGAGAGGCGGATTGGAAGAGGTGAATGAGCATCGCCCTCTGTGAACCTTTCCTTGTAGGGAAGGTGAGGGGGCTGGCTGTTTACTATGCATTTGAAACGACTACACACGAGCAGGCGCACTACTCTAGCAGCCACCCAGCTCCCCCGATCATGTGATTTGTATGCAGTACGTATGGATGAAGGCATACTAAAAGAGAAAATTACAGCAGACTGTGGCAGTTATTCTCTGCCACGCGTGCATATGCATGTTGTCGGGCCTAGCCTAACGATGCCTCGCATGCGCGTGTGGCCCAGGCCCGTGGGCTCCTATCAGTGTACTAAGATTTCGGTCTTAGTACCCCACACTTATGCACATGCACTAGCAGCTCCCCGGCAAGGAGGCTTTGCATAGGATAACTCAAGTCAAGTTTGCTAGATTATAAAGAAGAACTCCGAACTAGAAAATCCGCTCTTCATGAGATCAAAGAGCACATTAAGAAGACCAAGATCAAGATTCATGACCCAGTTTCATAGGCAACTGCGGGAAAGACGAAGATATAGTATCAAGATCAACACTAAAGACCATCCTTGCCGGCAAGGTCGAGCCAACAAGGTGAAGGACAAGTAAGCTTCGTGCCAGCAAGCTCTCGCCAGCTGTCGGTGCTCCACCTCATCGAGAAGCTAGTCACTGATCGGTGAGGTGTCTAGCCCGCAAGTAGTTAGGTGAGACTTGCGACACGTGTCAACATGCTGGAAGGGGTTTTACCTTTATTGAGACCCATCCAAATGGTTTGTCAAGCTAATAGGAGGTAGCTGGGCAAGCGGTGTAGCAACCTTGCAGAGGCTCCTCCTCCACATGACACCTAATGGAGCATTATTTGCTTTTGACCTAAACTGGCAGAGTTAGCTATGATAGTACTGTTTTTTGAGCAAACACAGTAGGGTAAAAACCCTACTGTAACTCTATTTTTCATTAATATGGGGGATGGGTATGTTCAAATGGGTTACATCAGAGGGGGGATATAAGAATAGCTAAGTGTTTACAAGTAATCCAGCTAGCTTTGCATTCCTTCCTTTAAACTAGGCTTAACTCTTTTTGATGATGGTACCATAATGATCCTAGTAACAGGTGATGCAGAAGTGCAAATCCCTTTCCTTGTTGTAAAAAATGATGTTGTTTCTGTGTTTCCAGATGGTCCAACAACTAGCAATTAAGCATTGTTTGAAAGGCTGAATCTGGGTTCTGTTTCTGGTTTCAATCAGCATTTCATTACAGCTCAGATCAGTGTTCCATTCAATACCAAGTGATAACCAAAAATTCTGGCTAAAATCACATGAGAAGAATAGATGTTTCATGTATTCATTGGGTTCATAATCACATAGAACACATCTAGGAGTCTCAATATAGAAACTTTTCCTGGTGAGTAGGTCTCTAGGGTTTAATCTATCCAAGAGCAGAAGGCAAAAAAGAATTTTTTTTCTTAGGTAGGCAACCAGATTTCCATATCCATTGGAAATGTTTAGGGGCTTTCGCAGGGCATCCCATAAGTTCAAAGTAGACTTTCTTTGCATTGTATTTTCCCGATGCCCATTTGAACATCCAAATATCACGTGCATTGTTACTCATTACTCCATTAATAAGATTGATGAGTATGGTGCTTTGTTGGACTGCCACAAAGGACATAGGAAGGTGGAACATACTATAGAAATCATTCTCAGCTTCAGTGCAAGCATTTTGAAGAGTGATGCCTTTGTTTAAGGCATAAGAGTATAAGTGTGGATAGTTATCTTTCAATAGGTTGTCATTCCATTTGTCATGCCACATGGAAATGGTGTCACCAATTCCAGCTTTGCAAGTTGTGAGGTCTTTGAAATATCAAGAATTGAGCAGCAGTCTCTCCACCAGAAAGAGCCATGTCTAGTAGGAAAGTGTGGGACGTCACCATTTCCATAGTAATTACTCCAAATAAGTTGGACCCAAGGTATATCCATCTTATTGAAGAACTTAAATAGGAACTTAGTTGGCAATGCTTTGTTGTGAGATCTAAGGTCTAGAACACCAAGTCATCCAGCTTCTTTTGGCAAGCATACGTGCTCCCATTTGACAAGGCATTTACCATATTTGTTAATGTATTTACCATACCATAGAAAGGATCTGCTAGACATCTCAAAGTGATCCAAATTGGTGAAGGGCACCCTGATGCAGGACATTACAAATATAGGTAGAGCAGTAATGATTTCCTTAAGATGAGTTAGTCTACCAGAGTAAGACATCATCGTTGCAATTCCAGATAACCTTTTATCCAACCTAGAGACCATTGGCATGAGATCATCAACTCTGGGTCTGGTGGAGCCCATTGGTAGTCCCAGATAGGGGAAAGGCATGCTTTCTTTCTTGCAACCCATAATGGTGGAAAACTGATTGGCTTTATCATCAGATATGTTGCTGGGAACAACGAAAGATTTGTGGTAATACACTTGCAATCAAGTGAAATCTAAGAAGATTTGCAAAATCTCCATAACATATGAGATTTTGGGGATCAGCTATCATAATTATTAAGGTATCATCAGCATACTGGACAATAGGGTATGCCATCGTGGCAGGTTGCTCAATGGGGGTGTTGATGTGGCCATTGTGCCAAGCCTAATTGATCATGATTTTTTGCAGTTCTACAGCAATAACAAATAAAAGTGGGGATAATGGGTCCCCCTGTCTGACTCCACATTTGCATTTAATTTTTTTCCCAGGAACCCCATTTAAAATAACTGAGG
Source organism: Secale cereale (assembly GCA_902687465.1). Lineage (NCBI taxonomy): Eukaryota > Viridiplantae > Streptophyta > Magnoliopsida > Poales > Poaceae > Secale > Secale cereale. The sequence continues at coordinate 446,209,910 of LR738710.1, read as the reverse complement.
CAGAAGCAGTGTGTAGGATAGTATTGATCCATCTGATCCATTTTTCACCAAATCCAAGATGTTTGATCATGAATAAAATGGCCCCATAATTGATCTTGTCAAATACTTTCTCAAAATCCACTTTGAAAATGACAATTTCTTTCTATGATTTATGCCACATATGAATGTACTCAAAAGACCATGCTAGACAGTCTTGAATATTTCTGGTTTTAATGAAGCCATATCGATTCTTACTAATTATAGGAATGATACACCTTTGGACTTTATTAGCAAGAAGTTTAGTAAGAATTTTTATGGGCATACTCAGCAGGGAAATGGGCCTGAAGTCACTAGGTGTTTCTGGGTTCTATTTCTTAGGGATCAAGGCAATGAAAGCAGTGTTAATTAGAGTAAGATCCACACATTCTGCCTGGAAATCATGAAAGATCTTGTAGAAACAATATTTGATGATGTGCCAGCAATTTTTCATGAAAATACCATTAAACCCATCAGGTCCAAGGGATTTGTCATTAGGCATTGTGTTAATGATATCATCCACTTCCTCCTTAGTGAAAGGTTGCTCAAGATCCTCCTGGTTTATTGATCTTGTGAGGTGATCAATATTAAAATGCATCTAAGTATCACCAGAAGTGCCTATCCTATTCTTGAAAGAATTCCACAAAATGGCAGCTTTCTACTCACGATCATTTGTAATCAAGTTATCACAGTTAAGGAGGAACAAAATATAATTACTTCTGATGATTTGAGTAGCAATCACATGATTTTTTTGGTATTTTCATCTCTGAGTTGAGCCCATCTAATATTAGCTCTAATTCTCCAGTATTTTATTTTATCCTCAAGCAGTTTGTTATTGTGCTGGATCAAAATCTTCCTGAAGTTTTTCTCATGTGTGTGGACAAGTCTTTGGTCCTCAATGCCATCCATTAGCTTAACATAGAAGCAACAATTTTCAATAGTTGTATTGAGCTGAGATAGTTACCTGCTCCAAATCTTCAGCCCTTTCCTAATGGATTTAAACCTAGCCACCAGGTTCTTGGCAGGATCAGCATAATAAATGCAATTGTTCCAAAGATGGTGACAATATCAATAAAACCTTCAAAATCCAACCAAAATTCTTCAAACCTAAATATGTGGCACTTGGGGATCATGTTGTCAATCTGAATATTAATGTGGACATGATCAGAGGATAGTTTGGCCATAGGAGTGGCAAGATTGTTTGGGAATTCGTTAGTCCAATCAACACTAGTGAAAATCCAATCAAGCTTCTCAAGGAGTGGAAGATCCTGCATATTACTCCATGTGAATTGTCTACCTTTTAGAGGGATCTCAACCAGATCGGGTTAGTAATGATGTTGTTAAAGTGCATCATATCATTGTGGTCTCCACCACCTCTGTTCCTATTCTCAGGACCTCTGATGTAGTTGAAATCCCCTACAATGAGCCAGTATTGCATAGATGGAACATTAACATTCAACAACTAGTTAGAGAATTCAGTTTTGCCCTCACTAGAATTTGGCCCATAAATATTAGTTACGAAGTAAACAAAGTTATCCAGTTTTGAAGTGAGTTCAATAGTGATCTAAAAGTAGTCCTTTGATATTTCTCTGCCATTCAAAATATTACCATTCCAAATAGTGATCAAACCACCTGAGTTTCCAGCAGATGGCATGTATATATACTGATTGAACCTTTTAGGGGAGAAATTCCTAATGTAAGCCAAGTCAAAGAAGTATCTCTTTGTTTCCTGGAAGGTCATTACACAGTAGGAGCTCTGATCAATTTTTAGTCTGATATCATCCCATCTTTCAGTTGATTTAATACCTCTTACATTCCAATTGAAAATATTCCAGCTTCTACTCATAATTCTTGGGGTGCACATCATTTGTCATCATCATTGGGAGATGAGAAAACCTATGTGAGAGCATACAAATCAACATGCAGGTATAACATGAAACACCATAACAGAAAACATAACTGGCATAGCAATTCTCACAAGGAAGTCTATCATCAGGTGTACATAGACACCTGCCAAGATACTTAATACAAGCCAAAATAAGAAGAGGTGCACAGAGGCACATAACATTAATAACCAGAGTGCAGCAGATATGATAGTTACTAGAAATATGCATAAACAGATAGCAGTTAGGGGAGCTGTCAAGGCCCCATAGCAGATCCATCAAACTAATCATCATAGTTGTCATAGTTCAGGGCTGAGGATGACACTTCATGAGGTGCCATCTTGCATGGGCCAGTCCAAATATCTTGGATTGTCTCAAGTGGTAAGACAGGAGGAGGAGCATTTTTGTCCAGCACAGCAGCCTCAAATCTTGGCCCTAGGTTGATAGCAACTCTAGCTTTCCTCCCAAAGTTCTCTGCATTATCCTGATGACTGGGCATCTACACATTGGAGGTGCTAGCCTATCCCTTGGCAGCTTCAGCAGCATGTTTTTCTTTGAAGCCTATGTTGATTTGTGCAATTCTATTGCTCTGTCTACATAATGCCTCAGCGACAATAACTTTCTTCTTTCTCTTGTTATTTCCAGAGGGCTTGCAAACCTCAGCAAATGCTTCTTCAGAAATCTTAGTTAAACTGGCAGAGCTAGCAGGAGCAGATTGATCTTGAACAGTCATAATTTGCAAATATCATTTTTTGCTGAAACCATGAGTGCCCTCAACAATAACAATATTGCATTTATCATTAAAAAATTTAGAGCCACTCAGCTTGGGTATAATGTCTTGGGCATTAGACACAATGTTACCAATGAGACCTTGAAGAACAGAGAGGCTGTCAGTCACACAGTTATTATTGAAGCCAGTAGATCTAGAGACAGGTGCTTCCTCATACTCCATGGTTTCATTAGTAGGAACAAAAACAGGACTATTGGCTTGCAAGTCATGTGGGTTTTGCTTTTCAACATAATGTAGAGGAATGAAATCCATCTAGTCATCCTGTTTCTCCTCATCATTCACCTGATCAATAGAATCCACCTGCATTGAGTTAGGAATGGCAGCAGGCTGGATCACCTCATTAAGATCATTGATAGGATTGCCAACAGCAGCTAGGACATGTACATCTTCATATGGTGCCCCAAGGTGCTCATTGTGTGGGTTGATAACCACCTGCTCCATGGGAATGTTCCCAAGAACTTTATCATGCCAAAATCCTTCCTGAACATGTGGCAGGGGGTGATGGTTTCCAAAATTAGGGGGAAGAGGATCCTCATCGCCCCCCTGCTGCCCAATAACCTCACAAGAGAGAATGTATGTGGGGCATGTCCATGAATCTCCATACCCAACATCATCAAGGTTGCGCAGAACAACAATATTAACAGGTTGTGTGTCAACACTCATCACTCTGACTTTAACAATGATCCTAGTTTTATCTCTGGGGTCCTTGTTCCAGATCAAAAACCTACCATACTGAGAGACAGTGTGACTGACCACACCAACATCCCAACATTCAAGAGGGTAGTTCATCAACATAAGCCAACAATCATGCATGAAAGTAATGCTATGGTAGTTCAGGCTCCTATCATGCCTAGTGATTCACATAACAGAGTCCCTAATCTCATATTGGCTGTTACTGACAGCAAAATCCCTCGAGCAAGCAGTTGTAAATTGGATCAGGACAATACACATACCACATCTTGACGTGTAGTTGATCCTCCACCCTTTGGATTCAAGGAACTCTGTGATCAAAGCATTGGCGGCTGGGAAATCTTCAGGTTGAATGCCTGGAACCAGAGTAGCAATGGCTCACTCATCGCAGACCATTGGAAGCTCACAACCGAAGACGACGTAGCCTCCTTGCGCGCGCTCAGGACCCGGAGCGATGATCGTGGTGCTGGTAGGTAGGTGAGGATAGTGATTGCATGGGGAGAAAGCCATGGTGTGGGCGGCGACGGTAGTGGTATTTGGTGGAGCGTGGGTGCTTGGCAGGGGAGTGGAATGCGAGGAGGCAGGGGGCAGCTCTTGGGATTTATTGTGCACAACAGGCGCAGTAGATATCTTCTGATATACCATCGTGCGGTTTTTGTTGTTGAGACAAAATCCGGTGATGTGATTATAACCGAAACATTTTCGGCATCTGATACTGTTACAACAACTAGAGAGATAATGACCATATCCCAGACATTTCGAACAGAAAACAAAGCCAGATGATTTATTTGGAATTTGTAGCGACCTCGTCTCGGGCTGTCTGATGGGCTGAGGTAGGCGATTGCTAGTGGGCTCCATGGGCGCAGGGCCATTCGGGCCCATGCTAGGATGGCAATTTAAAAAATCGTTGGGCCCTGCAACTAACGATCCGTTATGCATGGAATTGGTTGTGCTACGTACCTTGTTCAGCCGATTGTTTCGATCATCCACGCCGACTGAAAAGTTCTGAAGATTACCAATCGGGATGGAGTTAGCTCCAGATAGAGGCCGAAGATTGTCACTATCATTGGATATGATACCCTGATTTGGTCAAAGCGCTGAGGAGAGGATAGATCATCATGGATCCTGCGATATACTTTGTTGACAGAGACGTATCAAGATGGAGGCTTTCTATTATAGGTCACATGATACCATTCTGGCGCTTGCTCTTTGGTCCAAATCTTTTCTTCATAGATCCAATTAGGGCTGCCTCCGCTCCATAGATGGAAAAAACATTTGAACATATTGCAAGTGAAAGATTTCAAATGGATAAGATGAAACCCCATTTCCATCGAACAAACCATGAAACGGAACACATTACCAATGATGGGAGAGATGTTGATAGCATCATAAGCAGCACCAGTACATGATGATATAGCGAGGCTGGCATTCAATGGATTAAGCCTATACTTTGATCTTGAAAATGATGCCACCAAGATGAATCTAGAGGAGGGGGAAACCGGGTTGACCATAGAGGCAAATAGATCATAAATCTGAGATCTGAAATGATGACCAAAAGAAAAATCCAGTTGATGAGAAATAGAGTGTGGATCATTGAATGGATCCATTGTAGAGAAAATAGATTTGGCTGGTTGGATTTGGGTGGGATGGGTGGGATCATGGGAGTCGCCACGGGCGCTAGTGGGAGGGAGGCCATTGTTGAGTGATGGCACTATTTGCTATCTAATCACTGCACAATGGGTTTCTTGCCACTTTGGTAACCCCTTGAGCTATAAAAGGAGGGCCAGGGCAACACTTACAAGGGTTCGATTCTGACCCAACTTTTGCACAACTCACATGTGCAGTTGTTCTCTCTGCACCTTGCCGGGGAAGTGCTCCTTGCACTTGTGCTTGCACACATCCAATATACAAAGCATGAGTAGAGTTTTACACCTCACGTCCGAACCTTGGTAAAAGCCTTTGCCATCTCTGTTGATTTTGCTCTTTGGGCTCGCACATTCCCCTAGCTGTACCTAAAAAGGGGATAGATGGCCCCATAGATGGTCGTACGCACGACAGTGGCTCACTGGAGGTGTCGGGTTGCCCGCAAAAAAGGTGTGAACCCTGCGATTTTGATTATTTCTCATGTTTCACCAAGAAGTTTCTTGGTGGATGACAATAAGTCAACATCTAACAGATTAATCAGGCTAAAGCGCAGAGCATCCACTGGCTCGCCAGTGTATGTGCACATAAGCCGGTTCCTTAGCCTAAGGGGCTGAATACGAGAACTCCCTATCATCGGGTCAAATCAACATCGGTAAGTCGGTGAGCTGTTACAACATTGATTTTTGAATACATGGGCTGGAACTTCTCCATTCCTTTTTTGGAGGCAAAGACTAGAAAGACAGTCGAGGCATTAAGACGGTCCAGCCTCTAACCCTTTAGGATGGCTGGCCGGCTTGACTCCAGGTAAAGCTGAGTTTTCCTATTTTGAATACACCCTGCAGGTCATTTGAAACTAGCACAAGTTCAAACCAGAGTTGGGACCAATGTATTGGGGCCTGATGTTGAAGTGGTGGATTACATCCTGGGAAAACTTTGAGTACGCGCGGGGGGGGGG
>LR738710.1:446178532-446203888 GCA_902687465.1 Secale cereale | reverse complement strand
GGGCGGAAACCTCGTTCCAAATGGTCGGTGAAAATGATGAGCCTCCTCTTCAGGTGCACGCCATTCTATCTAGTCTTGAGATGGCTACAATCTAGAATCCACCATAGTTTGCAGTCTGAGCACAGATGAGGTGGACTTGGCCCTGTTGACCGCTTTATTGGTCCTAGGAGCCATTTGTCTTATTTGTGAAGTTTTAACTATAAATGGTTGATGTCTACTATGCAACTTTATTCTTGCAGACTCATGTTGGGCCTCCAAGCGCAGAGTTTTGTAGGACAACAACAATTTTCCCTCAAGTGGATGAACTAAGGTTTGCCAATCCGTGGAAGGCGTAGGATGTAGATGATCTCCCTAAAACAACCCTGCAACCAAATAACAAAGAGTCTCTTGTGTTCCCAACACACCAAATACAATGGTAAATTGTATAGGTGCACTAGTTCGGTGAAGAGATGGTGATAGAAGTGTAGTAATGATAGTATATTTATTTTTGTAATATGAGCAATAAAAACAGCAAGGTAGCAAGTAACAAAAGTGAGCACAAACGGTATTGCAATTCTTAAAAAAGAGGCCTAGGGTTCGTATTTTCACTAGTGCAATCTCTCAACAATGCTAATGTAATTGGATCATGCGATGAAGAATCAATCCAAAGTTCTTATCTACCGGAGAACATAAGAAGAAATTGTTTGTAGGGTATGAAACCTCCTCAAGTTATTCTTTCCAATCGATCTAACAAAAATTCGTACTAAAATAATACCAAGTTATCCTTTACGATCAAGCTATCAAGAGTTCGTACTAAAATAACACCATACGATACACATCAACCAACTCTAATGTCACCTAGATACTCCAATGTCAGTGTGAGTATCCGTGATTTGACTATACGATATGCATCAAACAATTTTAGATTCAAAATACTCAATCCAACACAAAGAACCTCAAAGAGTTCCTCGACATTTCTACCAGAGAAATAAGGACGAAAACATGCATCAACCCCGATGCATAGATTACCCCAAAGACACTTCTGGAATCCATGAGTTGAGTGCCAATACATACATCAAGTGCTCTCAAATACATAAAAGTATTCAATCCGATAACAACAAAATCTCACAGGGAAAACTCAATACATCACAACAAGATAGAGACGGAGAAACACCATATGATCCAACTATATTAACAAAGCTCGCGATACATCAAGATCGAGCTATCACTAGTACGCATCGGTGCTATACAAACGGTTTTTTACCCCTTTCCGTGACAGCATTTGGAAACATCGCCTAGTGAGTGTGGGTGATAGGGGGGTGCTTCCCACACGACCCAGAAATCGTCGGGGATATGGCCTCCTAGGACATCAAATGAGCTCGTCTGGGATTGGGTGAGGCATCGAAACCCAATCATTTCCGTAGGTATGTACATCCCACGCGGTGAATCCCATATAAACATTTCCGTAGGTACGTACATCCCACACGACGACTCCCAGAAAAACATTTCCATAGGTATGTATATCACACACAGTCAATCCAAGGAATACATTTCCGTTCTTATGTACATCCCACACAGTCAATCCAGGGAAAACATTTACGTTCATATGGATATCACACACAGTCAATCCAAGGAATACGTTTCCGTTCTTGTGTAGAACCCACACATTTAATCCAGGGAAAATGTTCCCATTCGTATGTACATCCCACACAGTTTTATGTGTAGGCTCGTGTGTGAAAGGTGTAACTATCACACATGATCTGCCTTGGTTAACTGTTTGCTTTTATCAACTACATCACACACGATTCCATGAAGAAAACTATGTGGCATTGGGCTATTCATTACAAGCGCTTTTACTGCTAGAACCGTTTGCAAAGTTCCATGACACATTTAGCAGGTCTATTAGTTTACAATTAATAATTCCAGTACTACGCAAATTCACATTTCACATTGAACAACTATTTGCCAATTTCATATCAGGCACATAAATATATTATAACATCACAGTACGAAAGCTACATGAAAACAACACAATACAACATATAGCTAGTTCAACTTCATAAGAACAATATTAGAATACTATATTCATTTCCCTAATTGAGATCATCCAGGCTCATCTTATCCACCTCTGCTTTCAGTTTAGTAAGAACCTGTTTGCACGAGCCAACTGGGAAAGTGCCTCCTCCTTCGCCAACACCATCTTAGCAAAGTCTGATTAAAAAAATCTGAGCTCATTCTCCACCTTCCACTTTTTATCCCGCATCTTCAAATATTCTTAAGCGTTGACAACAGTTTCTCTAAGCCTACATCTGTTCTCTTCCTCATACATGCTCCAGAGCTTCGCTAGGCACATCTTCAAAGACTATGGCCACTCTTGATCAACCCACTCCAAGTAAGAACACCTTCGTTCATCCTATAATATCTAAAACTAGATCAGTAACAATTATAGGGTAAATGAGTTTATAGCAACATAGAAAATCACCAATGCTTATTTTGAAAAATGAAGAAACATATCAATTATGACATATCATCTCAAGAAGATCAATGTGGAAATGAATTCATTGCTACTGAGACAACAACCAAATTCTGGAACATCAAACGCTATAAATAAATACAACAACGCTACAAGTTCTTACTCATGTACAATAACTAACAAATTGACATTTTATGAGGAAGGTAATTATAACTACAACAACATAGCGACAGTGTTTGGATGACAACAAATTGATACTAACAGGTGTGTACATGCACAAATTTAGTAACATAGAACTAATAGCACTAAGGCCGTCCACTATGTATGCCAAAATGTAAAGACAACTGCTGCTACATCTCGCACCGGTGCCCTGCACTAGCGAGCCGATGCAGCAAAAAAATCGGGGACCCGGACTCCAGAGCAGGTCGTTGCTCCAATGCCCAGTTCCTTTGTGCCACAAAGATTTAGTATTTTACTGCTTGGCTGCTCGGATGTGTGGACCAAAGTTGGCTGCACAAACTGCTGAAGCGGTGCCAAATAATTTTCTAATGGCACCGCTGATGAGATGGCAACAATTTAAGATACTAGGTACAAACTGTGACAGTCTTAGGATGCATTTGGTTGAAGGTGTGGTATGAATTGGTTGGTACCGCGACAGTGTATGTATCACATCTAACAAATGATTTGTAACAATGAAAGAGGGTCTAACCTTCTCTGAACATGCCAGATACTTCCTCCCACTGTCCATGGATTCAAACGCAAATAGCTTCACGCATGGAGATTGATGGTGACAACGAGAAGATAGATCTTCTGCCACCCCGCTCCATTCGTTGCCACTGATGGTCCTAGGGAGCTAGAAGAGGAAGAAATGACTCGAATCAACCGCCAGGTAAAAATCCTTCATTCTAAGTCATTGCTCGAGAGAGAGAAGAGAGGCATACCCAGGTGGTGAAGGAGTTGTTGTCGGAGGAGGAACCACTACAGATGTCTTTGAAGAAGACCATGGCGACCCCGGCGGTAGGATGCGAGACGGCGAGGGCGAGGAAGCGGCTATAGCTTAGGAAGGAAGGAAGGAAGGAGGAAACAAGGGAAATGTGACTTGTGGTTGGGAAGAAAAGGGGGTGGGGAAGGCGGGAGGGCGGGGGTAGATATTTTGGCGGTAGGCCAAAAATTTGGAAATGTGGAGGGAAACTTTGCGCGTGGTGCTGCCGGACCATTCAGTTTGAACGATTGTGTGCATCGCAAACGATTCTTCCGCTTAACACGCATGGGATGAGTTTGATAATTCAAATTTTGGTGGAAATTTCCCTGGGTACGTCATTGCATAATTTAAAATCGCTTGCTAATTTGGGCACACAAAAGAGCGTAAAACAGACAGACCACACTTACTGAATCGAGCAATTTTAGTAATTAAACAGAGCCAGTTGAACTAAACATTGCTCTAACAAAAGACCAGCATTAAAAACAAAGCCTAAGTATGCATAATTTTAACAAATCCTTCGCCGTACCGGCCTATGCATCGCCGGTGTGAGATGAGACGTCGATGACTTGTCCTGGCGACATGCCGCCGTTGGCGGACTCCGCGTCCCCCCTGCTGAGTCGACCGCGTCCTTGTCCTCATCGTCGGCACCACCCTCAAGGTTTTAGTACTCATACTAGTGGATGTGCCAGAGCTCGCGTTGGTACTCCACCGCCGATTCCTCGACGGATAGACTCTTCTCTACCTCGACCTCGGCCACGCACGACTCCTCCTCTCGGCGCTCCTCGATCTCCGCTGCATCCTGCATCTCTAGCTCCCGCTCGGAGACCTCATGAGGAAGCAGGTGCTCCATGACCACTACCTCCTTCTCGGACGTGGGTTGCATGCTGGAGTCCAAGGTAGCCTGGAATATCTTGGCGTGTGCATCCTCGATTTCGGCGTGGATGGCCTCAACCCGGGACAGGGCGACATCGGCAGCACGAACGGCAGATCGAGCGCTCTCGGCGTTTGCAGCTGTCATCGCAGTAGCAGCTGCTGTCATCTCGGCTGCTGTAGTGGCCCTATCGGCTAACGCAGACGCCCTCCCGGTGGAAGCGGACGTGCTCAATGCGGATGCGGCGGCACTGTCGGCGTAGGCAGCGGTGCTCTCGGCGCAGGCGGCGGCGCTCCGGGGAGATGCAGCCATCGTATGGGACTTCACGAAGCATTTCAACGGTGTCATCTTTGCAAGAAGGGGTGCAGGAATAGGGATCAGGATTCATGGATTCGGGGGTTGTCGGCACTAGAGCAGATGAGCCGGCGAAGCTTACGGAGGGAGACTTAAATAGACCCAGATATTTTCATCGCAAACGGTTACTAGAAAACAACTGTGTGTTATGTTGTAGATATTTTTTATTAAAATCTGACCTTTTTTGATGCATCCGTCATTGCAAACGTTTTACACCTTTTTTTACGGTTCTTTTAGACCACTGTTTGCGATTATGGCATCGCACACAGTTTCGTCGAAGGGTCTCTAATCGTAGTGTCGCGTTTGGACCATCCTGCAGTAGCACTTCGTGTATAAAATGGACAATCTCTTTCGAAGTATCAGGGTTTCATACGAAAACTCATCTGTTACAAAGGTATTTCATATTTTTTTGAACTTATTTGAACTCCAGACTTTTTGTGTGTTCAAAATGCACAATTCAAAGCCACATCATCAATTTTCAACCCTTTCTGACTTCATTTGACCGTATAAAGACATTTAAGTGATTTTCTAGCCATTTAATGACCGTAATTCAAATTTGAACTACATCTACATGCAACGGCTAACCATAACGCTTTGAAAAATCATATTATTTTTGTACTTGTGTGTGAGTTAAAAAGAATTCAGGCCATGTAAATATCTGGTGTTCAAAAAAGAAAATGTAAAGATCTGGCAAGACAACCAGCCCCCACACGATTGGCACTCTATTTTGCACCTCGAGGTTTGGAAGGTGAATGGCGCGGGCTATTAATCAGACACTGTTCTGTATTGGAAACCGTCGGCTATTATGTTCACACACAGATTCTAATGTGGAAATCGTGTGTAATATAAACTATAGTACTCGTAAATTCCGGCGATAGGCGTGTGTAATGTTCCTGTCGATCTAGATTCTGGCCGCCAAGAAATACTACCTTGCTCATGTCGTTCGCCTGCATTCTCATCTACATCTTCCCCTGGCTCGCGCCACCCCCCCCCTCTCTCTCTGAAAGCGCTGCCATGGCGCCACGAATCTGCCCACGCGCCGACGAGGAGTCGCCGCCCCCCGAGGATGCTCATTCGATAAGCAGCGACGAGGAGACCCCTACACGCTGCTTGGAAAAGGTGGATGTGCTACAGGCTGCGCTTGCCACCTTCGTGCGTCGCGCGCCGCCTAGGTTTATGTGCAATTTCGCTGGGTGGCGGGAAACATATGAGGAAATGGCGGGAAATGGTGGCGTGTTCATAAAATGCCATCAATTAATGGAAGTTTAGCATAGAAGGAACATCCAGCTAGCACAAGAAGTAGATGATGATCAGATGAACATGGACCACACTAGGGAACCTGTCGGTGATGAATTCATCAATTGCAAATGGTTGAATACTAGCAAGTGTTTATCCACAACACACATGACTTATTCCATCACAAGCAGGTCGGATGGATCAACTTTATGCCACGTATCGCACATTGTCAAAAACTAATGCGGTATACCTTATTTAACATGTGTTAAAAAAACAAAAACAAAATTCAAAACAAGGACCTTGAGGTTAATTCCACGCCAGAAAACACACAGCTTATTCCATCACAAATAGGTCGGATGGATCTACTGTATGCGGTAGAACTTCTTTAACATGTGTTAAAAAACAAAACAAAATCACTGATGTGATGTATCATGAAGGTCCTTAATGGACATTTATGATCTAAGCACCTTGATGATCCATCCCATCAGTGGGTTTTGAAATTTTGACAACTTCCCATCCGGTCACCCATCTCATGGCTGCTCCAGCTTGAGCACAGTTAACTTGAGAGTTCTCTTAGATGAGCTATTGGTGGAACAACTAGTCCTTGATGATATAGGATGCCCTCTTCGCATCCTTACGGTGTACCCGGATGGCCGCCCATCGCCCAATGGCCAATAGATGTTGTGTAGACAGAGCATATCACATATGTCTTATTAGAAGCAATCGTTCGTGTTATTATCGGTCTTTGCACACATTTTCTGATTACAAACCTATTTGCCGCGTGTCACACACATCTTATTATATGGAACTGTTTATGTTCTCTTGTCTCAACGCAAACTGTTCATCCGAGTGAACCACATGCCGAATATTGCACAAACCTTGATCTGGCTCACTGTTTCTTTTGTGTTCCCTAATCACAAACAGTTCATCCGAGCGAACCGTATGATGTGTATCACACACACCTTCATCTGGCTGCCCGTTTCTTTTGTTCCTCCTCATCGAAAACAGATAATTGAACTAAACCATTAGCCCCGAGAGAGAGAGAGAGAGAGATTAAACACATAGCTACTATCACGAACCCTCAGCCCGAGGGTGGAGTACTCCCTCCTCATCATGGAGACCACCGAGATGATGAAGATGGCCTCCGGTGATGATTTCCCCATCTAAAAGGGTGCCGGAACAGGGTCTGGATTAGTTTTTCGTGGCTAGAGAGGCTTGAAGCGGTGGAATGTCTGATCTAGGGTTATTTTAGGAGGTTTCTGTATTTACAGGATTTTTTCGGCATCGGCCTCACCCTAAGGGGGGCTATGAGGGGCCCATGAGGCACCAGGACGCGCCAGAGGGGGGTGGCACGCCCTGGTGGGTAGTGGCCACCTCCATACCCTTCTAGTCCCACAACTTTTGGTGCCTCTTTTGTTCCAAAAAAAATCACCAAAAACTTACATTGCATTTGGAGAACTTTTATTTCTGCACAAAAAACAACACCACAGTAGTTGTGCTGAAAACAACGTCAGTCCCTGTTAGTTCCATTCAAATCATACCAAAACCATATAGAATTGTTATAAATATGGCATGAATACTTCATAAATTATAGATACATTGGAGACGTATCAGCATCCCCAACCTTAATTCCTACTCGTCCTCGAGTAGGTAAATGGTAAAAGAAATAGTGTATGAAGTGTGAATGCTAGCATAATGCATATGTTTGATCAATGATAAATTCAATCACTTTTCTTTTCACTGGTACAAAAAGCTGCTGTGCAAACGGTTTTTAACCCCTTTCCGCGACGGCATTTTAAACTGTCACCTTGCCAGGGTGTGCGATATGGGGGTCTTCACACTTGGCCCTGAAACCGTCGGGTATAGGGAGTAGCAATGCATCTGTTTTGCATAACTAAGCGTATGTGATGCCAACATCTATCCCAAATGTAGTCTTCAGAAAACTGTTTGTGATATCTTGAATATCCCAAACGCTCCATCCTTGCTACTCATTTGTGCTCGGATTACCATCGCAGTCGGTTTTCTGTGGTTCTACATTTATGATGCATGCCCCATCACAAACAGTTTGCAATTATAGAACTTGTATGATCAGCGGACAATCTCACACATTCACTCAACCCCAACCGTATGAGATATATAATTAAGATTAGCTAATCATCATACGAGTGTCGGATAGGATTACGAAACGTCCGACTATCGTACCAGCATTGTACAAGATAACTATCGCACATGCTATTCTATGGTGCAACGTTTATGATGTGTACCACATGAAAAACAATTCATGACTGTAAAGCATGTACGATAAGGCGATTATCACAAATAGTCCAACCCCTTGTGATGGCTGATTGCCAATCATGTAGTTTGAGAGGTAATCTTGAGTAAACTGCTTCGGGAACCACTACAAAGAAAAAAGGATTCAGACATTGTCATCTAACACAACTCATTACGGGCAGTAAAAAGAAGGCTGCATAGTTCTTACTTACCATGCTACAGTTCACTTTTTTATTATAAAGTGTAAATAAATAGTTTAATTGCCATCTTTTGACTCATTTTACGAAAAATATTTATCAGTATCCTCACTTGATGCTAGTTTATGAATATCCCATTTGATATGCCACCGTCTTCGGAGAAGAGGGTGAAAAAATTGGGTGGTCCGATCTTCACGGCGTAGGATCGATAAGTGGATGGGGATAACTAGCTGCAAGCAGTCGGAAAATAGAAAATAAGAGATTATGACCCGACGAGGAGGATGCTCACCGAAGCTTACAATCCGAACATTCGTCGATCCACAACCCACAATACTACTCCACAGAACCACGCTCGTAAGTCGTGGAGCACGGGATAGGTGCAATCCGCAAGGGAAACCACGAACACTAACCCACACAACACGATCTAGTCGTGGAGCACGAGTTAGGAGCAATTTCTCAAGGAATCACGAGAATAAGGGTAACAAGATCTCTCCAATCTCAGGAGGAGTCTATGTCGTTGGTCTTTGATAGAAATGGCAAAAGTCCCCAACGATGGGAAGAGCTAGCCTATTTATAATCGGGACACCCCTGGATATGTGTGAAATAAAACTAGCTTTTTGAACCAGCTTAGGTGTGAAAGAGAAACAACTTTGGTTTGACTAAAAGGCTTAGAGACTTAATGAGGTAGCTTCTGGAAAACTCTCATTGGAGGTAGTTGGCAGTTCCCGACCAAACATTGTTCACTGGGGTCGAACAATGTTTCCTTCAGCAGAAAACTTGAGTTGTGGGAACCTTTCACAAGTCGGAATATCCAAACTCGTGCAAAACATTGTTTCGTCGGAATCGGAACAATGTTTCTTCAGCAGACAACTCTTTTCTTCATGGATTCCTAACTTTGTTTCTTCGCCATAAAACATTGTTTTGTGCAGACTGAAATGTGTTTGGCCTTCTTCAATATCGCACCTGAGTTCAACCAACAACAAAGGAGATGAAAGTGCAGCCATGTGCTCAAGGTTATAGTATAAACTTAAGTTAGCGTTCACCTAGAAATGTATTTGTTTGGCACAAATTATTAGGATTTCTCCTATGATGCACAAGGATGTATAAATGGTTGTCATGTCCTCATCATCCTCCCCCTCTTGAGGAGGAGTCGTCCTCGACTCTAAGGGTTGAATGGTTGTCATGTCCTCATCATCCTCCCTCTCTTAGAAACGAGTCGTCCTCGACTCTAGCTGGTCATGAAACAAAAGAAAATAGGCCAGTACAAAGAAGCAATGCAAATATTTTATCAAATGCATAAGTTTAGCTTTCACCTTTGCGAACTTCAGATATTTTGTCCGACCCAACAATTCTTTCCATCTAACCCATGGAGTGCAAACTTGTAATCAGGGACATCCATGTTCATATCATCCTCCCTCTCTTGAAGAAAAGTCGCCCTCGACTTCATTTTTTGTAAATAATAATAGCATGAGCACAATACAAAATATCTTGGCAAAGTAAGAGTTGAATAAGCATATTCAGTTTTCAGTTTTGTTGGCTTCTTGATGGTTTTGTTATGCTTAACAAAAGGGTATTGTTTGATGGATGAGATAGCAAGCATCTTTTCTCTGATTTCATCGCGCCAATGCTTCCAGAATTCATAAGTGCATACCTCTGGGTTCTTCAAGATGAAAGATGTCTTTTCTTTTAGCTCACTGATTACTTCCATGCCTTTTTGAAGACCACTTACCCCACATGATGTTTCTTCGATGGGACTCCACGTGCACCATAATTGTTCATGGATCTCATCCTCCCATCGCTGTAGCGGGGTAGCTCAGTATGATTTTTGCATCTGCACATACTTCAAATAAAGAGAACTTTGTGAATGGTTAGTAATTGAATTGTCAACTCTCCCTTCATTTGGTGGATCACTCATCTCTTTGATATTGTGTGTAAACACCTCAAGCTCAGATTTGGTGGACTCACACAACTCACTAATCCTCTCACTTTGATGGTGTGGTATAACACTCAGCTCTTTAATCTCATGTTGGATGACCTCACTCTCACATTTCGTGGACTCGCACAATTCACTAATCCTCTCTTGCTGACTGTGTGGTATATTTGGGCAGGAGAATTTTATCTCGCTAAACTCATGTTGAGCAATCTGATCCTCACATTTGGTGGACTCACTCACCTCACCTCTCTTATCACTCTCGATATGTGGAGTTTTGGAAAGTGGACACTCATCCTCACATTTGGTGGAGTCGCTCAACTCACCTCTCTTATTACTCTCAATATGTGGATTTTGGGGAAATAGACATTCTTCCTCACATTTGGTGGAGTCGCTAAACTCACCTCTCTTTTCACTCTCAATATGTGGATTTTGAGGAAATAGACATTCTTCCTCACATTTAGTGGAGTCACTCATCTCACCTCTCTTATCATTCTCAATATGTGGATTTTTGGGATATGGACACTCTTCCTCACATTTGGTGGAGTCACTCAACTCAGCTCTCATATCCCTCTCAATATGTGGAATTTTCATAAGTGGGCACTCTTCCTCACATTTGGTGGAATCACTCAACTCTCTTGTAGTGTCACTCTCAAGTGGTGGGGTTTTGTGATGTGGTTTCTCTCTTTCACATGTGTTTGGAGAGATTGTGCTCTCCATAGAAGTTGCCGGGGGAGGAGAATAAGCTCCAGCTAAAGTAATGCTTTGCCTATCCTGAATATGAATTGTTGGTGAAGACGCCATCAAAGATGAAGGGTGTGGTTGCTGCCATGAAGGAGCGGTGGGACAATTTTTGAAATTTTGGGACCAAGCACTACACATGTTCTTCTTCTCCACCCTCATAGCTCGACGTACAACATCAGATATCTTACCATAAGAAAGCACCTCCAGCAAATCAGATATCTCATCATTCAGCCCATGTAAGAATCTCGCCTTCCTCGCCTCATCACTTTCAAGGGTTCTTGTTCGAATCAACAACTTCTCCGTCTCATTATAGTACTCCTTGACAGTGCGAGAACCTTGGATAAGCCCATTCAACCTTTTGGACAATTTCTTCTCATCATATAATGGAACAAATCGATGCCTCAAAACTCTTTTCATTGTGTCCGAGCTGCGGATATAGTCACCTCCCAAAGCAAGATGATCCTCTTGCAACTGCTTCCACCAAGAAAGTGCATAGCCAGAGAACTTTTGAAGTGTGAGCTCAACTCTCTTCATTTCAGAAATCCCATGAGTATTGAAGATCTGATCACATCTCTCCTCCCACGCAAAATAAGCATTCGTATCCTCTTCTCCAGTGAGTGATGGAATGTGTAACTTCAGCCTTGCTTGGTTGTGATGGTCATCTCCCAAACGACCATCATAGGGACTACCATGGTGACCAAAAACAGCACCACGACGAAGCGTGGAATATGACTCATCATCCACCATCTCAGCATACTCATCGTTGTGATTTGGCATCTCTTCATGGTACATGTCATCACCACCATGTGCAGCTCGTCGCCTGTGATCTGCGGCGAACCCACTGAGCCGTAGCCTCACCCGCAAGTTTCTCGTCCATGCAGCCCACCATCATGGGGTGCAGTAAGGTTACAATGCCTCTGTTCAACACCACCTATAGTGGTACCATCAACAAGGACACTTGCAACTCTCTCATAACCATTGTGGCGATCTTTGTTGCCACGGTAACATTGCTTGTTGGCAACCATTGAGGCGGTGGGGCTGTGTTGGTGTTGATCCCCATTGCCCGCAATAGGAAGATGTCCTCCAAACATCCTTTGCACATCTGCATCTATACTTTCTTCAATCACATGTCCAAGTGCAGCTCAAGTCTTTGGGAACCCTTCTTCCAGAATATTTCCTCCATGTACAAACGAGTTGGAGCCTGCAATGTTAATCCTTGCAAAGAAAGTGGACAAAAGAAAAATATATGTGGAAAACACTCCGCTCACCTTCTTTCTTACCCAAATTCTAATGATTCCTTGGCGGTTGTGCGGTGGTAGAAAACCAGGAGTGGACGGGCGAATGAAAGGAAGAAAGCTGACGGTTTTTAGGTGGATCTCGGTGGTGTAAAATGAGGAGGGCTAGTGCTTAGATCCAATCGATGCAAACCAAATAAACAATAAAATTTGTAGATCTTTGCACCACGTTTGAGCTTCCACACTTGCCACTGCAACTTCTGAAATTTCTCACCGAACTGAATATGTTTGCACAGTTGCTCAACACTTTCCATTTTTTTCACCTCTTTTTGTTCCCTCATCTTCTTTTTGCTCTTTTTTTTGCAACACAATAGATCCAACAACATGACTCGAAGAAACCAGCAACAACTTCGGATCGAACTTGGTTCCAACACAAAGAGGAAAGCAAACAACTAGATCTCAGCAAACAAAGGCTTGGATTTTTTGTGGCTTTTCTGGCTTTGGACTTTAGGACGGGGAAAAAGCCAAACTAAAAAGGATAGATCTAGCAACAAAGATACAGATCCTACCATGTAAGCCTTGATCTGAATACCAGATGATATGCCATCGTCTTCGGAGAAGAGGGTGAACAAGGGGGAGGTCCGATCTTCTCGGCGTAGCATCGATAAGTGGATGGGGATAACTAGCTGCAAGCAGCCGGAAAATAGAAAATAAGGGATTATGACAAGACGAGTACGATGCTCACTGAAGCTTACAATCTGAACATTCGCCGATCCACAACCCGCAATACTAACCCACACAACCACGCTCGTAAGTCCTGGAGCACGGGATAGGTGCAATCTGCAAGGGAAACCACAAACACTAACCCACACAACACAATCTAGTCGTGGAGCACGAGTTAGGAGCAATTCCTCAAGGAATCAAGAGAATAAGGGTAACAAGATCTCTCCAATCTCAAGAGGAGTCTATGTCTTTGGTCTTCGATAGAAATGGCAAAAGTCTCCAACGAAGGGAAGAGCTAGCCTATTTATAATCGGGACACCCCCCTGGATAGGTGTGAAATAAAACTAGCTTTGGGAACCAGCTTAGGTGTGAAAGAGAACCAGCTTTGGTTTCACTAAAATGCTTAGAGACTTAATGAGGTAGCTTCTGGAAAACTCTCGTTAGAGGTAGTTGGTTGTTCCCGACCAAACATTGTTCACTGGGGTCAAACAATGTTTCCTTCAGCAAAAAACTCGAGCTGTGGGAACCTTTCACAAGTCGGAATATCCAAACTCATGCAAAACATTGTTTCGTCAGAATCGGAACAATGTTTCTTCAGCAGACAACTCTTTTCTTCATGGATTCCTAACTTTGTTTCTTCGCCATAAAACATTGTTTTGCGTGGACTGAAATGTGTTTGGCCTTCTTCAATATCGCACCTGAGTTCAACCAACAACAAAGGAGATGAAAGTGCAGCCATGTGCTCAAGGTTATAGTATAAACTTAAGTTAGTGTTCACCTGGCAATGTATTCGTTTGGCACAAACTATTAGGATTTCTCCTTTGATGCACGAGGATGTATAAATGGTTGTCATGTCCTCATCATCCTCCCCCTCTTGAAGAGGAGTCGTCCTCGACTCTAAGGGTTGAATGGTTGTCATGTCCTCATCATCATTGCCCCATACGCAGAAAGGGTCGAAGCACGAATCTTTACCAACATATGTACCTAAAAATACCCAGTTAATATTAGAAGCTAAATAGCAATTGCGCAATGATGTAGTACAACACTCCCGTCGTCCCATTATATAAGATCTTATTACATCAAATATACTCACATATTGCATCAATTAACATCTTATATTATGGGGCGAAGGGAATTTATTACATTGTTACAAATATCGGCTATTAACAACGGTTAACTCATGTTGTGTTGTTGTTGTTGCTCCTGTCTGTATATGTTGGGGGTTTCGGGTGACCTATGCCAAAGGATGGATTATCATGGAGGGGGTCAATAGAACATCGTTGGGTCCTGGAAACAGGATTAGGCGATATCTCGAACGCCTATGGGATTTACCAAGGTTCGGGGCTCTCCGTGGAGATAACACCCCTAGTCTTGCTCCCCGGGGACTCTGCATCATGACTATCGTCAATAGAGTGGCTACAATGATGTTCCTTGAGCTGTTTGGCTAGAGGAAGAAGAAGAGCAAGGCTAGCTCTAGCTCCTCCTCCTCTAGATGAAAGTATGGTGGCTAGGGTTCTCAACCCCTTGCATGGGGAGTCCCGGGGGCTTATATAGGCCTACCCCCAGGGGTACAATAGTAATTCGGCTGGGTGTAGGACCCGGCTGTCAGTGTCTCTGGGCGTCGGCTTCTCCACCGACTATTGGGGCCCACCGCTTGGTGGGTCCCGCTGACTGCCGGGGACTCGGCCCACAGGTAGGGCCCGCCATCCGCGGGCCAGGTTAGCCGCTTTATACTGTAGCAGCACCTTTGATGACGAAGGCTTGGTCGGGGGCGAATGGCTACAGTCCCGCCGCCTGGCAGGCATTCACTGTGGCCACACCCCGTCTTGTCAGCTTAATGGTTTCACGTACTCCGAGGGAGGGGAGAGCCGCCTTATGATAGCCGGCCCGCCCTTGGCGCCGCCTGCTGGGGCCTCGCCATCTTCTAGTGTCTCTTGGACATGTAGGGCCCGCCGCCTACGGGCCGTACTGACTGCCCGTCATGGGAGCGCGGTCCTTGCTGATCTGGGTGACGTCATGGGTCGCGCGGCTATAGTGTCGCGCCGGACGGGGGGTGTCCGCATGGTACGCCCGCACTGTGGCCATGCTCCGCCCAAGATTTGGGGGCGGCAGGTCGCTCTGTAGACATGCCTGGTCTTGTCGTGGGTAAATGGGTGCAAACTTTGAGGGAGCTCGGGGCTTCCAGCTAGGCGCCGGCTTCCTGGATCCGCCGTTTGGGCGCTCCGTCTCCTGGCAGCCGGTCATCAGACCAGGCGGCCCGAAGAGCCGGCCTTGTAGTTAGATAGCTTGAGTGGTGTTGCCAGCCCCGATGTCTCGAAATATTATAGGGCGTGGATGAATATACCTGTGGTCAATATCTCCGACAGTAGTCCCCGAAGCTGGTGAGGCACCACGGTTGAAAGCGGACTAAGGGACCTCAGCATCTTCCTACTCCGTGTGAACTAGCATCACTTCTTCATTCAGCTTCTAGTGAGGCCGAATGTCAGGAGCCAGCCGAGGTGGGACCGGCTGACTGATGAATTTGGAACGTCGGGTGGTCAGCTGGCTGGATGGCAGGCTCGCCGCCTGCGGCTTGCACCTCCCGCGGGTCCGGGCCCGCCACTACAGGGCCTCGACACGCGCGCGAATCCTTTGCGGCCGAGTCGATCGGTTGGGCTTCATTGGCGCATTGAATGCGCGTCGTTACAGCACGGAAAAGCGGGGGCGTGCGGGGCGGGGGTGCAGTTAATCCCATGCTTCCCCCCATGTCTTTCCTCCTCGTCTCCGCCGCCTGTCCTACAAGTAGGGTGAGGAGGGGGCGGCAGAGTGCACGCGCGCCCTCCTCACCCATCTCCTTCTTCTTCCTCGCTCCTTCTTGCCTCCTTACCACCGCCATGCCTGCTGCCCCCGCCGGAGCGCGTAGTAGGCCGCTGTTGCGAGGGAGCACGGAGCTGTAGCCCTCTCGTCCTTGCGTTGCAGCTCCACGGCTCCATCGGGCCAACGCTTCCATGGCGCCTGCCGTTCGCTCCGGCGATTGGGTCGGCTCCAACGTCCACGAGGACCACCTCAAATTCCTCCGCTAGATGTGGCGGCTCCCTCAAGCGGTGAATGTGAGGGTGCGCATCCCACCTGAAGGCGAGATCTCGTCGGCACCGTAGTAGCGCGCCGTCTTCTGGTCGCACTTCATCCACGGTTTCGGCCTTCCGGCAAGAGGCTTCTTTCGCTCTTTCCTCGACTTCTACCGTCTACAACCCCACCATCTTACGCCGAAAATGGTGGTGTTCCTTTCGGCCTTCGTCACCCTCTGCGAGGGAGATCTTGGCACTTTGCTTTCTCTCGAGCTGAGGGGAGAACTCTTCTACCTCAAGCTCGGCACCGCCATCAAGCGTGAAGCAGCTCAGTGCGGGGCCTGTGTCGTGGTGCGGTGCACTGGCTCCGGGGTCCGCTTTCCCGCCTTGCTCCGCTAGAGTCTGCCAAACTCTGGCAGAAATCTTACTTCTACGTCCAAAACACCCACGCTACCATGGACTAAATCAACTTGCCGGCTTTCGCAGCTGGCCCGCCTGCCGAGCCGCGTACTAACTGGAAGTACCAGCCAAAAATCTTGTCGCCCATCAGCTCCGCCGCTCTCGTCCGACTCCAAGAAATGATAGAGTCGGAAGGCCTCAAGTCTTCGGACCTGCTGGCTGCCTTCGCAAAACGCCGGGTGCTGCCTCTTTAGGTCCAGACCCATCTGATTAGCAACATGAGTGGGCACCAGAACCCATGCCGGATGTCTACCAAGGCGATGCCGAACGTGGAGGTGGTCTGGCTAGTCAACTTCGTCTCCGCCTGTAAGCTTATCGAACGGAAGTGGCGGTTCGACAAGGAGCCGTACAGCCGGGCTAATCCACCTCCACGTGTAATTTCCTTTTTCATTTCTTTTTGCTTGCTTAGAGCTTTTCTTGTTTCCTAACCACCCGGCCATGATGCGGCGCTTTCCAGGCCATGCGGCGACTAGTGTACCGGGCCCGGGCCATCAGTTCATGGCTGACCGCGAGATGAGCGATGTGGACGACCCCGATCTGGGGGTGGCCACCATGGAGGAGGACGACGCCACGGGGGGGCGGTAGTGGTGGAGCAGGCGGCTCCTTGGGAGACGGCCTTGGCGAGTGGCCGAATGATGATGAGCAGGAATATGAGCCGCGCCACGCTCCTGGTGCCGACAGGACGGGCGCCGGCTCTTCGGCTGCGCTGATTGGAGCACCTGGCGCGCTGAAGTGCCGAGCCAAGGCCGACTTGTATGGCAGCCGGCCCAAGAACCAGGGGTTCGATCGTCGCGACCAAGCGGCAAGAGGCCGCAATGGCGGCCGTCGTTGCTAAGGGCCTGAAGCAGCGCCCGATGGTGTCCGCGTAAGTATTTTTGGACTTGCATTTGTCTTTTTTCTTTTTCGCCCTGCTCAGCTTCTCCTTGCTTACGTTGCCCAGGGCACCGGTTGCTCTGTCGCGGGCCTCGTCCACCTCGATTATCGGGGCGGCAGGCGGCCCTGAGGTCTCCCGCCGCGTGGACCCGGCGGCCCTTCTTCGGGAGGCGACGAAGAGGAATGCGCGGGAGGCGCAGCGGGAGCAAGAGGAGGCGGCCCGCACGGAGGCGGGCACCGCTGAGGTGGCATGGGTGAAGGACGACAAGGCAGCCAAGGCACAAGCTAAAGCGGTCGCCAAGGCACAGGCGGATGCATCCTCAAAGGCTAGGGAGGAGGAGGCTGCCTGTGGCCGGGCTGCCGATGCCACCGGCACACGGCGTGCGGAGCCGTCGGTGCTAGAAGGCCAGGTGCCGACTGGGGAGGTCGTGGTCGACCAATCGGCGCCGGAGTGGGGAGGAGGCTATAATGCCGAGCCGGAGCTAGAAGTGCCTCCGCACACGTCGGCTGCTGGTGCGCAGGCCAGCCAGCCAGAGGTGCCGGTGGTGCCGCCGTCTAGTGGCGAGCTGGTGCTGGGCCAGGCTGGTGGCCCGCGTTCCTGCAAGCCAGCAGTCGGCAAGGGTAGTCTCAGCGCCAAGGGTGGTGGAGGCTGGGGCCGCGAGCTCGTCGGCACCCGTCGCCGAGGCTACTAGTGCTGCTCCACTGGACTGGGCGCCCGGGAGCAGCCAAGGCAGCCTTAACATGGTGGTGCGGGACATCTTGGCCTAGTTCAACGCTCATGGCGCCACCCTTCAGCAGTCCACGAACGAGCTTGTGCAGATGCATGCGTTGGTCCAGGTATGCGTTCTTCCTTTGGTCTTCAATTTTTGTGATCCTCTATGGGGGCGTGCCAGTGCACCCACTGGGTGTAGTCCCCGAGTTCCGACCCGCCTGCTCATGGTAAGTTTCCGAGTGCTGAGGTATCTCTTTCTTATTTTGTGTTTGTTGCAGAATTACCACAACGTTCGCGCGGACGCCTACAACTCCCAGCACCAGGAGCTTGCCAAGCAGACCGTTGATCGAGAGCCGAAGTAAGTGCATCGTCTTTCTCTTTGTGGGGGCGTGTCAGCGCAACCGCTGGGTGTAGTCCCCTAGATTTGGGCCGACTACAAAGCAGTCGGACCGGATCTTCCGGCAACTCCTCATCTTTCTGATGCTTTCTTTTCCTTGTCTTGGCTGCAGCTGCGACTGAGCTGCTGATGAAGCTGGGCCAGGTCCATTCTGAGCTCTATGCCAAGGAGCAGGAACACAGCCGGGCAGTCTAGGAGTGCGACCGCCTGGCCAAGCAGCTGGCGGATCAGGCGGAGATGCACAAGGCGGAAGTGCAGCAGCCGAAAGACGAGGAAGCTCTTATCAAGGCCGAGTTCGAGACTCAGCAGTCGAACAAGATCGAAAAGGAGAAGTTCATGTCCGACGGCTATGGCGTGATCGAGGACATAGTTGATGGTATGTCGCCATTTCTTATTTTTTTTTCAATAGCTGGCTGCTGTAGGAGCCGACCTTTGGTTTCTGAAAACTTTGATTTTCTTCTTCGCCAGAGTTCTTCCCCGGTCAAGCCACTGCCGTCAGCCAGGCCATCAAGGCGCGACACGAGCAGAAGAGGAAAGTGGGCATGGACATTCCGCCAAACGCACCCCGGACTCTTGGCGAGCAGCTTACGGCCATCAAGACGCACCTAGGTCTGGCCCACCGAGTGCTCCGCCGTCTGCAGTGCACCGGGTCCCTAGTGCTAGCCGCACTGTGGTCGGGCGTCCAGGTCCCTCGCACTCTCGGTCAGACTGCTGACTGGCTGGAGGTGGCGGCCGATTGGTTTGAGGCTTGGAAGGGAGCCGCGGCCTAGGCGGGAACCTGGATGGCCTTATAAATCACCAAGGCTTGGTACCCGGATCTGAGCCTGCCCAGTTGGCGACCTTCCGGTAGGAGGTCGGACCTGAGCTCGAGGCCATGCACGACGACTTTGTCAAGCACGCCACGACGCTCGCCGAGTATGCTGACACCGTTGTCTTTGTCCCGGAGCTGGATGAGAATGGTGCTGAGATGCCGCCCGACTGGTTTGGGCTGGACCCAGTGGTGGAGGAGAACTCAGTGGAGGAGATCGCTTCCAGTGATGAAGGCGGGGAAGACGACGAGGAAGGGGAGGGTGGAGACATCGAGCTAGATGGAGGAGCGAGTAGCCGAACTCGGCTCGACCAAGTGACTGGCAACGAGACGCGGGAGGCCTCGTCAACCGCCGCCGATGTCGATTGGGCCAAGACTCAGCAGCCGGCGAGTCCACCAGCCAGCACTTCGCTTCTGTCAACCCGTCCACACCGCCTGCAGCGCCTCCGGCCTAGGCTGCCTTTTATGTTTTCAAGCTTTTCATGTCTTGTAACTTTTGAACAAGTTAAATTTGCGTAGTTCCACCCACTGGGGGTGTATTTCAAACTCTATCGAATGTTGACCAAGGGCTCTTTTTCTATGTAAATGATCTTTTAATCTCGCACATGCTTGTGCTCTTTGCCAGGTTCTAACTTGGTTTTGCCTTTTGTTCTTTTGAGCTTTTTCCTTTGCCGTCTTCTTTTGGCTGCCGCCCTGCCAGCTGGACATCACTCTGTCGTCTGTGGCTGGGTCAGGACTTGGACTTTTAGGATAGACAAGTACTCTGTCCATGTAGAACACAACTAGCCAAGCGACAAGCCGGCTTGGTCTATGTTGGTGTTTTTCCTTAGTCATTTTTCACGTGGACATCATTTCCTGCCTTTAGCTCTCACCAGTCGGACAATTGCTCTGTAAGCTGTGACTTAAGGCGAGAGAGGGCTTAGATGTCAGCACACTAATTGTCCAACTATAGGAGTTATCAACACAGGACAAGGCGGCGAGCCCCCGGGACGGCTGGCCGGACCCGGTGCCAGGCAAAGGAATGAAATAACACATTCACAGGCATAATCTTATCATATAGATAAAGAGTGTAGTCCCCGAGTGCTCCTCGAGGGACCCATTGTCTTTGCATAATACAAAAGGTAGCGCAGTACATACTGCTTTAAACTGTAAAACTGACAAAGAAGATTTGCGTTCCATGGGTGTTCTGACTCCTTGCCGAAATCATCCCTCTTGCGTGCCCTGGGCTTTTGTGTGTCGATGAGGTAGTAGGAGTCGTTTCCCAGGGCCTTCCTGATGATGAACGGTCCCTCCCAAGGGGCCGAGAGCTTGTGCTGGCCGGCGGTTTGCTGGATCAGCCAGAAAACAAGGTCCCCCTCGCGGAAGGAGTGTGGCCTGACCTTCCGGCTATGGTAGTGGCGTAGGCCCTGCTGGTTGATGGCGGACCTGCTCAGTGCTAGCAGCCGGGCTTCTTCCAGCAGGTCAACACCGTATTCTCGCGCTTCCTTCGCCTCCGCATCTATGCACATGGCAACATGAGGTGAGTCAAACTCGATGTCGGTCGGGATGACGGCCTCAGCCCCCTACACGAGGAAGGAGTGAAGCCTGTTGCTTTGTTTGGTGTGGTCCTAAGGCTCCAGATGATGACCGACAACTCTTCGATCCAGCTGCCAGTTGAACGCTCTAGCGGCTCGACAAGTCGAGGCTTGATGCCGGATAGGATGAGGCCATTTGCTCGCTCGACCTGGCTGTTTGACTGTGGATGGGCAATGGATGCTAAGTCCGGCCGGATGCCCTGTGTCACGCAGAAACGGGTAAAGGTGCCTTTGGCAAAGTTTGTGATGTTGTCAGTGATGATGATGTGTAGTACACCGTACCAGACGGTGATGTCGGCGATGAAGGTCGCAACAGTCGGACCGTTGAGCTTCTTAATTGCCATGGTTTCGATCCTTTTGGTGAATTTGTCCACGGCGACCAGTAGATGGGTCATGCTGCCACGTGTTGTCTTGAATGGGCCGACCATGTCCAGCCCCCACACGGAAAACGGCCAAGTGAGGGGGATGGTCTTGAGTACAGAAGCCGGCAGGTGTTGCTTGGAGCTGAAGCGCTGACACCCGTTGCATTTCTTGACCACATCCTTGGCATCATCCAAATCTATCGGCCAGAAGAATCCATGGCGGAAAGCTTTGGCGACAAGGGATTTGGAGGCCTTGTGGTGGTCGCATTCGCCTTGCTAAATGTCTCTCAAGATTGCCAAGCCCTTCTCCGGCTCAACGTAGCGCTGGAACACACCGGTCACGCTGCGTCTGACGAGCTCTCTGTTTATTATTATGTATGCTGCTGCCCGGCGTTGCACGTGGCGGGCCAGGATCTCATCACCTGGTAGCTCACTTTTCAATAGGAAGTTGAGGATGGGCTGCGCCCAAGATGGTGCTTCGACCACTGTCAATTCGGCGACTGGAACCAGGGTGGTTGGGCTGGGAGGTGGAGGGTCGGAACCGGTTGGACCTTGCTACATCGTTGGAGTCCCCTGACTGATTGCTGCAGTCCCCGGACCGGGTCTAGCTGCTACAGTCCCCGGGCCGCCTGCTGAAGTCCCCGGGCCGACTGTAGCGGACCTTGAGCTGGATCCGGCTGCTTCAGGGTCAGTCGGCACGAAGATAGATTCTGATTCAAGCGAAGGCTTGATAGATGGCTTGCGCAGGCACTGGAGGGAGACACCGGTTAGTATCGCCTGCTGGGTGGAGCCAATTTGTGCCAAGGCGTCAGCTTGTTCGTTGTCGACTCGTGGCACATGAAGGAACTCGCACCCGTCGAAGTATCTGCTGAGCTGCTGGACGAGGAAGCTGTAGCTTGCCAGGTTTGCATCCTTGGCGTCCCAGTTGCCAGACGACTGCTGGACCACCAAGTCCGAGTCTCCATAGCACAGCACCCGGCGGATGCCTATTTCTCTGGCTAGTCGAAGCCCGTGGATGAGCGGCTCGTACTCGGCCATGTTGTTGGAGGCGGCAAAGTTAATCTACAGCGCGTACTTGAGCTTGTCGCCTTTGGGAGAGGTGAGGATGATACCGGCTCCCAAACCGGTGTGCATCTTCGAGTTGTCAAAGTGCATCCACCAATGGGTGGAGTCCGGCGCTGGCGGCATGTACTGGCTCTCGGCCCAGTCAACGAGGAAATCGGTCAGCACTTGGGACTTGATGGCGGAGCGGGGCTGGTAGAAGATGGTGAAGGGGGCTAGCTCGATGGCCCACTTCGCCGTGTCCGGCAGCGCAGATGACCATGACGGAGTGCTCCTGGAAGTATTTCTTGAGCTTCTTGCCGGTGAAGTACACGCCGTAGCATATCTTCTAGTAGTGGGGGTAGTTTTGCTTGGAGGCCAATAGCATGCACCTACTCAGGTAGTAGACGGGCCTCTGGACCAGCTGTGCCTTGCCGTCTTCTGGGTGCTCGATGACGATCACGGTGTTGACCACTCGGCTACTCGCCACGATGTAGAGGAACATGGGTTCCTTAGCAGTCGGGGCCGCCAGGACAGGCGGCATAGTCAGCATTTTGTTGAGCTGGAGGAAAGCCTCGTCTGCTTCGTCATTCCACTCAAAGCAACTAGTTTTCTTCATTAGCTGGTACAAGGGAAGAGCCTTCTCGCCCAGCCGGATGATGAACTGGCTGAGAGATGCTAATCACCCGGTGAACTTCTGGACGTCTCGCTGCCGGGTTGGCATTTCCATCAGCTCGATGGCCTTGATCTTCACAGGGTTGCATTCGATGCCGCGCTCAGAAACCAGGAAGCCAAGGAGCTGGCTAGCTGGCACCCCGAAGACACATTTCTCCGAGTTTAGCTTGATCTGAAATCGGCGTAGATTGTCAAAGTTTTCCTTGAGATCTCCCAACAGTGTGCCATGCTTCTCTGCCTTCACCACAATATCGTCCACATAGACGTGGGCGTCTCTGCCGATCTACTTGAGGAAGCATTTCTGCATGCAACGCTCGAACATGGCACCAGCTTTTCTCAAGCCGAACATCATGGTCAGGTAGTAGAAAGCTCCGAATGGTGTGATGAAGGCGGCCTTAAGTCGATCAGCCAGGTCCAACTTAATCTGGTGGTAGCCGGAGTAAGCATCAAGGAACGACAACAGCTCGCATCTGGCTGTGGAGTCAATCACTTGATATATCCGAGGCAAGGCTAACGGATCCTTTGGACAGGCTTTGTTGAGGCTGGTCTAGTCAATGCACATGCATCATTTGTTATTCTTCATCACAACGACTGGGTTGGCAAGCCAGTATGGATAGAACGCTTCCATGATGAAGCCGACTGCTAGGAGCCGAGCAATCTCTTCACTAACAATTCTTCTTTTTTCTTCTAACAGGCGGAAGAGTTCTTGTTTGATCGTATTCGCTTCCGGCCTTACATGTAGCTTGTGCTCGGCAATTGGAGAGCAGGAAAGGCCAGGTACGATGCCATGGAAGACAGTCCGGGTAGGCTGGAGCTGTTTTTCTTTGATGCCCAACTTCTCCATGGTATCTCGGCACATGATGTCGATGCTGCTACTGCCATCTATCAGGATCCGAGAGAAACTGCAGGACCGCCTCTCTATCGAGAAGGTTGTGTCTAGATCCATGGTGTAAGCACCCTGCAATGGCATCTCGGCCGGGTGGTCGGCGTGGCTCCAGCTGATGGGCTTCTCTAAAGAGTGCATTAACTTTGAGGTTTCTGAGGCGACAGCATTCACCTCCCGGTGTTGCTGACGCCGACTATGCTTGTCGTCGGCCAGGCTGGTGAAGATGAGTAGGCTCCATGTGCTTTGGGGAACTCATCATGGACTGCGCTGGCTGGTTGGGCCACCGGCTGCTGAGGGGGCGGAGCCGGTGGGCCAGCAGGCCGGCCCTCACCCTTGGCGATCCGGGTAAGCCGGTGGCATTTCCGAGTGGTGTGGTTGGATGGCTTCGCACTGCTGTGGAACTTGCAGGGAGCGTCGAGGGTCTGCTCGAAGGAGAAGGCGGGCAACTAGGCGGGATTGCCGCCCTTCTAGCGCCTGGGGCCGACTTGCACTTCCGGCTGCTAGCCTTCGACCGTCGCCACTTGCCAGTTGTTGGAAGCCGGCTGCAGGGCCTTGCGCTTGTTGTCAATGGGTTGCGGTCGCCGACTAGATTCACCAGCCGGCGTCCGAGGATCCGGAGGGATCATCTTCATGGACGCGTCCACTTACAGCTCGACCTTCATGGAGGAATCTGCCGTGGCATACTTGTCTACTGTGATCAGCACTTCGTCTAGCGTAGTGGGCTCATCGTAGAGGATCTTGTGCTTGAGCAGGGTGCCTTCTCTGCACCCGGCGGTAAAGTACTCTATGGCTTGCACCTCGTGCACTCCTTCACAAGAGTTACGGAGCTCGGCCTACCGCGTCAAATAGTCACGGGTGGACTCAGTCTGGCCCTTGAAGCACAAGGAGAGCTGGCGGGGCTTGGGCGGCCGCTTGTAGGTGCTGGTGAAGTTGCAGGTGAACACGTCGATGAACTCTAGCCAGTTGTTGATGCTGTAGAGATTGAGGTTGTTTAGCCACGTCCGGGCCGTGCCCTGGAGCATGAGCGGAACGTACTTCACAGCAACGCGCTTGTTGTCGTTTTGTATGTTGACGACAGTGGAGTAGTCGACTAGCCAGTCCTCCGGCTTCACAGAGGCATTGTACGTGCGAGTGTCTCGAGGGAGCGAAAACCCTTTGGGGAAGGGCTCATCGCGAATGTGGGCGGCGAAACAAGGCGGCCCGTTAGCATCTTCTTCTTCTTGCACAAAGGATCGAGCAAGCCGGTCAATCTGGCGACGGGCGACGTTTTCTCCGACTCCCACTCGGTGGCCCAGCTGGCCTCCGGGAGTCGGATGGTCTACAGGCGGCGGCGAAGCGCGCCTCTCCCTGCCAGGAGGAGGAGGAGGACGATTGTTCAGCCGTTCCACTGCTCGTGGGCGACCGTCTTGGTCGCGCTCGATCGAGATGTGGTTGCGCCGACTGCGGCTAGCAGCCGGCTTGTGGTCTCGCCGACCGGGGGTGCAGCCTGTTGGAGTACCGGAGGTAGCCCCTTGCTCACGGCGGGGG
>LR738710.1:446110076-446178441 GCA_902687465.1 Secale cereale | reverse complement strand
CGGCTCGAGCGCCGGGATCCAGCATGCGTCAGAGAGCCTCCTGTTGCACCGTAGCCGCGTCGAGGAGCTGCTGGACGCGCGCCGTCATGTAACGATGTTCGTCACCCTCCAGGTGGTCTAGCTCATGAGCCGGCGCCTGCGCGGCGCGTAAGTTCTCCATTGGGGTGGCGTAGACCGGGAGTTCGACCCCCAACATGCTGCAGATAGAGGCGCCCCGCTGCCGGATCGTGCCAGCCCGGCTTGGCTCGACCGCACCCGGCGTGCACCCACAGCATGGTCGATCTCGCGCTGGTAGGCTTTAGTGAGGCGCCTCATGGTTGCCAATTTGTTGGTGCTGTCAAGGAGCGAGATGCTACTTCTTGAGCTTGCGTTGTACTCCCTCGAAGAGGAAAGGGAGATGCAACACAGTAGCGTAAGTATTTCCCTCAGTTTTTGAGAACCAAGGTATCAATCCAGTAGGAGACCACGCGCGAGTCCCTCGCACCTGCACAAACAAATAAGAACTTCGCAACCAACACGATAAGGGGTTGTCAATCCATTTACGGTCACTTACGAAAGTGAGATCTAATAGAGATGATAGTTTATATTTTTTGGTATTTTTTTTATAAGAACAGAAAGTAAAAGCAGAAAAACTAAAGTAGGTGTAGATTAATATGTTGAGAATAGACCCGAGGGCCATAGTGGTCTCTAGTGGCTTCTCTCATGATAGCGATATTCTACGGCGGGTAAACAAATTACGGTCGAGCAATTGATAGAAAAGTGAATAATTATGAGACTATCTAGGCATGATCATTATATATAGGCATCACGTCCGAGACAAGTAGACCGAAACGATTCTCCATCTACTACTGTTACTCCACACATCGACCGCTATCCAGCATGCATCTAGTGTATTGAGTTCATAAGAACAGAGTAACGCCTTAAGCAAGATGACATTATGTAGAGGGATAAACTCAAGCAATATGATATAAACCCCATCTTTTTATCCTCGATGGAAACAATACAATACATGCCTTGCTGCCCCTACTGTCACTGGGAAAGGACACCGCAAGATTGAACCCAAAGCCAAGCACTTCTCCCATTGCAAGAACTATAGATCTAGTAGGCCAAACCAAACCAATAATTCGAAGAGCCTTGCAAGGATATTATAATCATACATAAAGAATTCAGAAAAGAACCAAATATTTCTCAAAGATAATCTTGATCATAAACCCACTATTCATCGGATCTCGACAAACACACCGCAAAAAGAAATCACATCGAATAGATCTCCTCGAAGACCGAGGAGAACTTTGTATTGAGATCCAAAGAGAGAGAAGAAGCCATCTAGATACTAGCTATGGACCCGAAAGTCTGTGGTAAACTACTCACAACTCATGGTGAGGCGATGATGATGATGTAGAAGCACTCCGTGGTAGATCCCCCCTCCGACAGAGCTCCGGAACAGGCCCCAAGATGGGATCTCACGGGAACAGAAGGTTACGGCGGTGGAACTAGGGTTTTCTCTGTTGTTCTCATGGTTTTAGGGTACGTAGGCTTATATAGGAGGAAGGAGGGCACCAGGGGCCTTATGTGGGACCCATGAGGCAGGGGGCGCGCCCTAGGGGGCGCCCCCCACCCTCGTGGGCACCACGGAAGCCCTACTCCGTGGTTCTAAAGTCTCCCGTGCGTGATTTTCTCCAAAAGTATCTCTCCCGAAGGTTTCATTCCGTTTGGACTCCGTTTGATATCCCTTTTCTGTAAGACCCTGAAACAGGCAAAAATAGCAATGTAGACTGGGCCTTTGGGTTAGTAGGTTAGTCCCAAAAATAATATAAAAGTGTATAAGAAAGCCCATTAAATATCCAAAACATCATAAATAATAGCATGGAACAATCAAAAATTATAGATACATTGGAGACGTATCACGAGACGTGGAGCGTTTCCAGCGTCGCGACGTCTGCCCCCACATCTATAGGGGCAGACAGATCCCGTATTGCCGCCTGCAGCGGGTGTGGGCCAGCGGCGTTAGAGGCTCTGCCGTCACTAGCGACCATCACCTCCGTGATGGTGCTAGCACTAGCACCACTGATCGGCGGAGGGAGCGGATCGTCGATAACCACCACGTGGTCGGGGAATGCATCAGCATATGACGTGTCGAAGTCGACGAGCATGTTGACAGGCGGGTCGGTGGGGCCAACAGACTCCAGGTCGGAGGCAGGCTCACCGACTAGGTGGAGCTTGTCGAGGATATCGGTGAGGCAGCTCTCGGCACTGGCAGCTCCCGCGTCGAGCGCGGGCTCCTCGGCGAGGTGGATCTCGTCGACAATGTTGACGAGGTGGCTCTCGGAGCCAGCTGCTCCCACGTTGGCCACGGGCTCGTCAGGGAGGCGGATCCCGTCGAGGAGATCGGCCAGGCTGCTGGCTGTGCAAGTGGCTTGTACGCCGCGAAGTGCGTCGGTGCTGATGCCGTCGGGCGTAGCCGGCTGGCTGCGCTTGCCAGGAAGGAAAAGGGTTCCCGTCCAGAACGTGTCTCCGGATGACGGTGGACCTAGCCCCACGGTGGGCACCAAATGTCGGGGGTTTCGTGCGACATATGCCAAAGGATGGCTTATCATGGTGGGGGTCAATAGAACATCATTGGGTCCTGGAAACGAGATTAGGCAATAGAACTCCGCGTCATGACTATCGTCGATAGAGTGGCTACAAGGACGCTCCTTGAGCTGTTTGGCTAGAGGAAGAAGAAGAGCAAGGCTAGCTCTAGGTCGTCCTCCTCTAGATGAACGTATGGTGGCTAGGTTTCTCAACCCCTTGCATAAGGAGTCCTGGATGGTTTATATAGGCCTACCAACCAGGGGTACAATAGTAATTCGGCTGCGTGTAGGACCCGGCGGTCAGTGTCTCTGGGCGCCGGCTTCTCCACCGACTGCTGGGGCCCACGGCTTGGTGGGTCCCACCAACTGTCGGGGACTCGACCGACAGGTAGGGCCCGCCATCCGCGGGCTAGGTCGGCCGCTTTATACTGTAGCCTCACCTCTGATGATGGCTAAAGTGCCACCTCCTGTCGGGCATTCACTATAGCCACACCCCGTCTTATTAGGTTAATGGTTTCACGGACTCCGAGGGAGGGGAGGGCCGCCTTCTGATAGTTTGCCCGCCCTTGGTGCCACCTGCTGGGGCCTCACTGTCTTCTGGTGTCTCTTGGACAGGTAGGGCCTGCCGCATGTGGGCCATACTGACCGCCCGTCGTGGGAGCGCGGTCCTTGGTGATGTGGGTGACATCATGGGTCATGTGGCTATAGTGTTGCGCCGGACGGCTGGTGTCTACATGGTACGCCCGCACTGTGGCCACGCTCCACCCAAGATTCGGGGGCGGCAGGTCGCACTGTAGCCATGCCCCGTCTTATCATGGGTAAACGGGTGCAAACTTTGAGGGAGACCGGGGCCGCCTGCTAGGCGCCGGCTTCCTGGATCCGCCTATTGGGCGCGCATCGTCTCCTGGCAGCCGGTCGGCAGACCAGGCGGCCCGAGGAGCCGGCCTTGCGGCTGGATAGCTTGAGGGGTGTTGCGGTGGATGAAGATACCGGTGGTCAATATCTTCGACCGTATATCTAATCATTATCAAAACATTAAGGTAACACTCAT
Organism: Secale cereale; assembly: GCA_902687465.1. Classification (NCBI taxonomy): domain Eukaryota; kingdom Viridiplantae; phylum Streptophyta; class Magnoliopsida; order Poales; family Poaceae; genus Secale; species Secale cereale. Next base: position 446,174,817 of record LR738710.1, on the reverse strand, counting down.
CCTTGTTGCTATGTAGCCTAGGATTGCATATTTAGTCATTCATTACAATGCATGTTCCTATGTAGCCTCAGATATATTAGATATGGCCCTAGTTAACCTACCGATAAATGGGTTATATATATATATTCAGCAAAATATTCAATTCGACGATTAATTCCTTATCAGCCCCCGGCATATATGGTACCAGCTACAGATATCCTGAATAGTGAGTATATATAAGTCACGGGATGAAACTAACCTCGATGGAAAACAACAGTTATTCCCAGTATTGTCATGTGTAAGTACATGTAAAGGCATGTTAAGCACAACGGGCTAAACATCAACCAAATATATCCATGGTAGACAACATAATCACCAAATGATACCTTCAGTGTGTAGGTTTAAGCATGCTAGTTAAGCAAAACAAGAAGTGGAAAGGTGTGTTAACCGCAACATGCATAACATTTAAAAACAAGCAAATATAATCATTCAAACTGGTATTATGCAGGTATAAGTACACTAGTTATTGTTAAAAAATGGAAAGGCATGTTAACTACGATATCCTTAACAACAACCAAATATCGTCATTCATAGTGGTATTGTCGAAAATGTTATTGATGAAATTTAACTGCACAATACAGAGTTCATATATAGAGCATCACATTGTGAATAACAGAAATAAACAAGGCATAAGCCATCTCTAGCCGATGTCTGAAAATATAATGGAGTAAAACCCTTAGGGGAGTACATATAATCCACTAATTTTTGGCCATTTCTAGTCGATCCCCTAAACTTAACGGACTAAACTTCAAGTTCATTAAGTTCAAAGCAATTTCAACCGAAAGTCGCATGCATTCAAACATACACATGGATAGTTTGGACAACTGAACATAAAACATAAATTTAAACAAGACTACTTTCAATAGAAGTGGAGGTTGAGCCAATCCTTCCTCGTCTGGTACGGTGTGCTATGAGCCAGGTCGGTCTAGTGCCGTCGTTGGGGAAGACACTCCTCCACTCATTGATGGTATTGTTGAAACTGGTATTGATGAAATTGAAATGAACAGTTCATACCTACACATATAGGACATCGCATTGTGAATACCTATAATAAACAAGGCATGCCATGAACAACCAAAGATAGAAATTGCAACTTTACATATGCTATCTACAAACAACTAAAACCGTTAAAAGGGGCATACGCTAGCTATAACAGGCTTAACAACAAGCATATATTGTCATTCATAGTGGTATTGTTGAAATTACATACAACGTAGCTTGTGCTTAAACATCAAATTGTATAATTGAACATCACAATGTGAAAAAGAGGGGGCGTATTACCTACAACAGGCTTAACAGGAAAAAATGGCCGTTGAACTGGTATTGATGAAATTGTACTTCACAGTAAATAGTTGCACATATAAAGCATCACCTTGTGAGTAACTGAAATAATCAAGGCATAAGGCCATCTCTGGCCGATCTCCTAAAAGTTAATGGAGTAAACATCAATTTGATCAAGTTCAAAGCAATTTCAACCGAAAGTAGCATGCATTCAAACGTAAACACAGATTGTTTTGCACAACCAAACATAAAACATAAATTTAAACTAAACTACTTTCGGTCGAAGTGGACACTGCAAAAAAAAAGACACATCCATGACATTTTGGGCCGAACGATTTCTTTCTGTCATACTTATGACACTTCTATGACGATAAATGTGACAGACACACGTATCATCATAGATGTGGTGGGCTCCTACTACTATGACAAAAAATCCTGACAGGAAATGGGTTTTTCGTCCTGGGCGGGTCGAAGACGCAGTTGCATGACATTCTTTGGGCCACCCATGTCGGAAAAAATAGTGGTAGCAGTGAGGGCGAGGAAAATATCAGGGAGTTTCCGGTTACGGTGGGTGGTCGGGGCCGAGCGATACACTGTGGTCTGCGCGTTTCTCTCATGTACGCACGTGTGTGCGAGGCATTGGGCTCTAACTAAACCCGAGCGATCGCACTGCTAGCTACGTTACTAAACTCAAGAGATCGTTCCCTTGGTTGTTCACTGAACCCGAGCGATTCATTCGCTGCTGATTGAACCCGAGCAATTCCTTCGCTGCTGCAGCTAACTGAACCGAGCGATTGATCACTGCTGCTGCGTACGGAAGCCGATCGAGCCCCTATGCGAGACTTAGCCAGCCGGTGTTGGGTTGCCTATCAATGAACAGTGACAGTTGCTAACGTGCGCGCGGTACGTAGAACCAGACGATACGTGGTGAGTCGAGCCGGTTGGTTGGCTGTGGATGACCAATTCCCGGTGGGTGTGGATGAATAGGACCTCGTGGTAGGAGCTAGTTACCGCTGGATGAACAGGACCCTGAGGAGGCCACGCACCCTAGCCGGTTGGGGGTGGATGAACAGGACCCCGTGGAGGCTCTATAAACAGTAGCCAGTGGAGGCTGGATGAAAAGTAGCAGGTGGAGGCTGGAGGAGGTCGATGATGGATGAACAGTAGCCCGTGGAAGCTGGAGCGTGGCAATAGACGGTGGATGAACATGACTCTGTTTCGAACGTAGGTACTCCAACACAAGTCCGTTTCCTCCGTTTTGTAGTACGCCACACCCCTCCCGATCAACAAGACCCCATTTCGACCGTAGGCACTCGAACAAAAGTTTGTTTCCTCTGTTTTGCGGTACACTAGACCCTTCCTGATGAATAGGACCCCATATCGACCGTACACGGTCGAAAAGAAAGCCTGTTTCCTCCATTCTGTGATGCGCCTGAACTTTTTTTGGTTGTTCTGTCCAAGTCGGTTGGTTCCCGATGAACACGACGTATTCTGACCCAGTCGGTTGCCTCCCAATGAACATGACGTTGTTTCCTCCGTTCTGACCCAGCCGGATAGCCACCGGTCAACAGGACGACGTCGCTGTACGACTTCGAGACCACGTCCATATGTACGTACATAGCCGTATTTACTTTATTGTGGCGTGGTTGTATGTATGTGTACACGTTATAGACGGGACTGTGTGACATGCTACATCCGCGCCTCTACTATATCATGTGCTGCTCCTTACTTGGCCACAGTTCATCGTTGCAAAGAGACCGATCGACCAGTACGTACGTACACGTTCGCGACCAGACACACAATGCTACGTATGATTCGACCGGGTGGGTCCCTGTTGTTCCTTGCGTGCAAAGATATAGCTGGTGGGTCCCAACTGTCAGGTGGAAGAATCTTTTTTTCGTAGTATGGACGCACTTCCTTGCGTGCGAAGATGTAGCTGGTGGGTCCCAGCTGTCAAGGGGGAAATGATTTTTTGCAAAATATAGAGTCCCTTCCGGTGGGTCCCAGCTATCAGGTGGAGGAATAATTATTTTACGCGTAATAGGAGGCACTTCCTTGCTGCAACCGTGGACCCAACCGTCAGCCTCTCCACGTACAGTTCTCTTCCAATGGAAGTCGTTCCTTGACCATGTTGACCACGCCGTGCCGAGAGCACCAAAGCGGTGGACAATGGTGAGGCCTAGGACGGGGATGACGTAGAGCCAAGGAAGATGTGATAGTGGATGTTCATGCGGAGAGGAGTACAAGGGTTGACTGCTTCGGCTGCGGTGTGAGGCTACCATCGCCGCAGAATAATAGTGGTTGTGGGTGACTAGAGGGATGGCCTGGCTAGCAGTTGGAGTAGGAGGGGCGGTGAGGCCTACACATCAGCAAAGCAGGCCACGGGAGGCAGGAGCAGGCGACACGACCCACGATGGTTTGGGCGGCTGGAGCAAGAAGACCATAGGTTGAAGAAGCACGACAGCCTTTGGATGCACATCGTATGGTACCGCAGCTAGAATCATTTATATTGATTAAGATGGCAAAACCCTGCGTCCACGTCAACTTAGTGGGCCCACAAGTCAGCCTCCAAATATGGTGCGTCCCACCTAGGAGCGAGGGTCTTCATTTTTTTGTGCGTAATAAGGAGGCACTTGCGTGCGAAGAGATATAGCTGGTGGGTCCAAGCTGTAAGCGGCGGGGATGTTTTTTTCACGAAATATAGAGGCCCTTCCGGTGGGTCCCCGCTGTCAGGTGGAGGAATCATTATTTTACGCGTAATAAGGAGGCACTTCCTAGCTGCAACTGTGAACCCAGCTGTCAGCCTCTCCACGTACAGTCCTCTTCCGATGGAAGTCATTCCTTGAACACGTTGAGCACCTCACATCGAGAGCACCAAGGCAGGGACAACGGCGAGGCCAAGGAAGGGAATGACCAGGAGCTAGGGAAGACTCGACCGTTGTTTCCCATATGGAGGGGAGTACGAGGGTTTACTGCTTCGGCTGCAGTGTGAGGTTGCCATCGCCGGAAAATAACAGGAGGTCTGGGTGAGTAGAGGGATGGCTAGGCCAGCGATGGGAGTACAGTGGGGCGGTGAGGCCTGTGCAGCAGCACAGCCGGCTGCCGGAGGAGGGAGCAGGAAGTCCCGTTGGCCCTTGTTTGAGCGACTGGAGCAGGAAGAGCAGAGATTGAAGAAGCACGACACCCGTTGGATGGACATCCAACAGTCACTGCCCTCATGTGTTGACCAAGTTGTGTGACGCCCGAGACCGACGTCCCAGAAGATTCCAGAAGATTCCAGATGTTCCGGGTTGCCCGTGTGTTTCTTTTGAGCTTGTGTTATTTATTTTTGCATTGCATCATGTCATCATGCCATCATGTCATATTTTATTTTGCATCGCAACCTAAATAAATTGTGTGGACCTTCGGTCCATTTAAATCGAGGGAAGGATGTCTTCTCTTTAAAACATATAAAAGCCTCTCAATATTTAGGGAGCTATATTTATTAATTATTCCATTGCTTCGGAATCACCATAACACACTTGCATAATTTCCCCATGTATATTTCACTTCAAGTTCACCGTCAAAACCTTGCCAATAATTCTTTTCCTATTTATCGAGGTTCCTCCAAAAATTCGAACATTTTTGGACACTTCAATAATCAAGTCTTAGTTCAAAACTATTTGAATTAAATTCAAATATGTTTGAATTATTTTCCGATGTGGCCTTTTATATTTTTCTCCGGTCGTGCTCATTTTTACGAGCCCGAGAAAAATAGTCCCATGTGTTATCTTTTCCCTATCCTCCCTCTTCTTTCTTTTCTTCTCTGTCTTTGTTTTCTGCTAAAAGTTTAATAGCAAGCTTCCAGCTGCAGCCATCTGGCCTCTTGGCCCACGCCTCTTGAGCCTCTCCAGCCGCCAGCCTCAAGGCCCAGCCGGCCTCCCTGTCCCTCCGGCCCATTCCTCCCCGCGGCCCAAGACTCCAAACCCTAACCCCCGAGCGCCGCACTCCCATCGCTCCTCTCCCTCTCCTCCAGCCCGCCGCCGCACTCATCCCATTTTCCCTCGAAGCCCCCCCTCGCTCTCTGCCCGAAACATCTCCTCGCTCCTTCCCCTTTTCCTCGCCCGAGCCGCTAGGTCGCTCGACCCATCTCTAGCGCCGAGGCCCCACGATTCATCCCGCAAGATCCGCGCCCTCGCCAGGTTCGGTTGCCGCGCCCTCCAGGCCGGCCAGAAGCCCCGAGCGCGCCCTCGCCGGTGCCGCGCGCCTCGCCGCCGTCGGGCCAGGGCCTCGCCGCTCCGGCATCTCCCCCTCGCGACGGCCGCTCCCTCTAGGCCGCACCTCCAGCCCCGAGCTCCGGCCTCCCCGCGCCCAAGGCCGAGGCTGCCTCCTTCGCGCCCGGGCAGAGGCCCCGTTCTCAAGCCCTACCTCGTCCACCGGCCCTCTGGATCCGCGAGGCCGCCCCGAGGCCTCCCTCTGTTCTCCTTCCAGCCGCGGCCAGGCTCCCTCCTTCGCGCGCCAGCAACAGTCCAGTGCCGCCCCGAGCCCAGCGCTCCATCGGCGCCCTGCTGCCTTCATCCCCGTCGTCAGGGCCGAGCCCCTGTAGCCCCTCGTCCCGTGCTGCCTTCGTTCCCCAGGTCCGGCGCCCCGCCGCCACACACTATTCCCGCAGCGCGAGCCGCCCGCCGCTCCTCCTCGCTGCTCCGTGCCGTGCTGTCGTTTTTGTTTTGTTTTGTGTGCTTGTGTTGTTAACCTTAACAGAGAACCGAGAACGTCTACCGCCAAAGACCGCAACGACCCGAACATCTACGGAAAAACGAACATGTACCACTACTTCAACTACCGTCGCCTGAACGTCTACCGTCGCCCGAACGTCTACCGTCGCCCCGTGTACCTCTACGACTACGAGCTCCGTGAACGACTACATGAACGAGTACACGGCGACCCGACCAAGTACCCCTTCGGATATGTCAAGTTCGACTACGCGACAAGTACCCTCCGATGCAAGTACCACTACGAACGGGAACAACTACATGATGAAGCGCCAAGTACCTCGACTACTCGGAGACCCCAAGTACCCCTACCGTCGCCCGAGTACAACTACCGCCTCGGAACAACTACTTCCTCTTCGGGAAACGTGAACCACTACTTCCCACGACGACCACGAGAACAACTACGTCCCTCTACGATCTCGAACCCCCCCGAAACGAGCGCTTCGAAGGTATAACCCGAGACGATGACCCGTGTGATGCTTGTTGTGTTGTATGAAATGTTTTCCCGTGTGTGCTTCGTGCCGTTTCGTCCATTTGTCATGTTCCTCGGTTGCCTCGTCGCCGACCTGTGGGAACCCGGTGACGGGATCGCCCCACCTTATCATCTTCCATGTCTCGCTCTCTGTTACCTTTTGCACCGGTCTCTCAACGAGATACCGGAACCGATATGATGCGTCGCATCATTTTCGGATCGTTGCCGTGGCACCCTTTCCTTCCACCACGGTGACAATGCTTCATATCTTCTTGTTAACCTTTTATTAAAATTGCATAAACTTGATCATGTCATCCGCATCATATTAACAACATTAATATGTGTGAATTATTGTTGCTTTAATAATTATTAAACATGCTCATGGGGATTTTCTGGATATGTTGTTGTTATTCTCCGGCCTCATTTAAATTGCCTAGTTAGTTAGTTACTTATGCTTCACCTCTTGCCATGTTAAAACATTTAATCTTGTCTTGTAAATAAACGAGAGTCAATTAAATAATTAATTTGTGGTGTTTCGTCAATATGCAACTCGTTGCATATTGAGCTCCACTTAACTTGTAGTGTTGTTTGTTCACTTTGCCATGCCATGCATATTTAAACCGGACATGCATCATACTTGGATGTGCATCGTATGCCATGTTTATGCTTGTGTGTTTCCCGTGTTGTTTCTTTCTTTCCGGTTTGCTTCTCTTGATAGTTTCGGCTTCGTTCCGGAGTTGTGAGGATCCGCTCGACTGTTGCTCCGTCTTCTTCTTGGATCCGTTCTTCTCCCTTGTGGAATCCCAGGCAAGATGACCGAACCCGGATACCATTACTATCTTTGCCTATTGCTAGTAGTTCCGCTCTATAGTTTTGCCTCGATGCCCATGATCTTCTTGTCAGCCTCCTACTTGTAAACCATTGCCATGTTTAACCAACCTACCTATGCAAACCATTGCTTGGCTAAGTACGCTTCGCTCAGCCCTTCTTATAGCATTGCTAGTTGCAGGTCAAGATCGAAGATGCTTGCTTCATGTTGAAGTTTGGTTGGGTTATATCACACTATATAAATGCTTAAATGAAATCATCTATATATTGGAAAGGGTGGAAGGCTAAGCCATTTGCTTGGTGATTTGTTCCACTCATGCCGTTAGGAACCGTATAAACCGGTGTTATGTTCCTTGATTATGCGTTCCTAACACGGTTGGGGTGTATGGGACCCCCTTGATAAACCGCTAAGTGCTAAGTCTTTTCCAGCAAGTCCCAACATTGGTACTATTCGCCTAATAACTAATAAAACTTGCATAAGGGTCTTGCAAACCCTCTTTTATTTTAATTCCACAACCCCGGGCCAGCGCTCCACATGAGTGTTGGTCCAAAACGGGGGTTACGCGGGGCCACCACGAGGAAACTCGAGGTTTGGTAAAAACCCGTGGGATCGCCCATCCGGTCGTGTCCTGAGACTAGATACGCGCGGCTACCTATCAGGGTGTCGACACGCCGGGAGGATTTGCTGGATTAGCCTTACCTTAGTTCGGTTTCACTTGAGCACGGGATTCCGAGAATACTCGGGTCTTCCCACCTATGGAGTTGCGACTCCGCGGATCGTGGGCTTGTAATGGGTCAAGTTGGAACACCCCTGCAGGGTTTGAACTTTCGAAAGTCGTGCCCGTGGTTATGTGGCAGATGGGAGCTTGTTAATATCCGGTTGTAGATAACTTGACATAATGTTCTAATACACTACCAGCGTGTGTACCGTGACTGTCAATTTCCGAATAGGGATTCGGGAGTTGAACACGGTGGGGTTATGTTTGACTGGCTTTAGTTAGGATCACTTCGTGATCATCTCTCGACCGAGGCACTTCTCTTTTCGCTCTCTTTTACGTAAGTTAGTGGCTAGTTGCTGCTGCAGACACTTATTCTTTTCTTCAGCCTTATCCTCTCCCAAGGCTTAAATAGTCGTGTTACCCGGGAACGGGATTGCTGAGTCCTCTGTGGCTCACAGTTACTTCACCACCAGATGCAGGTTCAGCCGAGTTTGATGCAGGAGTTGGATCAGTTCTTCACTTGGAGTTCGATGAAGAGTTTGACCGTTTGCTTGTGATGTTGTTTGACGATCAGTAGTGGTTTCTACTAGGATTCGATCCTGACCTGTGGCTTTATGTTGTTTTGGTATCTTTCTTTGATCTTCGCCCGTAGTCGGGTTGTGATGTTTTGAATGATGTTTTGCTTATGTAATGTATTGTGTGAAGTGGCGAGTGTAAGCCAACTATCTCCTTTTGCAATTTAATCCCTCTTTTACATGAGTCGTGCAAAGATACCAAACTTGGGATCATTCTAGGATGGGCTTATACCTTTAAGTCGTGCCTCGACACGTAGGAGGTATAGTCCCATCCTGGGCATTACAAGTTGACACGGCATTGCATGCGCGTCAACCATTTTTTTAGGAAAGCGTACACGTCAACCTATAGTAGGCACACAAGTCAGCCTCAAATCTGTGGAAAATAGCATATAGCCCATCTGTCATTATTTCTAATAACTTACAACCCATTAGCTAATTTTTAAGGATCTTTTTGGAGCCCATATTCTTTTTGTTAGATTTACATCCCATATTGTGGCCACGGTTAAAACATTATACAAAATTCTGCATATTTCAGTGCGGTCCGAACTGTTTTTAATCTCGAAATTTCGAGTCACATTCGAACTAATTTGAAAAATTAATGCATATCAATATAAAATCCAAATAATTATCCACGCATAAAAATCAATGGAATTTAAAATATCGAATGAAAAAAATTGAAACTGATTGCCGGTTTGATGTGTTTTAAAATGTACAACCTATTTCTCATTACTGATAGCCCATTTTGTGGGTAAGCCAAATGAAGCTCTCATCGTCTTTCAAGATTTGTAGCCCAACAGGGATGACAAAGGAAGTAGGCCATCGTTGGGTATTCTGCAAAAGAACAAAAAACTAGGCTAGCCATTTTCAGAAAGAAAGAAAAAACTACTAGGTTGGTCTTTTGTAAAAATAAGAGAAAATGCTGGCTAGACAGGCCAGAATGCCCCGCATAGCCTAGTTGACACCCTGCTTCCGTCTTATGAACAAAAATAACTGGGCAAGCTGTTGGGTCCCTGGTGTTAGCCGCTCGTTGTGCAATTCTCTCGTTCATTGACAACGTTGACAACGGCATGGGACCCAGTTGTCAAAAATCAATTAGGAGGAACCATTTTTTTGGCTTGAAATAAGGAGGCACTTGCTTGCGTACTGCCATGACCCTGGTGTGTCCCTGCTGTCATCCTCTCCACATACAATCATCTCCTGATTGTGTACGTGTCAACCTAGTAGACCCACAAGTCAGCCTCTAAACCCGTGGCGAACAAATGCAGCCCATTAAAAAAAAGAGAATTCCTTATTTGGCCCTAAAAATATTATTTTTCCTTTTTTGACACAACAACTTCATTTTCTTCCTTCCTTGACACTTTCGTTGGTTTTTTTGTTAACACTGTGAACCGCCGTCTTTTTTGCCCCTCTTGTAGGACGCTGAAAAAAAATAGAAAAACAAAATCCCGCAGACCGTACCGTCGCGAGCCCTTCTCCCGATTCCCCTTCTCCTCGATCCCTAACTGCGGCGGCGGTCGATCCCTAACTCTACACAGCGGCAGAGCGAGGCTGGAAGAGCGGATGGAGGAGGTGGAGAGAATGACGGCGAGGTGGAGGAAGGCCACGCCGCTGCACCGGCCTCGTCCTCGGGCGACCATGGCGGAGGCGAATGGCGGCCATGGCAGGATGATGGAGGACGGTCAAGGCGCGGCGCCGGAGGGCGGCCATGGCAGGGAGGTGGAGGACGGGCAAGGTGCGACGTTGGAGGGCGACCATGGCGGGGAGGCAGAGGGAGGTCAAGGTGCGGCGCCGAAGGGCGGCCATGGCGGAGAGGTGGAGGGCGGCCATGGCGGAGAGGTGGAGGGTGGTCAAGGTGTGACAACCATAGATGCAAGTACTCCAGCGTGGCTTGAACGGTAAGTGCCTCTCTTCTCTAGATTTGAGTATTTGCTTAACCTCTGTTCATATAAAACAGTGTACTTAGATATCGTTTGAAGATGCATCAGTGTACTTAGAGATGGCTCTTTTGCTCCCACAGGATGGATCCAAACTCAACTTATTCACTAAAAATTAAATTTCCTGGCAATCCCAAAAAAGCTAGGAAGGATATGAAATGCTTTTGTTATGATAAGGTTATTGATTCCCACTTAACATATTATAAGGACTTAGCAGTACACGCCTCGTTATGTGGAAGTTGCACATGTTCAGTACTATCATCCTTTTGTTAAAATCTACCCAGAAGTAACATCCGACCAAGAATTGGTGTCTATGTTTGAGAAACACTCTAAGACAAATGTTGTGCATTTGTTTGTTGCATATTGTGATCCATCTAAACCATATGCGCCTATCATAGAGTGGGATAGTGATGCACATAGCCAGCTACTCCTACCGATGCACATATACAGAACTATTCGGATCCCGTTCTACTCCGTTGACTAATTTAGAGTAGGTTATGACCAACTAATTGCTGCCATGGTTGACAAGAACCAGTGGCCTAAATCAGACCATGGATTCTTCATGTTTCCACCACTACTAAAAGCCACAACGGGTAGGCCTAAAACTGAGAGGTATAAAGGGTGCGGTGAGAAGAAAAGAAAAGGCATCCAACACTTTTGCCCTATTTGTAAGGACTATGGGCATCATTGGCACAAATGCAAGAAGGGTAACACATATGACATTGCTGCTATTTGAGCTGTGAGGTAATAAATGTAATTGTTTAACTTGCTTCACTTGCATTTTTTTTATAAAAACCATACATATAAACTACTTTTTTGTTGCTCGTGTACAGGACCACCAAAGAAGAGGACAAAGACCACCAAATCAGCTCAATCATCAATTGTGCCTTGCGAGGATGATGCTCTATCAGCCATGTGTTTTCCGCCAAGGTTAGAAATTTTAACCTCATGCTCATAATTAAAAGAAAGCTTGATTTTGTATTCCAATCACATTCTTCTCACAATAGCCAAATCTTGGAGAAAAAAATACGGAAGAAAGGAAAGGTGGTAAATCTGGATCAGGAGGAGCAAACAGGTAACCTATGGTAGTTATGAAATCTAGTTCTAATGTGATGTTATTTATTGTTCTATTATTAACCTCGGCTACTATATGTGATGTATGTGTATGTCTAGATCAAGAACGCAACCCATTTGTGGTGAACATGATGTCGCCAACAAGAAAACACATGTTGTGAAGGTACATGCCAAAAGAAAAGGCAGAGGTTGTTGAAATTACTCTGCACATTCCTATTGTGTCACTTGGCAGCCCTGCAATGAGCACACGCAGCTAAAAAAACAACCCAGCTAGCCCAGCAATGAACACACGAAGCAAAAGAAGACTTAGTTTGTGATTCTGATGTGATTACTTTCCGTATCATGTTTCATTTTGGAAAGTTTTGAGCTGTTTATGTGACCTGTGCTATTCTATGTACTATATGTAGCCTGTTGTGGACCTAGACTATTGTATGTCACCTTTATGTGCGTGGAGGACCAAATATGTGGACTGTTTGCATATATGTGAGTTTGGGCCAAGTATTTGTGATTCTTTTGTTTCCATATATGTGAAGCTGCTCCAAATATGTGATAATTTGTGCATATGTGAACTGTACAGAGGATATGGCATCAAAATACAAGGGAGGCTTTGTCCAATTTTTCAATTAAAATTGAAGGTGTGATTTGAATTAAAAAAAATTACGCGGATATGCTAAATAGCATATTTTGTTTCATTCGGTAATATATTCCAGTTCATATTACCTTTGCTTTTGACTTCCAGTTCACAATTTTTGTCAGAAAATATACCAGGGGTATAATGGACTTTTCCTGTCGTATTTAACGGTGTTAGTTGTCAAAACTAACGGAAATGTCACAAAGGGAACAAAATGAAGTTTGAGTGTCGAAAAAGGAAGATTTTTCTTTTTGGGGCCAAAAAGGGAACCAAATTTTAAGAGAGGGCCAAATAAGGAATTCTCTCTTAAAAAACCCATTCCATACGTTCACACGGAAAGTTCAACATTCAGAGCAAAGTAATAGGTCTAATCATATATAGAGTACTGAACTTCCACGTTGACAACCATCATAACCAAGTTAACTATCTACTCGCACTAATACTCTAGTGTACAAGTACTAACTTACTCCTTGCTAACTAGATGACATCGGACGCCATCTATGGTGCACGCTTAATGCCGGCACCGATGTCCTCCTCCTCGGCTCGGACTTGTCGGAGGTGCGATAGGGCGTGTTGCTCGTGCGCGTTGGCCCATTCCATGCCGGCGTGCTCCGTCGAAGCTTTGGCTTCTAAGCGGGAAACCCACTTGACGAGCTGGTAGAAAAATTCAGCGTCGCGCACGCGTGCGTGCCTGACAGCCTCTAGGGCTATTTGCCGGGCGCCGGCCTCCACGTAGTCGGCCCAGTTGTGGGCGCTCTGCTCGCGACTCAGAGCGGCGGTGCGCTGCTGCTCCATGCCCCGTTAGCAGCGCAAATCGGCGATACACTACTCCTTTGCCAGGCGGTCGGGCTCCAACAAGTCCTCGTACTCCGCATTGCCATCTAAAGACCGATAGAATGCCTCCTCCCTCCGTCTTCCTTCCCGTGAATAAGCGAACACTAGCTCCGGCGGTGAGCGCCTCCGGCATCGCCTATTGCGGACGGTCGGGGGCATGAAGGACGTGGCGAGAGCGAGGGCAAGTGGCGAGCGACGTCGGAATGGTGGGGGTTGTGAGGGGAGCCGATAGGGCGAGTTGGGTGATGATGCTACCGGAGAAAGCCGGGAACTAGTAATTATAGGCGGAAGGTAGGTGAACCAGTGTGTCATGAGAAACGCAACGGTCATCGGAATTCAATGCATAAGAAGGCATGGCTTAGCGCACCAGCTTATCATGGAAAACTGGAAAAACTGATGGGTCGTCCCATCCTGTCAGTGGTGCGTCCCGTCGGTGTTGGGTCGCACATCGTCATGACGATCAAATGAGTGCCGTTGAATCATCCAGATGAGGTACTCCCTCCTTGTAAAATATTATTTCACCACTCATCATCTACGTTGGTTGGTGATATTTTTGAATTGAGCACTTCAAACCGGAAAGGAGGTAGTACGTGCGTGATCTGCTATTTATTCACGTAGGATCGAGTAGGTCTGATAGTGTATGTCTAGGATCGCATAAGCTGATGAACGTTCTCTAGGAGATAAAGCATTTGCGAACATTTTTGCTGGCAGTTTCTTCAGATCCGCATGGCATTTTCTTCAGAACAGCTTGTCAGTTTCTTCAGAGGTAGGCATTTTTATTCGAAAAACGGCCACCTTTGGATCTTGTGTCGCAACTAAAACCGCCCGGAGCATATTAGCAGACTAGCTAGTGCTCGATCAGTAACTTGTAAACACTGAGCAAACAGAAATAAGGAACTTCTAGTAACATGTAAACACCGAGCACGCAGAAATAAGGATCATGTTGTGCATACTAAAAGAGTCGATCTGTTCAGAATGTTCACACGAGACTCACAGGCCTAGCTTTGTATTATGTTCCCATTAATATCCCAAATTCTCAACCAAGTAGTACCATTCCCATACATAAGATCAACATGTTAATGCATCTCAATGATTCACAGATCATATACAATATGTAGCTCCTAAAGCGCGGATGAAGAAAAAACATCTATTCTTACTACTGACATGGATGCTTCTCTAGGCCAACATTCAGTACAAAGTGAAAAACAAATTTGATCGTTAAGTTTACATTTACACTTACAAACATAAGTGGTTTCACCAACAGATGGAACCATGAGAACGAACCACATATGATGGATGAACATCCACTGAAATATGAGTTGGTCATCTATCGATAACAGGGCGAGACTATTTTAAGAATACAACTTTAACATTAGCAAAATGATGCCCATTGGACAATCAGAACAAAGCAATGAAGCACCTAGTGTTGGCCAAAAAATAGTATAGTACTACTTTTGTACAGTCCATGAACTGACTATCCAATCTTTCTGTGTCTATTTTCAAACGCCACTGCATGCAGTGACTATACTATTCTCTTGTGCAGTTGCACAAAAATTGAAGTCACCTTGTTTGTTCACCAAATAGCAATGGGCAAACATCCGTTTGCACAAATATCAACCAGGTAGTTTACATATACCCCACCTTGTATTTTTGGTTTAAACATGCATCTGCTAGTCGTTTTCGATTAGCATATATCCTGTTTTGCACTGGACAATTTGATAGTGTCATGTTTTGCCCTAGACAATTTCGTACTGAATTGATTTGCTGGTACAAAGCTGAAACATAGCGCCTATTCTTCATCGGACTAAGGATATCCATGTTCGCAGTGATGGAAGAGGTGAAATCGATACAACCGAAATTGAGCATCCAATCATTGAGTCATGTCTTGCACCTCCAATGTAGTTCCACCCTGCCAATAAATTCAGACGCAAACCACTAATATTACTATGTAATGACAGTACCAAGATAGTGGCAAACCACCTACCTTCGTAATGAACAACTCATAGTGCCACCAATTGGATATAACGGTTTGGAAGAAAACATGCTCATAATGTTGAACCATTTGGACTTTTTGTGCCGTTCCACTAAAATCGAGCATCCCTGTTTGCACAGATATTGAAAGTGTGATTACTATAAAAGTGGCACTAGTTGAAGCATAGACTCACAAATATAAGCATTCCAATTTCTTAATGGGAAAATATAGCAAGACTGTTTCTAACCACCTATTTGAAAGAATAAATAAGGCAACAACGGCGGATGTCAGGAAGGCATACATAGTATTTTGTGAAAAACTAAATCATTCCTGACCTTTCCTCTTCTTTTAAGCATATTTTGTGCAATTCAACTAAAATACAATGCCATCACCGCCTTGACAAATCAGTGACACTGTACAAAAAGAAATGACTTACCATTACATCATGATGTTAGGTATGTAATCGACACACATTAGAGACAAACATGCAGACCTCCTCCGATAACATAATGAACATCAATTTTAACAAAGGTGTGACTAGCTTTATTAGCAGTATTTGAGTGAATTCTACACCCTGTATTACTTAGTATAAGTCGTTTTCGCAGTTCAATGTAAAGTTTTCTTGAGCACATATCTGGGAAGCTTCCCACACCTTATATATGTCCATACGCTAATGCAACACCATTCGAACAGTACAAATATACACTAATCCAGTGGCTGGCGCAATAGTAGAGTAGTTTTTCTAATTAGTGGGTATAGTAGAATGGTTTTACCGAACTGAATTCCATAATCTAGCACTAGAAGATTTCTGTAAGCATTAACAATACAAAATGTAAGGGTAACAAGTTTCAGCATTGGTATACTAGCTGTGCAACAACATTAAACCAAATACAAAAGTCTGAAAATAACTAGCATTATGAACTAATGATAGTATTAAAAATTTGCAAACCATGTACCTTCAAGGTAAACATCATTTCGACCTCGAGAGGACCTGAAAATTGTCATCCCAATCTTGATAATCGGTCAAACATAAAAACTTGATCAACTGAATCAAGAATACAGCCGGAGGAGGAGGTGCCCACTCTTGAACTTTCCTCTTCTCTTCATAATTTTTTGTGCATTTTAACCAAAATAAAATGACATCAGCAACTTGGTATTCTGGTGACACTGTATAAGAAAAACCGACCTATCTCATGAAAGTGAGGTATGTAATCTATAAGCATTAAGAGTGCAAACATCTGAAGGTAGTAACAAGTTTCATCGTTGGTATACTGGCTGTGCAACAACATTAGAATGCCTTAGCTGAAAATTCTATAATACACCAACAATCAACAGCTGACCCTGAAATAATCTAGTGACATTAAATGGCATTGCTTAAATTGATGAGCGACATTAGACTGAGTGCGGCATTAGTTAAATGTGGCATCACTTTAGCAGTAGCATTGCTTGACTTTACCGGTGGTGTTATACTAACGGCAAAAGAGTGGCAATAAGAGCATGAGCGGCCCATTCGGACAATGGGCTCACCAGTACGATTTTCCTCCACGGAAGCATAGAGTGGTGAGGGAGCGATGGTTGCCTAGAGTAACAAATATCTAGGCATCATATGTGGTTTACGTCCCATTTTTGTTCTCTTTAGCCACCTTTTTCCTCTGTGAGGAAAACTAACCGATCGACCTGGTCATTCTCTATAGTGATGTCATGCCTTGCTACCTTTTTCAACCAAGAGACATGAGACTCGTTCCTTTGCTACCGATTTTCCCCTTTTCAACCTAGATGCGGGTTCGATACCTACTCTCTTTGATAGTACTTTCTCCTTTCCTTTCCTTATTAAACCCAAACATGGATTAGTCTGCATGAAGTAGGGTTTCCTTTAATAATGCAAATTAAGGTTTTCGTCTGTGTGGCCAACAGAGCAAAGGATAGAAAATTGGGGAGATGGTGGAGTGGAAAAAAACACATGCAGCGACGTGGCAGATGGGGCAATAGAACAAGGGTATCGTTTGAAAAGAGGTAGCATACCAGAGGGGTCGGCGGGAAGTGTCTTCTCTCATGGTCGTCATCCTCCGCACACACTATGGAAGCGAGCTTGGGGACAGAGGCCATCCTGCATGGGCGCTAGGTCTGAGAGAACGACCTTGTCGTCAGTGTGTGAACTCGCTCGCCGATGACGAGTGCGTCAACGCTGCACGTCCTTTTCTTCCCCGGCGGATCTTTGACCACCGGTGAGGATGGAGAGAGAGGGACCATGGCCGTCTTTTTTAGATCTGGAGAGAGGGTGACTGTGTGAGAAGCAAGTGGGCAGTCCCTTAGCAAGCAAGCGCTAAAGCTCCAACCTATATATCTTTTTTGATACTAGTACTAGAGGTGGAGTAGTTGTATTGTGGTAGAGTAGTTTAATATTTTCTCTGCATACATTACCAATTAGTGGTGCTTCAAAAGTGAACGGCACACCATTAAAAAAATAAATTCGAGAAAAAATGCGGCAGCTCGGGCCAACGCGGCCAGATCGAATTTTGCACGAGAAATGACACACCGTGTATCTTCGAAATGTGGTCCCGTTCCAACATGTCAGTGAGACGACGGCAAGTCATTTTGTACAATTTCCGAACGGACATCTATGTAGGCCAGAGCGCCTCTTCCTGTACCGTGGCAACCGTCCACCGCCTCTTCGCCTTTCCCTCTCGATTTGGAACTGATGTCGCACGATCTTCCTCCCTCTATTTGCCTCCAGCCTTCCTTGTGCCATGGTTCGATCGTCATCTCCATGGAGGGAACAGGCCGGAAACGACCCCGTTATTCTTGCCCCAATCCGAAAGATGACGTGGTGGTGGAACTCATTGACCGGTGCGACATCATCACCTCGGCTAGCATGGCAGGTTCGTTCATGACCATTCTTGACTCAACAAATAACATCATTACAAAGAACCCAAGGGTTCGAGAGCGGTTTGATCTCCCCTATCTGCTTCGCCATGACCCTGCTCGCTGGCGCGGGGACGACGGAAGCCTCGCCTTGTGCAAGTTGATGCCGCTTGATAATGATATGTGTGATGTTAAGATGCCATCGCTTAAGGGTAAGGCCTAGGGGGCACAAATGGAGATTGGGTTGTTTATATTGGGTACAACTGCGAGTGGGAACTTGAATGTGTACACTCGTCATCGGGTTCCACTTCCAAAAATCTCAGACTACCCTGAGGTTGAGCACATAGATGATCTACATACGTTCAAATATGATCATGGTGATTGTCGTCTACTGAAGATTGCAATTTATCGAGTTCCCAACCAGTCTTGGAATTACACGAACTATCATGTTGTTTCTATCTTCGACAAGCTTGTTGTCGTTGTTACTTCCATGCCTGGATGGTTATTTGTCAAAAAATAATTTATGTACACAGATGAGTACTCTGATGCAATTCAATACGAGGGTATTGTGTTTGATGCCACCACTCGTGGCACTGTTTTTGCATGGAATCCTTATTGTTTCAGTATGTTTGTCTTCCAACATTATTAGAATTGTTTCGTCCACATGCATGCGAGTTAGTATCTGATAACCCACAAGTGTAGGGGATCACCACAGTTTTCGAGCGTAAAGTATTCAACCCAAATTTATTGGTTCGACACAAGGGGAGCCAAAGAATACTCTCAGGATATTAACAGCTAAGTTGTCAATTCAACCACACCTGGAAACTTAGTATCTGCAGCAAGGTAATTTAGTAGCAAAGTAATATGGAAATAGTGGTAACAGAAATAAAAGTAACGGTAGTGTTTTTGTAGTTTTTGTAATAACAGCAGCGGAAAAGTAAATAAGCAATAAGCAATATGTGAAAAGCTCGTAGGAATTGTGTCAGTGATGGAGAATAATGTCGGATACGATACCTCATGTAAAAGTTATAACCTAGGGTGACACAGAACTAGCTCCAGTTCATCAATGTAATGTAGGCATGTATTCCGAATATAGTCATTCGTGCTTATGGAAAAGAACTTGCATGCCATCTTTTGTCCTACCCTCCCGTGGCAGCGGGGTCCTAGTGGAAACTAAGGGATATTAAGGCCTCCTTTTAATAGAGTACCGGACCAAAGCATTAAGACATAGTGAGTACAAGAACTCCTCAAACTACGGTCATCACCGGGAGTGGTCCCGATTGTTGTCACTTCGAGGTTTCTGGATCATAACACATAGTAGGTGACTATTGACTTGCAAGATAGGATCAAGAACACACATATATTCATGAAAACATAATAGGTTCAGATCTGAAATCATGGCACTCGGGCCCTAGTGACAAGCATTAAGCATGGCAAAGTCATAGCAACATCAATCTTAGAACATAGTGGATACTAGGGATCGAACCCTATCAAAACTAACTTGATTACATGGTAAATCTCATCCAACCCATCACCGTCCAACAAGCCTACAATGGGATTACTCACGCATGGCAGTGAGCATCATGGAATTGGTGATGGAGGAAGGTTGATGATGACGATGGCAACAATCTCCACTCTCCGGAGCCCCGAATGGATTCCAGATCCGCCCTCCCAAGAGAGATTAGGGCTTGGCGGCGGCTCCGTATCGTAAAACGCGATAATTCTTCCTCTCTGATTTTTTTCTCCCCGAAAGTGAATATATGGAATCAGGGTACGTTGATGGAGCAACAGGGGGCCCACGAGGCAGGGGGCGCGCCCAGGGGGAGGGGGCGCGCCCCCACCCTCGTGGACAGGGTGTGGGCCCCCTTGCTTGGTTCTTTCCGCAGATATTTTTTATATATTCCAAAATAATTCTCCGTTGAATTTCAGGTCATTCAGAGAACTTTTATTTTCGCACAAAAATAACAACATGGCAATTCTGTTGAAAACAGCGTCAGTCCGGGTTAGTTCCATTCAAATCATGGAAGTTAGAGTCCAAAATAAGGGCAAAAGCGTTTGGAAAAGTAGATATGTTGGAGACGTATCAACTCCCCCAAGTTTAAACCTTTGCTTGTCCTCAAGCAATTCAGTTGATAAACTGAAAGTCATAAAGAAAAACTTTGACAAACTCTGTTTTCTCTTGTTGTTGTAAATATGTAAAGCCAGCATTCAAGTTTTCAGCAAAGATC
This sequence comes from Secale cereale, assembly GCA_902687465.1. Taxonomy (NCBI): domain Eukaryota; kingdom Viridiplantae; phylum Streptophyta; class Magnoliopsida; order Poales; family Poaceae; genus Secale; species Secale cereale. Next base: position 446,154,617 of record LR738710.1, on the reverse strand, counting down.
ATGAACTAACCACATTCACAATAACTTTAAGGTCCCATGTCTACTCATATCAATGGCATAATCAACTAGCGAGCAGATAATAATAAACCTCGGATGACAACACTTAATCAAAACAATCATAATAAGAGATAACAAGATGGTATCTCGCTAGCCCTTTCTGAGACCGCAAAACATAAATGCAGAGCAGCTTTAAAGATCAAGGACTGAATAGACATTGTAATTCATGGTAAAAGAGATCCAGTCACAATCATACTCAACGCAAATTATTAGCAATACATGCAAATGACAGCGGTGCTCTCCAACTGGTGCTCCTTAATAAGAGGATGATGACTCAGCATAAAAGTAAATAGATAGGCCCTTCGCAGAGGGAAGCATGGATTTGTAGAGGTGCGAGAGCTCGATTTTTAAATAGAGATGAATCATATTTTGAGCGGTATACTCTCATTCTCAACATAACAACCAAGAATCTCGATATCTTCCATGCTACACACATTATAGGCGGTTCCCAAACGAAATGGTAAAGTTTATACTCCCCCAACCACCAACAAGCACACTCCACGGCTAGCCCGAAACAACGGGTACCATCCAAACCAGCAACAACCCTGGGGGAGTTTTGTTTCATTATTATGATTTGAGCATGGGACTGGGCATCCCGGTTACCAGCCATTTTCTCATGAATGATGAGCGGAGTCCACTCATCGTGAGAATAACCCACCTAGCATGGAAGATATAGACAGCCCTAGATGATACATGAGCTGTTCGAGCATACAAAACAGAATTTCATTTGAAGGTTTAGAGTTTGGCACATACAAATGTACTTGGAACGTTAGGTAGATACCGCATATAGGAAGGTATGGTGCACTCATATGGAATAAATTTGGGGTTTATGGAAGTGGATGCACAAGCAGTATTCCCACTTGGTACAGGTGAAGGCTAGAAAGAGGCTGGAAAGCGACCAGCTAGAGAGCGACAACGATCATGAGCATGAACTAAAATGAATCAATAATGAATGCAAGCATGAGTAGGATATAAATCACCATGAACATAAATATCATGGAGGCTATGTTGATTCTGTTTTGACTACATGCATGAACATGTGCCAAGTCAGACCACTCGAATCGTTCAATGGAGGATACCACCCTATCATACCACATCACAACCATTTTAATATCATGTTGGCACGCAAGATAGACCATTATAAACTCTTAGCTAATTAAACATGGCATGAGCAGCTATGATCTCTAATTGTCATTGCAAGCATGTTTCATTCATAATAGGCTGAATCAGGAACAATGAACTATCATATTTACAAAAACAAGAGAGGTCGAGTTCATACCAGCTTTTCTCATCTCAATCAATTCATCATATATCGTCATTATTGCCTTTCACTTGCACGACCGAGTGGTGTGAATAATAATGATAGTGCACGTGCATTGGACTAAGCTGGAATCTGCAAGCATTTAATACAAGGGAGAAGACAATGTAATATGGCTCATGGTTAAATTAACAATAAAGCATATGAGAGCCACTACGCATTTTCAATCATGGTCCTCTACTCTTGACCCCCAAAGAAAAGAAAAGAAACTATTTACACGGGAAAGCTCCCAACAACTAAAAGAAGAACGAGAAATCTTTTTGGGTTTTCTTTTAACTACTACTACAAGCATGGAAAATAATCTAGCTAAAATTTACAACTAATTTTTTTTCTTAAGGTTTTTCTAACACACAAGAAAAAGACTAAGAAAAGAAATGAAACTAGCATGTATAGTACAATGAAAGAGTGTGAGCACCGACAACTAGAATAAGTGTGTGAGCATGAATGTAATGTCGGTGAGAAATACGTACTCCCCCAAGCTTAGTCTCTTGGCCTAAGTTGGTCTATGGACACGGATTGAAGCTACTTTCTCCGGTGTACTGAGGAGCGTCCTCTGGGTGCCACTGGTTGGCAATCTCATCCGGATCCCACCCATAAACCGACTGCCGGTAAGGGTCAAGTGGTGGCTCCGGCTCCGACTCTGAAGCTTGTGCCTGGCTCCATTACTTATAAACGGCATCTGGCAAAATGAGGTATATGCTTGAAAACAGACCAAACACAGATGGTGCTGGCAAGGTAATAATCTCACAATATTTTTCATCAAACCTCAATTTATACTTAAGCAACTTCTCCTTGTCTTTAACAATAAAATCATGTGCTATCATACTCTTATAATCTAGATAAGCAGGGGCTAGCAATTTTTCTTCCTTCTCATGATGCCTAATAGGAATTCTAAAGTGTTCAGCAAGGCGAGAAGAAAAGATGCCTCCAAAGACGGGACCTTTTGTGCGGTTCAGACTTAATCATTTAGCAACGACGACACCCAAGCTAAAAGATGTGTCTAGAAACAAAGCATGGTGCAAAATAACAATATCAGGGGCACTAAGATTCCCACTGTTCCCGTGACCAATTAAGTATCTACTAGCAAATATAGCAAAGTAGCATAGAATAGGAAAATGTATACTAGTAATTCTTGCCCCTGAAACTTGTCGTGTTTCCCCTACAACTATCATGTTAATAAACCCCTCGACATCCTTATGATGGGGTTCCTCAAGACTACCAGTAAAAGGTATCTTACATACTTGACAAAAATCATAGAACGACATCTCCTTAACCTCATCATATAAATGAAACTCCACTGAAGGTGGTGATTTCTTAGCATGAAAATGAAAGTTTTGCGTGGAAATATTAGTGAGCAAGAGATATTGTTCATGCTGGTCGTGGAGGAAGTCGGTGAGGCCTGCATTATCCGCCAAATAATAAAAGTCTTTATAAATCCCGGCGGCTTCCAAGAACTCATTACAAGGCCATTCACACGGCCGAACTTCCGAGTGCAAGGAAGATTATATTTGGGCTTCTTATTCTCTTCCTTCTGCTTATCCTTTGAACCTTGGCTAGAAGAGCCTCTCAACAATCCCCTCATCATTTTTCCCCTCTGAAATGTTCTGAAATTTTTAGTAACTCAAGATAAAAGTGAACCAAACTCAACAAGATTGATAGCAACTACTCCTACAAGTGTCTAGAGACTATATCATGCATTAGAACTACTTGGGACCAAAGAAATTTGACATGCAAGCTCAAGAACAAGGTCATCACAGCAGCAAAAATTTGCAATAAATAAAGCACTAGAACAAAAACTAATTGGACCAATGGAGGAGTCACATACCATGGAACAACCTCTCCAAACAGTTTTGTGAATGGAGCTTTGAGCAAGGAGATCGAAAATGGTAGCAAGATGAGCTATAACTCGTGCTTGAGCTAGATAGTGCTTTTTTGGGAGGAAGAAGGAGTGTGTGGGTGCAGGAATAAGTGGAGGGGGGCCACGTGGGGCCCACGAGGCAAGAGGCGCGCCTAGTGAGGGTGGGCGTGCCCTGGACCCTCGTGGCCAGGTGCTGGCTCCCCCTGTTGTGTTCTCTGAGCCAAATATTCTCAAATATTCTAGAAAAAATCATATTTCATTTTCAGGGCATTTGGAGAACTTTTATTTTTGGGGTATTTTTTTATTGCACGGATAAGTCTGGAAACAGACATAAAATACTATTTTTTGCTTTATTTAATCTAATTAACAGAAAGTAAAAGAAGGGTACAGAAGGTTGTGCTATCTAGATTCACCCATCTCATGCTCATCAAAAGGAATCCATTAACAAGGTTGATGAGGTCTTGTTAATAAACTCTTTTCCGAATAACATGAAACCGGAGAATTTTCTAATAACACTAGGTTACCTCAATGGGATATGTATGTCCCCAACAATAAGAATATCATATGTCTTCTTGACAATAGGAAGAGGAAATTCAAAACCTCCAATAGTAATAGTTGAAATTTTTCCACTAGAATTGATACTGTGGACCCGAGGTTGTTTCCTCGGAAAGTGTACTGTATGCTCATTACCATTGACATGAAAAGTGACATTGCCTTTGTTGCAATCAATAACAGCCCCTGCATTATTCAAAAAGGGTCTACCAAGGATAATAGACATACTATCATCCTCGGGAATATCAAGGATAACAAAGTCCGTTAGAATAGTAACATTAGCAACAACAACAGACACATCCTCACAAATACCGACGAGTATAGCAGTTGATTTATCAACCATTTTCAAAGATATTTCAGTAGGTGTCAACTTACTCAAGTCATGTCTACGATATAAAGAGAGAGTCATAACACTAACACCTGCTCCAAGATCACATAAAGCAGTTTTAACATAGTTTCCTTTAATAGAGCAAGGTATAGTAGGTACTCCTTGATCTCCTAGTTTCTTAGGTATTCCACCCTTAAAAGTGTAATTAGCAAGCATGGTGGAAATTTTAACTTCAGGTATCTTTCTTTTGTTGGTAATGATATCTTTCATATACTTAGTATAAGGATTTGTTTTAAGTATATCAGTCAAACGCATACACAAAAAGATAGGTCTAATCATTTCAGCAAAGCGCTCAAAATCCTCATCATCCTTTTTATTGGATGGTTTAAGAGGAAAAGGCATGGGTTTATGAACCCATTGTTCTCTTTCCTTACCGTGCTTCCTAGCAACAAAGTCTCTCTTATCATAACATTGATTCTTTGATTGTGGGTTATCAAGATCAACAACAGGTTCGATCTCTACATCATTATCATTGCTAGGTTGAGCATCATCATTAATATTATCACTAGGTTCATGTTCATTAACAGATTGTGTCTCAGCATAAGAGATAGAGATATCATTGGGATTCTCAGGTGTGTCAGCTACTGGTTCACTAGAAGCATGCAAAGTCCTATCATTTTTTCTTTTTCTTCTTCTTAGAAGAACTAGGTGCATCTAAATTATCTCTACGAGAATCTTGCTCAATTCTCTTAGGGTGGCCCTCAGGATACAAGGGTTCCTGAGTCACTTTACCCCCTCTTTGCAACTCTAACATCAAAGTCATTTTTCTTACTATTTAATTCATTGAGGAAATCATTCTAAGCCTTAAGTACTTGTTCTACTTGAGTGGTAACCATAGAAGCATGTTTACTAATGAGTGTCAATTCACCTTTAACTCTAGACATATAATCACTCAAGTGTTCAATCATATAAGGATTACATTGCAATTGTCTACCAACATAAGCATTGAAGTTTTCTTGCTTCACAATAAAATTGTCAAACTCATCTAAGCATTGGCTAGCAGACTTATAACGAGGAATATCACCTTCATCAAATCTATAAAGAGAATTTACCTTTACTACCCGTGTCGGGTTATCAAGACCATGTATTTGTTCTATAGGCGGTAAATTCTTAACATCTTCAGCTTTAATATCTTTTCTTTCATATATTTCTTTGCCTCTTGCATATCTTCAGGACTGAGAAATAGAACTCCCCTTTTCTTTGGAGATGGCTTAGGGGCTGGTCCAGGAAGTGTCCAATTATTTTCAGTGGTCAACATATTATTCAATAGTAATTCAGCTTGATCAACTGTTCTTTCCTGAAAACACAACCAGCACAACTATCCAGGTGGTCTCTGTAAGCATCGGTTAGTCCATTATAAAAGACATCAAGTATTTCATTCCTCTGAACAGGATGATCAGGCAAAGCATTAAGTTATTGGAGAAGCCTCCCCCAAGCTTGTGGGAGACTCTCTTCTTCAATTTACACAAAATTGTATATTTACCGGAAGGCAGCTTGTTTCTTATGAGTGGGAAAATATTTAGCACAGAAGTAATAAATCATATCATGGGGACTACGCACACAACTAGGATCAAGAGAATTGAACCATTTCTTAGCATCACCCTTTAACGAGAATGGAAATAACTTAAGGATGTAGTAATAACGAATCTTTTCCTCGTTAGTAAATAGGGTGGCTATATCATTCAACTTAGTAAGATGTGCCACAACAGTTTCAGATTCATAGCCATGGAAAGGATCAGATTCAACCAAAGTAATTAACTCAGGATCAACAGAGAAATCATAATCCTTATCAGTAACAAAGATAGGTGAAGTAGCAAAAGCAGGGTCATATTTCATTCTAGCATTCAAAGACGTTTCTTTCAGCTTAGCTAATAATTTCTTAAGATCATATATGTCATTGCAGGCAAGAAAGTTAGGCAAGAAAGTCTCTAGCTGTTTCTTCATCCATAACATAACCCTCAGGAATAATAGGCAATTCATATCTAGGAGGATAATCTTCATCATCACTTTCATAAATATTATCAGTTTCAATATTTGCATTCTCCCTAACCTTAGCAATTTGTTCATCTAGAAATTCACCTAGTGACACAGTATTATAAAGCATAGAAGTAGTTTCATCATACATAGCAGAAGTGACATCATCAAGAACATACAACATATCAGATTCAATAGTAGGAGTAGGTGGCGCAAATTTGCTCATAACAGAAGGTGAATCAAGTGCAGAGCTAGATGGCAGTTCCTTACCTCCCCTCGTAGTTGAGGGATAAATCTTGGTTTTTGAGTCTTTCAAGTTCTTCATAGTGATCAACAGATATAAATCCCAAGTGACTTAAATAATGTACCTATGCTCCTCGGCAACGGCGCCTGAAAATAGTCTTTATAACCCACAAGTGTAGGGGATCGCAACAGTTTTCGAGGGTAAAGTATTCAACCCAAATTTATTGATTCGACACAAGGGGAGCCAAAGAATACTCTCAAGTATTAGCGGCTGAGTTGTCAATTCAACCACACCTGGAAACTTAGTATCTGCAGCAAGGTAATTTAGTAGCAAAGTAATATGGAAATAGTGGTAACAACAATAAAAGTAACGGTAGTGTTTTTGTAGTTTTTGTAATAGCAGCTACGGAAAAGTAAATAAGCAACAAGCAATATGTGAAAAGCTCGTAGGCATTGGATCGGTGATGGAGAATTATGTCGGATGCGATTCCTCATGTAGAAGTTATAACCTAGGGTGACACAAAACTAGCTCCAGTTCATCAATGTAATGTAGGCATGTATTCGGAATATAGTCATACGTGCTTATGGAAAAGAACTTGCATGACATCTTTTGTCCTACCCTCCCGTGGCAGCGGGGTCCTAGTGGAAACTAAGGTATATTAAGGCCTCCTTTTAATAGAGTACCGGACCAAAGCATTAACACATAGTGAATACATGAACTCCTCAAACTACGATCATCACCAGGAGTGGTCCCGATTGTTGTCACTTCGGGGTTGCCGGATCATAACACATAGTAGGTGACTATTGACTTGCAAGATAGGATCAAGAACACACATATATTCATGAAAACATAATAGGTTTAGATCTGAAATCATGGCACTCGGGCCCTAGTGACAAGAATTAAGCATGGCAAAGTCATAGCAACATCAATCTTAGAACATACTGGATACTAGGGATCGAACCCTAACAAAACTAACTTGATTACAGGGTAAATCTCATCCAACCCATCACCGTTCAGCAAGCCTACGATGGGAATACTCACACACGGCGATGAGCATCATGGAATTGGTGATGGGGGAAGGTTGATGATGACGATGGCGATGATCTCCACTCTCCGGAGCCTCGAACGGACTTCTGATCAGCCCTCCCGAGAGAGATTAGGGCTTGGCGTCGGCTCTGTATCGTAAAATGCGATAATTCTTCCTCTCTGATTTTTTTCTCCCCGAAAGTGAATATATGGAGTCGGGGTAGACATCGGTGGAGCAACAGGGTGCCCATGAGGCAAGGGGCGCGCCCAGGGGGAGGGGGCCCGGCCCCACCCTCGTGGACAGGGTGTGGGCCACCTGGCTTGGTTCTTTCCACATATATTTTTTATATATTCCAAAATAATTCTCCGTTGAATTTCAGGTCATTCCGAGAACTTTTATTTCTGCACAAAAATAACACCATGGCAATTCTGCTGAAAACAGCATCAGCCCGGGTTAGTTCCATTCAAATCATGCGAGTTAGAGTCCAAAACAAGGGCCAAAGTGTTTGGAAAAGTAGATACATTGGAGACGTATCAGTATTCCCGTACTAATTAACCTTCTTGTGTTTCCAAGGTCCTTTGAACACGCCACCACCTATACTTGAAAAAAAACCAAAGGGGAGATGATGATGGTGATGATGAAGAGCATGAGGACGAACTTGACCTACATACTCAGTGGTGCCTAGCAACTTATTCTGATGGATCACCTCTTCTTGTCTGTATACAGGGCACTGCTGATGTTACTAAGGAAAGAGGCATTGTCTCCCATGGTTGCACTCTCCAGACCTATTCCGACATCCATTGCAGGGTATTCGGAGTGGATACTAGTGTGCTAGCACAAGCACCTTCTGCCTGGTTCGGTATTGATAGTCTTGGAGAAACCTCGCTCTTCCTTGGACAAAACTATACAATTATGGTGAAAGGCGATCCAGCTGTTGTTGCCACAACATTTCTACCATTTATTAGAAGAAATTGTATCTATACCTCGGACATTGCTATGGTTCCCTACCCTAGCTATGACAATATGTGTCCTTCTATAGGCCGCTTCAGCCTGGATGATGAGTGATGCGTTGGTCTCGGTATTTACAATGGCTGGCCCTTACCAGAGGCTTACCTATGGTTCAAAGCAAGCCTTTCCAACGACAAGGATTGGTTGAGCTGAAGTTGATTTCATTGCTTCTTCTTTGTTGTGTGATAAAAACTTTAGTATTTACTACTAGATTTTTTTGTTGGAAATAATATATAATCCAACATGTATCCTTGTTGTCGTTGTGTGTTGATGACTTCCCGTATGTAATGAATGGTACATTTCCATATGCATGTGATAAACTCAATTTATGAATGGTTTTCGAGTCACTTCTTGGAGTGTGAGTACCATAGTAGTAAAGCCAACATCCAGTTATATGAAGTTGCCACATCACATAGAGCCAGTAGTAGTATGCTAGTACAATAGTTAGTCCTAGTAGTACTATACCATCAACTAGAGCTAGGTGTCGCACGGAGGCCAAGAAATATGGTGATAGCGTGAGGTGGCCTTGTACAGTACGTACGTACGATGTAGGCACATGGCTTGCCTTGTTTCCTACTCCTCTGGTCTAAATGTAGAGAAGATTTGGTCGAGTTCTTCCTCCTTTTGCCGACACATGGGACATCCAGCATGTCGTGTCATGCGAGAAGATGGAGTGATCGTTGAAGGCACATGATGTGCATCTTGGGTTAAACTATAAATAGAATCTAACTCTTGAGTAACTCCAAAAGCGGCCACCAAAGATCTTTATTGGATTTGTTTTTCCTCACTAGCACATCGATGTGAAAGATGTGCAGGTTCAGTGGGGCGTCTTGCATTTTCACTAACATGTGGGACTGAATGTGAGCTAACAAGCGATGGGCACAATCCACGCGTCTGCCGGCTGGCTGAGAAGAGAGAGGAGGGCTGAGCATGGACTCCAGGAAATTTCATGACAATGTGAGTAGTACTAGTGGTGTACCATACTCCTGGAGAGATAATGTGTTTGCTCTACTTAACTAGCACCTCAATGTAGTGGGGTGGCATGGGCCATAACTAGCATTCACGACTAGCAGTACGGCAAACACCACCCACACGAGTCCTATCTCACACAAATTTGCTTGGAATCCGTGCTACAGCTATCTCTTCTCCCTCCTGCTTTCTTTAACTCAGCCATCACGTGGTGGGAGGGGTGGCGTTTTGCCGATAGTTGGTTTTCTCAACGCGGTCCCACTTGTAAGTTAAAATGCAACACAACACGCATCCCCCTTGAGCCCGTACCAGACCAAACGTGTGGAGGTGCGACTCGAACATGGCATATTTGGTTATGCTCCTTGGCCTGACTGATAGATAGTAATGAGAAGTTGATTCCAAAAAATGAGAAGTTTGGTTCTACCGTGGTTCATGCATGGTATGTACAATACTTATTCTCGGATTCAGGGCTCCGCAAAACCCGTTAAGTTCGAACACAGGGGCGTGAACGAAGATCTCTCCCGCTCACGTCTACCTAGCGCTTCGCTCTCGATTTGGTGGAAGGATTCAAGCAAACAACAAACAAACACACAAGAGTTTACCCAGGTTCGGGCCACCGCGAGGTGTAAGACCCTACTTCCTGCTTTGGTGGATTAGCTCCGGGTGAGCTAGAATACGAACTGGTACAAGGGTTCCTGAGCTCAAGAGGCGAGCTCAGGAGGGTCAGGAGCCTAATGTTCTTGCTCCTTGTGCGGTAGTCAAGTGTGTGAGTCGATCCCTCTCTCAGTGGGAATCCTAGCTACTTGTATATGCGGCCACGGTCCTCTTCCCCCGAAATGTTTTGGCGGGAAGGGATTCCACAACGGCCATTTTTGAGCGGGAACACAAGGACGTTCCTACCCTGACAAAAGCAGTCTTCGCCTGCAAAAGGATCAGGCGATGACGCGGTGGTGGGCTCGACGATGACATCCTCCTTGTCGTCCTTGCGGTCTTCGATCTCGTTGCACCAATGAGGAAACCTTTGCCCCTCTCCTCGGGAACTTGCGGCTGCGAAGTCCCCCTTGCATCGAAATGGTAACTGCACCGCTGGTGGACGCTGGCACTCGCTGGCGCGGTGTGTCACTGCTGACATCGCTGCCTCCTCCGGTTGCAGGCTTGGCCTTGGGTTCTCCGCCCCTCGGGAGCACCCTATCAAGGCTGCTCATGAGGAGGTCTTAACGTCGTTCTCCTCGCGAGGCCTGGCCCCTCGCGAGGGTCTTGAGAAGCTGGTCAATCAGCTGGGCCGTACCAGGCTGCTTGTAGGACCAAGTCGCGGCCCGCAGACAGGCAAGTCTGGGTAACCTGGTTCCTAGTACGCCGACAGTAGCCCCCGGGCCCAAGGCGCGCGCGGAGTTGGCTTCGGGGCAAAGTCTTAGGCGAGCACAAAGCGTCGCGGGCCATAAAAGGCTGTGGGCCGGTCCGGCACACGGTCTGTTGGATGGGACGTGGTGGCTCCACTCCCCACGCAACCTTGGTAATCGTGCGACTTGACAACTCCCTGGTGCGGGTGACGAAGAGTAATGGCTGCGACACCATTGGCCGGCGGTTGGGCTCCTCCGCCCTATAAATGGGGCTAGGGGGGAGCCCCCAGGCCATTTTCAAGCCAACACCATCTTCTCCTTGCTTGTCCTTCGCTTTCCCTCCCCATCGCGAGATCTTCATGGCGCCACCGAGGAAGCCATCCGCCGCAGAGAAGGGGAAGACCCTGAAGAATCCAGTCCCGCTACCGCCGAAGAGGCGTCGCGGCTATCCCCGCAAGTACGCCGCCGCACCCGCAACGTCTTCTCGAGGAGGCGGGCGCGGCCCTTTGAGCTCTGCTATGGCCACCGGTGTGCCGCACCGGGCGTCCTCCCGTGGCGAAGGTGGTCGCGGCCGTGGAGGAAGAGGGGGTGCGCAAAGGTGCCAGCTGGTTGCGCGCCCTCCGTGCCCACAGTGCCATTCCTTCAATGTCTCGTCGGAGTTAATGGTGTGGGCGGAGAAGCTCGGCGGCTCGTGTCTTAGGCTTACCCGATCATTTGGCGACGTGCTCCCAGCTGGAGGCCTTGCGGGCATATGGCTGCAGGCCGACGGTTGTTGCAGCGGCGCATCCTGGCTGGAGGTCGAGCTGGCTCCCTCGGGCGATGTGTTCTTGGAGCGTGGCTGGCAGTCGTTTGCCCGCACGCGCCGACTGTAGGGGAGGTGTGCGCTCCACTTCAGGTGCGATGGTGTCTCCACGTTGTTCGTCAGGGTCTTCTCAGAGGAAGGGAGGCGCCTTGGGTGCTGTCCCAAGGCTGACGACGAGGAGGGCGAAGACGTCCAGAGGAGCAGCTCTTCCTCCGGAGACGGCCTCAGCCCTAGGCGTCGTGAGGCCCCCCTCTGTGGCAACAACAACTCCTTGTAATGTATTGTAATGGGTTGTGATGTATGTAAGAAGCGGAACTCGTTGTCATGCTTTTGTTGCCTGAATGAAGTCACTTAGCTTTTACGCGTCCTGCCATCCTGAGGCGGAGTCCTCCCGACTCAGGCGTCATGAGGCCCTTCGGGTCGTGAGGAGGTTGCCGGGTCCGACTCGTACAGCCCCCGTGTGGGGGTTAATCGCTGAAATCTGCTGAGAGTGTCGAGCGTGGGTTAGAGCACCAAAGCCTTAGCGGCTCGGTAGGTTGCGCGGGCTGAGCAGCCCTGTGCCAGAGCCTGACCAGGCTTTGGCAGGCGAGGTCACGGGGCCACGACGGACGAGTTCCGGTGACCGACCATGCCCCAGCCTCCACCTGCGAGGCGCGTGAAGGAGAGCGAGTGTCATAGCTAAACTTAAAGCTGGCGAGAAAGATCCAAACACAAAACTCTCAATGAAACGCAAGAAGCGCGGGAAACACGAGAACTTCATAGCATGGGGTAGAGGAAGGGCTCATAAACAAGGAAGTAGAAAAGGCTGACAGCCAAACACCAATAAAAAAGGAAAAAGGTCGCGTCCGACCCCTACACTACGTCTTCTTCCCAGCGCGGAGCTAAGGACTGCCACTAGGGCGTGGGTGGGAGCCCCGTCCGAGGGCCCGTAGGCAACGCACAGGAGACTCCGAGGCGTGTACAGCCCCAACTCATTATTACGTGAGAGTGTCACGGGAGGAGACATTCACCGGCACGGAGCCTTGATTATGGATAGAACCTGCTGAGGTGTTCGATGTTCCAGGAATTCTGGATAGGTATCCCATCCTGCGTCTCCAGGCACACAACACCAGGCCTAGAGACACGGGCGATTCTGAATGGGCCCTCCCACATGGGCGAGAGCTTGTGCAGCCCTTCACGAGAGAGGACCCGCCTTAGGACCAAGTCACCAACTTCAAGTGTTCTTGTGCGAACGCTGCGGCAGTGGTATCACCGTAGCACCTACTGGTAACGCGCCGCCCTGAGGGCAGCCCGGCGGCAGCCTTCCTCGCTGACCATGCGGTCCATCCGCCAGGCGGCATCCTGGCATTCCTCATCGACGACCAAGACCCGTGGGGAGCGATGCTTGACCTCGTGAGGGAGGACCACCTCCGCCCCGTAGACGAGAAAGAAGGGAGTCTCGCCCCTAGGTTTGGTGGCAGTGGTTCGGATTGACCACATCACGGACTGAAGTTCGTTGATCCAGCCCCTGCCGCAAGCCTCGAGCTTCTTCTTGAAGCTGCGCGTCTTGAGGCCACACAAGACTTCCGCGTTGGCACGCTCAGCCTGGCCATTGCTCCCGGGGTGGGCCACCGAAGCATAGCAGATCTGTGTTCCAAGGTTAGCACAATATGATCTGAAGAGATTGCTTGTGAACTGCGAACCGTTATCCGTGATGATGCGGTTGGGGACCCGGAATCGCCTCACGAGGCCTTGGATAAACTTGACAGATGACCCAGCTGGGATTGTGCGAATAGGCTCCACTTCCGCCCACTTGGTGAATTTGTCGATGTCGACATACAGGAAGCGGTAGCCCCCTGCGGCCCGAGGGAAAGGACCTAGGATGTCCAATCCCCAGACTGCGAAGGGCCAGGAGAGAGGTATCATCTGGAGGCCTTGCGCCGGCTGGTGGATTTGCTTGGCGTGAAACTGGCACGCCTCACAGGCCCGCACGAGTTCCGTGGCGTCGCTGAGCGCCGTGGGCCAATAGAAGCCACTTCGGAAGGCCTTGCCCAGGAGGGTGCATGACGATGAGTGATGGCCACAGTCCCCTCCGTGGATATCAGCTAGCAGCTCGCGCCCTTGCTTCCTCGAGATGCACCTTAGCGAGACGTCGTTGGGGCGCCTCCTGTAGAGTTCACCATCTTGGATGCAGTAGGCCAAGGCCTGTCGGACCATGTGTTCTGCGTCTTCTTCCTTGTCTGGTAGGGCATCGTGTTGCAGGTACATCTTGAGTTCTTGGGTCCAGCACCCCTCCTCGGGCTCCGCAGTGAGCAACAGGCGGGCTCCGGACGGTGGTCCACAGGACGGGGCGCCGTCTGGAGGCGCTGTTGGTAGCCCCCGCCGAGGGGAGGGTGGCTCGGGTACTGATGGTGCTGCTGATGGCCTGAGTAGTCGCACCTCAAAAACGCCTGGCCTTTGGGGCTCCCGCCTAGATGTCGTCCGCTTCTTTATTGGTGCCTCACGGCACGTGCTGTACTTCCAGCCCCTCCAGGTATGCCCCCGTGTGCTCATCCTTGGGCTTGTACTTCTTGTTGGAGAAATCAACGAGGAGTTGCGAATCGCCCCTGTTGGTGAGACCCTTGACCCCTAGCGCAGCGGCGGCCTTGAGCCCGGCAATCAGGCCCTCGTACTCGGCAATGTTGTTGGAGACCTTCTCGCCCTGCTGGAAGCAGAGCTGCACAGCGTAGTACAACTTATCCTGAGTGGGGGATACCAGCACGACGCCAGCCCCCGCGCCGAGGTGTGAGAAGGCACCGTCAAAGTACACCACCCATCCGTCTGGGGCTTCATCGCCGGGGGCCAGCGAACGATCTTCGTTGCCCCCCCGCTCGGGTGCATCAGTCCATTCCGCCACGAAGTCTGCTAGAGCTGCTCCTTTGATCACCCGCGTGGTGCTGAATTCCAGCTGGAACGCTTGAAGCTCGATGTTCCACTCGGCGACCCTGCCGATGACATTCGGGCCCCACAACACCTTCTCGAGGGGGTATGATGAGACAACCTTGATGGGGTGACCTTGGAAGTAGTGGCGCAGCTTCCTGGAGGCGACGAGGTGCGCCAAAAGCAGCTTCTAGGGCATTGGGTAGCGCGAACGCGCGTCGCATAGTACTGTGCTGATGAAGTATACTGGGTGCTCCACAAGGGTCGGCGCAACAGGGTCCGCTGGCGCCTCTAGAGCCTCAGGAGCCTCTTGCTGAGCAGCGGGGCCATCGGTGCCCGTGGTCGAGTCCGCCCCTGAGGCCGTGTCAGGGGGTGGCGCGGGCCCTTAGAATGCTGAGCCGCATGGTGGCCTTGGGATCCGGAGCTTTTCTTCGCGCTCCACAACCAGCGCTGCGCTGGTGGAATGAGGCGTTGCGGCGAGGTAGAGCGTCATGGGCTCGAGGGTTCGTGGTGCTACGATGACCGGCGAGCTGGTGAGGTACTTCTTGAGGTCTTTGAAAGTGGCGTCGGCCTCCGGAGTCCACTCAAAGGGCTCCTTCTTCTTCATGAGCTTGAAGAACGGGAGGGCGCGTTCCCCGAGCTTAGAGATGAAGCGCCCCAGGGATGTCACACACCCGGTGAGCTTCTGCATTTCCTTTAGGTTTGTGGGCGGCCTCATCTTCTCGATGGCCTTGATCTTCTCCGGGTTGGCCTCAATGCCTCGGTGCGAAACCAGGAACCCTAGCAACTTGCCGAAGGGTACACCGAACACACACTTCTTCGGGTTGAGCCACAGCTTCACCTTGCGCAGGTTGGCGAATGTTTCTTATAAGTCCTGGATGAGGGTCGTGTCCTGTTTGGTCTTTGCCACTATTTCGTCGACGTAGGCCTCCGCATTTCTCCCGAGCTGAGGGCCGAGGGTGATGTGCATCAGGCACTAGAAGGTAGCGCCCGCGTTCCTCAGCCCGAAGGGCATGCAGGTGTAGCAGTAGACCCCGCATGGGGTCAGAAACGCCGTCTTCTCCATGTCTTCCACCGCCATCTTGATTTGGTGGTAGCCCAAGAACGCGTCAAGGAAGCAGAGCAGGTTGCACTCAGCCGTCGAATCAACGATTTGGTCGATGCGCGGAAGAGGGAAGGGGTCTTGAGGGCAGAACTTGTTGAGGCTCATGAAGTCGACGCAGATGCGTTCTTTGCTTCCTTTCTTCGGGACGATGACGGGGTTGGTCAGCCACTCCGGGTGTCGTACCTCCCGTACGACACTAGCCTCCTCCAGCTTCCTGACCTCCTGGACGATTAAATCCTGCTTCTCCGGGGCCTGTCTACGTGCCTTCTTCTTGACGGGGCATGCGTTGGGGCACACCGTGAGGTGATGCTCAATGACATGCCTTGGCACCCCGACCAAATCCGCGGCCTTCCAGGCTGAAAGGATCGATATGGTTGACTAGAGGGGGGGTGAATAGGCAACTAACAATTTTTAGCTTTTCTTAACCACTTAAAATTAAGCGACAAAATAAGTTGTCTAGATATTCTACTAGGAAGACAACTAATATAAAGAAGCACAACAACTACACATGCATGCTATAGGAATTAAACAAGTAAAGCATGCAAGAGTAAAGGTAAGAAATAACCACAAGTAGAACCGGAGGAGACGAGGATGTGTTTCCGAAGTTCCTTCCCTTTGAGGGGAAGTACATCTCCGTTGGAGCGGTGTGGAGGCACAATGCTCCCCAAGAAGCCACTAGGGCCACCGTATTCTCCTCACGCCCTCACACGATGCAAGGTGCCGTGATTCCACTAGTGGTGCCCTTGAAGGCGGCAACCAAACCTTTACAAACAAGGTTGGGGCAATCTCCACAACTTGGAGGCTCCCAACAAACCACGAAGCTTCACCACAATGGAATATGGCTTCGAGGTGACCTCAACCGTCTAGGGTGCTCAAACACCCAAGAGTAACAAGATCCGCAAGGGATTAGTGGGGAGAATCAAATATCTCTTGGTGGAAGTGTAGATCGATGCCTCCTCAAGCCATCCCGAGCAAATCAACAAGTTTGATTGGCTAGGGAGAGAGATCGGGCGGAAATGGAGCTTTTGGAGCAACAATGGAGTAGTGGGGGAAGAGGTGAGTCTTCTAGGAGAAGAAGACCCCCTATATATAGTGGGGGGACAAATCCAACCGTTATTGGAGGTTTCAGCCCGCAGAGAGCGGTAGTACCGCGCATGAGTTGCGGTACTACCGCTGGCTGAGCGGTACTACCGCTTGGGAAGCGGTACTACTGCATAGGCAAAAGATTGCGACCTGATAGACAACCACGGATGAAATAAATTACATCCGTGGCTACATCCACAGGGGAAAACGGAAGTAGCAAAACGCGACACGGTACTACCGCTTAAGTTAAGCGGTACTACCGCGTTGTATGCGGAAGTAAAAAATTACTTCCGCATCCACTTCTATACTTAGTCTCAGCGCCTGGGCCAGATACACAGTACTACCGCTCTGGGGACGCGGTACTACCGCAAGAGCGGTACTACCGTGTCGGCAGGCAGTACTACCGTGTAACTGCGCGGTACTACCGCTTGGTAGAGTGGTACTACCGCTTGCTAGGCAGTTGATCAGTACAGAAGCCACATATTTTCTACAACGGAAGATAACCGGTTGGACCTCCAGAGAAGCAAGGAAAGGTGGTGTGGGAGGAAGATGTGTACGTGTTGATTCTACCCAAACCTTTCCGACGCGGACCCCCTCTTAATAGTACGGCTTTCCTATTACTCAATGCCACCGACAGGGAGCAAAAAGAAAACACGGTCCTTCATAGAATCCGAGGGGCAAGCAATCGTCTTGTGCCATAAGGGAGATATACATGTATGAGCTTAGAGCACACGATCAGTCCGCAAAAGCATTGTCATCAATCACCAAAACTACTTAGGGAGAAATATGCCCTTACAATCTCCCCCTTTTTGGTGTATTGATGACAACACGAGATTTGCACAGAGAAGAAATAATAGAGTAAGCAATATAAGCCCTAGAGTATAGGTGAGCTCCCCCTGTATGTGTGCCTTCACATGATTGTGCTTTGGACTACACCGCACACATACTAGGTATAGTGCTCCCCTATAATCTACACACGAGATACTCTATATAACATTGACTTCATAGGATAAACATTAAGGACATAATAATAAGTTTAACGATACCGGGGCATATGTCTTACACCATATGATTGTCTAACATAAACACGCACAATAAACCAATTTCAACGAAAAGAAACACACGAACAAGCACAAGACGGCAAATGCAAATCACTCTCCCCCTTTGTCATCGAGACACCACAAAGGGGAAAAGAGGAATCAAAGATGGGTGGCAGCCCGGGAGAAGCTCAGTCGTCATACTCGTCATCAAACCCCTGCTGCTGCTCCTCCTGATACTCATCATCAGATCCCTGCTGCTCTGGCTGATACTCCTCATCAGAATCTGTCCACTGGTATCCCTGGCGAGCCATCCAGGTAGCCTCTGGAGTGATGATGTCCTCCGATCCATTTGAAACCTCCTCTCCATACAAAGACAGAATCTTCTTGTCCAGCTGACGCGTCTTCTTGTCAGTCACATGAGCACGGTATTGCCCCTGAGCCTGCATGCAGAAGAGGGCCTTCATCTTCTGCTGGAGCTTCTTAGCCCACGAAGGCTTCTCCATTGCAGAGGAAGAAGAGGGGGCAAATCTACCAGAGCGGACATCGGCAGTCTCCTCCACAGGCTCATCCTCAGTGCCCATCTGGGCGGCAGCAGCCTGAGCACGAGTAGTGGTGTTGGCCCAATGAGTCTTGACGCGAAGCTTGATAGGATCATGGCGGTAGCAGTCGGCCTCCAACTCCTCCTCTGGATACAATTTCGCCCAAGTCTTGGAGATGAGCAGAAATAAGAATGGACCATAGATAGGTACCTTGCGAGTGTAGATGGCAAACCGGAGCTCATTCCACATGATGTGGGAAATGTCAAGTGGTACAGCCTGGGCGGAGCGAGCCTCTTGACACATCAGAAGCATATCAACCAGATAGGCATGAACCTTGTCCTTGTCGCCAACACGAGGGAACAGCGTGTTGCGAAAAATCCGATACATGATGTCCAGGAAGGGATTCAACACGTAAGTTGTTTTGCCACTAGCAAGGGTCTTTGCCTCATAGATTGGAAGAAGTTTGTCCTTGTTAGCTGATTCAGGATTGGCGTGAGGCCGAAAACCAATTGGGTTATGGAGACCCTCATCGGGAAGCTGAAGAAGATCCATGAACTCCTTCCAAGTAGCGGTCATCTTCTGACCATGGGTCATCCAAGTCATGGGACGATCCTCCTTGGCCTGAAAGTTGACAGAGGCATAGAACTGCGCAATGAGCTCAGGGTCAAAATCGTTCTGGAAAGTCATGATATGCTCCAGACCCAGCTGCTCGATCAAATCAAGGGCTTCTGCAAAATATGCCCTGTTCTTATCCTTCCTCATGTGCTCCACATCAATCCAGTGAGCATCCACATACAGATTGGCCTTGGTCTTGAGCACCTCATGATAGATGCGATACTGTTGCTTGGTCCAGAAGACATCATCACCAGGAAAGTGCTCACGGGGTTCTCCATATGGGTTGATCTTCCGTCTAGCCATGAACTCACCAGCAGGCATTTCCTCCATAGACATTGATGATTCCTTGCGCTTGTTGGCTGAGGTCTTGTACCGGCGCTGGGGATTGGAGCCCTCTGGCACATCACTTGGGGTACGCAGGCGCTTGGAACCGGTGTCACGAACTGGGTTGGTACGACGACCCTCAAAGCCTGAGCCACCACCTAAAAACACAAACACAAGACCACAACCACGCAAATACAAGAAGAATCAATGCCAAAGCCTCAAAAGACACAGGAAACCAAGGGAAATAGACAAGAGAACATGCCACGAAGAAAGTATGAGCCAAGCGGTAGTACTGCTGACCCTTGCGGAAGTAAAAAATTAGTACCGCAGGGTAAGCGGTAGTACCGCATGTCTCATGCGGTAGTACCGCATACGCTGCGGTAGTAAAAATTTACTGCCGCAAGAATAGGCGGAACTAAAATATTAGTACTGTATGCAGAGCGGTAGTACCGCACCGAGTCGCGGTAGTACCGCTCGGCAAGCAGTACTAAAATTTTAATTCCGCCCGAGGGGGCGGAACTAAAATATTAGTGCTGCATGCGGAGCGGTAGTACCGCATGGGGTCGCGGTAGTACCGCTCGGCAAGCAGTACTAAAATTTTACTTCCGTCCGAGGGGGCGGAACTAAAATATTAGTGCTGCGTGCGGAGCAGTAGTACCGCATGGGGTTGCGGTAGTACCGCTCGGCAAGCAGCACTAAAATTTTACTTCCGCCCAAGCGGTAGTATCGCTGAGGACAACGGTAGTACCGCTCATGTCAGATCAGATCTGGATTACATCGTGCGGTAGTACCGCGGTTCTCCAGCGGTAGTACCGCACGAAATAGATCTGAGAAGAATAGATCCAGAAACTACCAACAAGATCTTCACACGGTACTACGGCTGATCATAGTAACTTCGTAGCAACAACTCTAAGCATATTTCCGGAGCACAAACACTCTCCCACAACCTAAGCATCCATGGATAAGATCACGAAGAACACAAGAAAGCACTAAGCATCTCCCCTAACCCTAAAAACTCAGGCAAGGCAAAAAGAAGAGGGGAAAAGGGGAGAAACCTGCATCCATGGCAAGAGGACGTGGTGGGGAACGATCCCACCGGTCGGAAAGCGAGACGAGTGGCCGAGGGAGGAGATCCGGCGAGGTCCTCCGGCAGCGTTCTTGAGAGAGAGAGACAGGGACGACGTGGGTGTTAGGAGTGAATGGGTATGGGGGAGATGGAACTCCCCCTGCCTGCTTATAACCCCCACACGTTCTGATATGTGCGGTAGTACCGCGGTCATCACGGTAGTACCGCTTGCGCGGTAGTACCGCTCGCCAAGCGGTAGTACCGCCCTACCAGCGGCAGTAAATAAATACTGCCGTCCTGGTCGAGCGGTAGTACCGTAACCCCTTTGCGGTAGTACCGTAGACAAGCACGGTAGTACCGCTCCTCCAAGAACTTGCACGATTTGACAAGAGGCTTTAAGCAAAGGAGAAAGAAAAACAAACGCACGCACAAGCAAAGTGAACAACACAACTCCTCAGAGGAGGGCGGTGGCCGAGGCCACCTATGTTTGAGTTTATAGATATGGCACCGCGAAGAATTATCCTTGGGCCCATGACCAGTACTCGACTTGAAGCATTTAAACCAACTATGTATGGCAAATGATAAAGACTTGGTCAGTTTATGCATAATGGGGGGAGGAACAGTTCATTGAGAGAACAATACTCCCCCTATGTCCATGCCTACATCTAGACAAGATAGCTATATTGAGTGTGAGGGGTGTGTGTGCGCAGAGTCAAACCACATTGCTCAAATCGATGATATTTAGCTCATGCCTTAACTCGCGAAATCTTGCTTCATCCAATGGCTTCGTGAAGATATCTGCAAGGTTATCATGAGTGTTGACGTAGTGAAGCTCGATCTCTCCTTGCCTTATGTGATCCCGGATGAAGTGATACCGAATCTCAATATGCTTCGTCTTGAAGTGAAGCACCGGGTTGAGAGAAATCTTGATGGCACTTTCATTGTCACACCAAAGAGGCACTTTGTCACAAGTTACACCGTAATCCTTCAAAGTTTGCCTCATCCATAAGAGTTGAGCACAACAACTGCCAGCGGCCACATATTCTGCTTCAGTGGACGAGAGAGATACACAACTTTTCTTTTTGGAAGACCAACTGACAAGAGAGCAACCAAGAAATTGGCACCCTCCCGAGGTGGACTTCCTATCCACTTTGTCTCCCGCCCAGTCAGAATCAGAGAAACCAACAAGGTTGAAATTTGCTCCTCTTGGGTACCATAAGCCAAAGTTTGGGGTATGAGCCAAATATCGAAAGATTCGCTTGACAGCCACAAAGTGACTTTCCTTAGGTGAGGCTTGAAACCGTGCACAAATTCCCACACTCAACATAATATCCGGTCTAGATGCACAAAGGTAAAGCAAGGATCCGATCATAGAGCGATATACCTTTTGATCCACCGCTTTACCATTGGGATCAATGTCAAGTTGGCATTTGGTTGGCATTGGAGTAGTAGCCGGCTTGACATCACTAAGGTTGAACCTCTTGAGTTTGTCTTGAGTATACTTGGATTGTTTGATGAAGATGCCTTCTCTTCGTTGTTTGATCTCAAATCCAAGGAAGTACTTTAACTCTCCCATCATGGACATCTCAAAATGTGTGGTCATGAGTGCGGCGAACTCATCATTGAAAGCTTTGTTAGGAGAACCAAAGATAATATCATCTACATATAGTTGGCATACAAACAGCTCCCCTTTGACCTTCTTAGTAAAAAGAGTGGGGTCGATTTTCCCAATTTCAAACCCACGATCTTGTAACAACTCGGTAAGGTGCTCATACCACGCTCGTGGGGCTTGTTTAAGGCCATAGAGTGCCTTATCAAGTTGATACACATGATTGGGGAACTTAGGATCCTCGAACCCCGAGGGTTGCTTAACATACACCAACTCATTAATGGGACCATTAAGAAATGCACTTTTCACATCCATTTGTTGCAATTTAAAATTATGATGGGAAGCATAGGCAAGCAACAAACGAATGGATTCAAGACGAGCAACTGGGGCAAAGGTTTCACCGTAGTCGATACCCTCGACTTGGGAGTAGCCTTGAGCCACCAGACGTGCCTCGTTGCGGATGACAATGCCATGGGCATCTTGCTTGTTCTTAAAGATCCATTTGGTTCCAATGACATTATGGTTCTCCTTTGGTCTTGGCACCAGACGCCACACTTTGTTGCGCTCGAAGTTATTGAGTTCTTCATGCATGGCATTGAGCCAGTCAGGGTCTTCGAGCGCCTCATAGACCTTCTTAGGTTCAACAAAGGAGACAAAAGCTTGATGAGCACAATAGTTTGCTAATTGTCTACGAGTGCTTACCCCCCTTTTGATGCTTCCTAAAATGTTCTCTATGTGATGCTCGTTGGAAGCAAGCCTGGAGGCAACTTTTGCAGCACGATGCTCTAATTGCTCTTCAAGTGATAACTGAGGAGCATTGAGTTGATCATCTGGAGCGTCATCATGAGCAAGATCTTGATCTTGAGCTTCCTCTTGACCTTGATCTTGCTCGGGGATTTGAACTTGGCCTTGTGCATCAATTGGTGGTTCTTCACAAACTTGAGGTTGATCTTGCACTTGGCCTTGTTCATCAGCCTGAGGGCCTTCACTTTGTTCTTGGGAAGCGTGTGGGTCTTGGGTTGGTGATGGTTCCACTTGAGTGGAACATTGTCCTTCTCCTTCGGCCACAAGGGGTTCCTCAACGGGTAGGATATATCCAACACCCATTCTTCTTATGGCTTGAGGAGGAATTTCATCACCTGTATCACAAGTACCACTTTGCTCCACTTGGGAGCCGTTATTTTCATCAAACTCTACGTTACTCGTCTCCTCTATGAGTCCAGTGGACTTGTTGAGGACACGGTAAGCATGAGAGTTTGTAGCATAACCAACAAATATGCCCTCATGAGCTCTAGATTCAAATTTAGACAAACGAACACCTTTCTTGAGAATGAAACACTTACACCCGAACACCCGGAAGTACTTGAGATTGGGCTTGTTACCGGTAAGAATCTGATACGGAGTTTTGTTCAAGCCTTTGCGGAGATAGAGACGATTTGATGCATGGCAAGCGGTGTTGATGGCTTCGGCCCAAAAGTTGTATGGAGAGTTGAATTCAGCCATCATGGTTCTTGCAGCATCTATTAAGGTTCGGTTCTTTCTCTCCGCAACACCGTTTTGCTGAGGGGTATACGGGGCGGCATATTGATGTTTCATCCCCTCATCACCAAGAAACTCATCCAAGGTGTAGTTCTTGAACTCGGTGCCATTGTCACTTCTGATCATCAAAATCTTTGCTTCATGTTGTCGTTGAGCTTCATTTGCAAAGTTGATGACGGTTTGTTGGGTCTCACTCTTCTTCTTGAAGAAGTATACCCAGGTATATCTTGAGTAATCATCCACAATCACCAAGCAATATTTCCTACCCCCAAGACTATCAAAAGTGGGAGGCCCAAAGAGATCCATGTGAAGGAGCTCTAGAGGTCTCTTTGAGTAGATGATAGTCGTGGGAGGGTGAGCCTTCTCATGTAATTTTCCTTCAATGCACGCCCTGCAAGCATGATCTTTGGCAAAGCTAACATTTGTTAGTCCTCGGACATGGTCCCCCTTGAGAAGACTTTGCAAAGATCTCATATTGACGTGGGCCAAACGGCGATGCCAAAGCCATCCCACATCAACTTTAGCCATTAGGCATGTCGCGACCTTAGTGGGTTGCTTCGAGAAGTTAACCACATAAAGACCGTTCTCGACATGCCCAACGTAGGCTACTTTAAGAGTCTTGCTCCACGAGAGGGCCACAGAATCAATATCAAAGAATGTAGCAAAGCCCATGAGTGCGATTTGGCGAACATAAAGTAAATTGTATGCAAGGGACTCAACAAGCATGACTTTCTCGATCGTGAGATCATGAGAGACAACAACCTTGACAAGTCCCAATACCTTAGAAGATGAAGCATCACCCCATTCAACGTTGGTGGCCATAGATGAACAGAGATGCACGTCCACCACCATGTCTTTGCTTCCGGTCATATGATTTGTTGCTCCGCGATCGAGCAACCATGATCCCCCACCGGAAGCAAACCCCTACAATAGATCAATGCTTGGATTTAGGTACCCATTTGGTAATGGGTCCTTTGAGGTTAGTGACAAGGGTCTTAGGAACCCAAATGGACCATTCAATGTACTCATAAGAAGAACCAACAAATTTAGCAAACACATGTCCATCACTAGCACGGCATAAAACATATGAAGGATTAAAATCGCCGGCCATGTTTGAGGGTGTGGTGAAGTTTTTCTTGACACCACCACTTTTCTTCTTGGTTGACGTGCCCTCTCCTTCTTTCACAAAGGATTGTCGGAGAGGGGTTGGTTGCTTTGTCTTGTCATTCTTCTTCTTCTTGGGCTTAGGAGCAAACCCAATTCCTTCCTTTGCCACAACTTCCTTTTGATTGCTCAAAAGGGCGTTGAGGTTCTTCTCACCTTGTATGCAAGTCACAAGGCCTTTCTCAAGTTGCTTCTTCAATTCGGCATTCTCTTCAACAAGATGCACATGCTCACAACATGGGTTAGTAGCATTTGCATTATCAATTAAAACCATGCGAGGAAAGATAGCCTTTTCCTTGGTTAGAGAAACTTGGAGTTGATCATGAGACTCCTTGAGAGTAGCATGCATTCCTTTCAAGGCCTTGTGAGCCTTGTCAAGTATGTCAAACTCCTCTTTGAGTTTAGCATGGTCAACCGCAAGTTTTGCCTTCTCAGAGTTAAGGACACGGGAGACAACTAGAGCATGATCAAGATCTTTCTTTAATTTAGCATGATCATCGTTGTGTGACTCCTCAAGAGCCAAACGAAGACCACGCTCCTCCTCTAGAGCGTTATAGAGATCCGATATCTCATCGGCATAGTCTCGACTATGCCCTTCCATTTTAGTAATGGTTTCCTCGTGAGCCTCAATAATGTCATTGGCCTCACCGAGTTGTTCCAAGAGAGCAACAACATGCTTCTTGGATTTGCCCTTGAGATTCTTTATGAACACATCAAATTCATTTTCTCCCTCCTTACTACCCTCACCCTCATCAATACAGTTAGTTAATGAGGGGTTAGAAGAGATAGTAGAAGTGATGATCGGGGTTACCTTGTTGGTGGCCTTGGCCATAAGACACCTGGCGGTGATGTTCTCGTTTGGTGAGTTGAAGAGAGATGAGTGCGGAGTGGTAACAATTGCAATTGTGGCCATAGTGGTCACCTCATCGTCTTCATCATTGTCATCCTCCTCCACATATTCTTCTTGAGCCACCAACACTTTCGGAGGAGTCTTCTTGATGAAGTTGTTCTTGTTGGGATAGGACTTTGACTTGTCCTTCCGAATAAGCTTGCCTCCAAAGTCTTCTCTCTTCTCATATGGGCAATCCGCAACGAAGTGGCTTACATTTCCACAGTTGAAGCATGTCCTAACTCGTTGCTTCCCTTTGTTCCCACTGGAGTTGTTCCTGTTGAAGTTGGACCTTGAGTTCTTCTTGCCCCAGAATTGCCTTGAAGCAAGAGCCATGTGCTCGTGATAGGCATATTTGGTTTCCTCGGGGCAGCACTCATCATCATCTTCCACTTCCTCCTCTTCCACACAAGCCTTGGCCTTCAGAGCAAGATTAGGCTTCTTGGATCGTTGAGCTCTTAGGACCGCATTGTCGGCGGTAACGTCAAGGATCCTCATGGCAACAAATTCATCCAACACTTCGTTTGAGGATAAAGTGTGGAAGTCCGGTCTCTGACGAATCACTGAGGACATGGCCTTGTGATAGGGCATCATGGCCTTGAGGAACTTGCGCTTGATCCAATTGTCATCCGTATCCTTACTGCCATGATCTCGAAGAGACACTGCAAGAATAGTTAATCTTCGATAAAGTTCACGAGGATCTTCATCTTCGATCATTGCAAACTCATCAGCTTCATCTTGCACCACTTCATAGTTGGAGCGTTGAATGCTTGTGCTTCCCTTGTACATTGTGCCAACATGCTCCCATGCTTCCTTGGCCACAGTGAATGGACGAAGATGAGCAATGTCTTCAGGAGGGATGGAGTCTTGAAGAATGCAAAGTGCGGACTCGTTGAACTGATGATCGGCAGTTTCTCTTGGAGTCATGTTGTCGGGATCATACGGATAAAAACCTTGCTCAATGATTCTCCAGAGGTTAGTGGAACAATGATTAATATGACGTTTGAAACGAAACACCCAAGTAGCAAAATCAGTATTTTTAACGAACTTGGGAGGGGGCCCGACAGAATTTAAATGCGGTGTGGGAACGGGTCCTCCATAGTGAGTAGGTGGAGGAGATTGGGCAAATTTCCCACTTCCATGCTTAGCGAGCGGGGCTTGCTCACTACTAGCTTCTCCCTTGTCGGGATTAGCCTCTGACACGTTGGTAGCGGGACGACCCACTTCCAACGGTGCGGTGGATAATTTAAGCCCCTCAAACATTTCTTTAAACATGCCTTTGACCTCGCTCGCTAGTGATTCTTTCAATGTGGTCAAGGCCACATTGAACTCCTCACGAGTGACCGAGGCTCCCCCATCTAACGTAGGCAAGGACGGATTTCCATCGGAATGGTCCTCCGTCTCGACTACGTTGTCAACCATACTCTTCGGACGGTAAAGTCCTTAAAAAGAGACGAGGCTCTGATACCAATTGAAAGGATCGATATGGTTGACTAGAGGGGGGGGGGTGAATAGGCAACTAACAATTTTTAGCTTTTCTTAACCACTTAAAATTAAGCGACAAAATAAGTTGTCTAGATATTCTACTAGGAAGACAACTAATATAAAGAAGCACAACAACTACACAAGCATGCTATAGGAATTAAACAAGTAAAGCATGCAAGAGTAAAGGGAAGAAATAACCACAAGTAGAACCGAAGGAGACGAGGATGTGTTTCCGAAGTTCCTTCCCTTTGAGGGGAAGTACGTCTCCGTTGGAGCGGTGTGGAGGCACAATGCTCCCCAAGAAGCCACTAGGGCCACCGTATTCTCCTCACGCCCTCACACGATGCAAGGTGCCGTGATTCCACTAGTGGTGCCCTTGAAGGCGGCAACCGAACCTTTACAAACAAGGTTGGGGCAATCTCCACAACTTGGAGGCTCCCAACAAACCACGAAGCTTCACCACAATGGAATATGGCTTCGAGATGACCTCAACCGTCTAGGGTGCTCAAACACCCAAGAGTAACAAGATCGGCAAGGGATTAGTGGGAAGAATCAAATATCTCTTGGTGGAAGTGTAGATCGATGCCTCCTCAAGCAATCCCGAGCAAATCAACAAGTTTGATTGGCTAGGGAGAGAGATCGGGCGGAAATGGAGCTTTTGGAGCAACAATGGAGTAGTGGGGGAAGAGGTGAGTCTTCTAGGAGAAGAAGACCCCCTATATATAGTGGGGGGACAAATCCAACCGTTATTGGAGATTTCAGCCCGCAAAGAGCGGTAGTACCGCGCATGAGTTGCGGTACTACCGCTGGCTGAGCGGTACTACCGCTTGGGAAGCGGTACTACTGCATAGGCAAAAGATTGCGACCTGATAGACAACCACGGATGAAATAAATTACATCCGTGGCTACATCCGCAGGGGAAAACGGAAGTAGCAAAACGCGACACGGTACTACCGCTTAAGTTAAGCTGTACTACCGCGTTGTATGCGGAAGTAAAAAATTACTTCCGCATCCACTTCTATACTTAGTCTCAGCGCCTGGGCCAGATACATGGTACTACCGCTCTGGGGACGCGGTACTACCGCGGGAGCGGTACTACCGTGTCGGCAGGCGGTACTACCGTGTAACTGCGCGGTACTACCGCTTGGTAGAGCGGTACTACCGCTTGCTAGGCAGTTGATCAGTACAGAAGCCACAGATTTGCTACAACGGAAGATAACCGGTTGGACCTCCAGAGAAGCAAGGAAAGGTGATGTGGGAGGAAGATGTGTACGTGTTGATTCTACCCAAACCTTTCCGACGTGGACCCCCTCTTAATAGTACGGCTTTCCTATTACTCAATGCCACCGACAGGGAGCAAAAAGAAAACACGGTCCTTCATAGAATCCGAGGGGCAAGCAATCGTCTTGTGCCATAAGGGAGATATACCTGTATGAGCTTAGAGCACACGATCAGTCCGCAAAAGCATTGTCATCAATCACCAAAACTACTTAGGGAGAAATATGCCCTTACACAAGCGAACACGGCCTTGTTGGCTCTGAGGAAGCCAACTAGCGCCGCCTCTTGTTCTGGATCCATGCCCGTGCTGATGGTGAAGGTGGCTCATGAGCCTTCTTCGTCGGCAGGCACTTGCTTTGTCTCGGCGGGAACCTGAGAAAAGAGCTGCTTCTTCTTGGCAGGTGCGGCCTCCGGAGGCTCCGGAGCCCCCTTCGCCGTTTGGTGAGCTGCGGCAGCGGCAGCCTTGTACGCGCGCTCGAGGACCTGAAGGGCGGCCTTAGGGTCCCCTTTGACGGTGATGACGCCGCTGCTCCCGGGCATCTTGACGGCGTTGTAGCCCGGGTGAGTTGTCGCCATGAACCTTGCCAGTGCAAGGAAGCCGAGGACGGCGTTGTACGGTAGATGGATGGGTGCGACGTCCAAATAGATGAGCTCCATCCGGTAATTAGCCGATGTACCGAAGGTGACCGGGAGGCGTATCTGGCCGAGCGGGACGGCCGAGCCCGCGGCCCCCGAGAAGGGCCTTGTGGGAAGAAGCTGCCTGTAGGACAGAGGCAGGTGACCGAAGGCTTTGGGAGAGAGGATGTTGAGGCCGGTGCCGCCGTCGATGAGGGTTCTTGTCACGGCCACCCCGCAGATGGTAGGCGTGCATACCGTGGGGACAACGCCAGCGTCGGTCGCTTCGGAGGCGAGGTCGCCGGGGCCAAAGGTGATGGCGAGCCCTGGCCCATCCTGCGCCCACAAGGCCTCTCGTAGCTGGGCAGCAGCTCCAACCTGCCGAAAGTGCGACTTGGCGTGCCGAGCAGACGTCGTTGCTTGGGACCCGCCGAGAATGCAGGCGACCCCGCGGCAAGGCCTCCTCTCACAGCTGACGCCCCACAGTTCGCAGCTGCAGGCCGTCCGCGTGGTGCGGGTCTCGGTGGGTGGCCGGTACAGGGCCCACCGCCGCCCCACCAAGAGCACGACCGGCAAGGCCACAGGAAGCGAGAGTGGCGGTGCAGGCCATCCTCCAGTGGCCTAGCCGGTAGAAGCATCGTGGAAGAAGGAGGAGGAGTGCGTGTTGGTGGCGCGGTCCGCTGATGCTGCCTGCTCGGCGGGGGAGGAGCCAGCCCCCGCGCGGCTGTGGCTGGCCGCAGCCATCGTAGAGGTGCTGCACCGGAGAGGCGAAGCGAGGTCGTCGGAGACACGCCCCCTACCTGGCGCGCCAAATGTCGGATTCAGGGCTCCGAAAAACCCGTTAAGTTCGAACACAGGGGCGTGAACGAAGATCTCTCCCGCTCATGTCTACCTAGTGCCTCGACCTCGATTTGGTGGAAGGATTCAAGCAAACAACGAAGAAACACACAAGAATTTATCCAGGTTCGGGCCACCGCGAGGTGTAAGACCCTACTTCCTGCTTTGGTGGATTGGCTCCAGGTGAGCTAGAATACGAACTGGTACAAGGGTTCCTAAGCTCAGGAGGCGAGCTCAGGAGGGTCAGGAGGCTAATGTTCTTGCTCCTTGTGCGGTAGTCAAGTGTGTGAGTCGATCCCTCTCTCAGTGGGAATCCTAGCTACTTATATATGCGGCCACGGTCCTCTTCCCCCGAAATGTTTAGGCGGGAAGGGATTCCACAACGGCCATTTTTGAGCGGGAACACAAGGACGTTCCTACCCTGACAAAAGTAGTCTTCGCCTACAAAAGGATCAGGCGATGACGCGGTGGTGGGCTCGACGATGACATCCTCCTTGTCGTCCTTGCGGTCTTCGGTCTCGTTGCACCAATGAGGAAACCTTTGCCCCGCTCCTCGGGAACTTGCGGCTGCGCTGTCCCCCTTGCACCGAAATGGTAACTGCGCCGTTGGCGGACGCTCGCACTCGCTGGCGTGGTGCGTCACTGCTAACATCGCTGCCTCCTCCTGAGGCAGGCTTGGCCTTGGGTTCTCCGCCCCTTCGGAGCACCCTATCGAGGCTGCTCCTGAGGAGGTCTTGACGACTTTCTCCTCGCGAGGGTCTTGAGCAGCTGGTCGATCAGCTGGGCCATACCAGGCCGCTTGTAGGAGCGAGTCACGGCCCGCAGACAGGCAAGTCTAGGTACCCTGATTCCCAGTACGCCGACAATTATGATGTTGATGCGAAAGGTAAGATAATTACTACAATACAGTCCCTCCATTCCTAAAGATTTCTATTTTAGGAAATATACATATGGATCCATCAACGACATCCTCACGCCCTAGTGCGTCCGGTCACCAACCAACGTGTGACGAGCAGCAGCGTTGGCGGTGAGCTCAACATGCTTCTGAACAGTGTCGTCCAAGGTTGCCCTGCGGTCCAACAAAGCCAGCATCATATCGTCCTCCTCTTGCACGTAGTAGTCCTTGTAGACGATTTGTGCGTAGACGCGGGTGATTATGTCAATGGTCTCTTGCTACGCTAGGCTCTGTGCGGCGACCCACGGGCAGTCGCACGGCCAGCAGCGCGTCACAGAGGTTATCACCATTGAGGTTGTTGAGGATGGCGGGCATTGTAGAGCCTGGGCGCGTGGGCTGGAGACGTGCGTCAAGGTCGTCCGCGAGCTTCTTGACGATGTTGAACTTGTCGAGGAAGCCAACGAGGACCTCGTCGAACAAGGATACGAAGCTATCGTCCAAGAAGCCTCTCACCCTGGCGGCCTCAAGCATGACTTGGAGACGTTCCTCGGTGTCGGGCCCCAGGTCGGCGTCGTGGACCATCTGGCACAGCCGGCTGATGCTCGCGCTCATCTCCTCCATGGGTCTAGCTTCTAGTCGATTGATCTTTCAATTGGACCGATCAGTCTTGCCCTTGGTTAGGGTGCGTAGGTGCGTAGCATTTCATAGATTGGACTAGCAGGGAGCCTTTATATGAGAAGTGTAGACTGTGTTGCATTCACGTGTGTGTTGGCCATCTACTCCTCGGCCCTCCCCGCCCTCTCTCCTTGCCGGTGCAGTATAGTCATCTCACCGAGACCAAGTTGGGGCAAAATGAGAGAACTTTCATGTTTACTGGTTTATTGGTCCCCTTTGCATTTTGCGCCATGTTTTGACCTTTGATATAAATAATAAAATGTTAATGCATGTAACCAAAAATAATATCATTGGAAACTATGTTCAAATATGAATCCAATGATACAATTTTTTGTGACATGCATTATTATTATTTTAGTTAAATCTATGGTCAAATTTTGGCACAAAGTACTAAGGGGCCCAATAAACCAGGACGGAGGTAAGATCAGTATCTTGTAATTAATGTCATTGCATAAAGAGAATTGACCACTGCATGGGGTGCATATTCTACAATTAATGGCATTGCATAAGGTGACGTAGGCGGGCTATAAGGCTTAAAATATTGTAAATCTTTGCTGAGTCGGATGAGAGAGAATATAAGCGGGCTGTAGATATACAGCCGGCTCTAGCACGAGCTCCAAGAAGATATGTGACAGCGAATGATGGGCCATGTGGTAAAAAGTACTTGTCCCTGCGTCTAGGTGAATAAGTCATCTTGTGCACCGCAACCAAGGCGAAGTGGAAAACGAGAGAACTTAATGTTTATTTGTTATTGCATGCAATGAATTGACCATTTTTATGTACATGTTGGCTATAGATGACATGGCAACATGTTATAGCCACCGGTCGGGTATATAATTAACCGTGATCTAAGTAGTCTCAAGTCCTTGAATGCATACACACCCCACGTCTCCTACTGGGTGATTTCTTTTTTCTGGCAAAAAATAGGGAACAAGGTGGGTAGTTAATGCACCGTGCCTAAAAGTTTTGGGATTATTTGCTTTTTGTAATGTGCCTAATGCACCGGTACGGAGGTGTCGGCGTCCTGGGAACCAGGGTACCCAAACTTGCCTATCTGCGGGCCGCAACGCACTCCTACCACTGCCTGATACGGCCCAGCTGATCGACCAGCTGCTCAAGACCCTCACGAGGGGGCTACACCTCACGAGGAGAACAACGTCAAGACCTCCTCAGGAGTGGCCTCAGCTAGGTTTCTCTAGAGGGGTGGAGAATCCAAGGCCAAGCCTGCCTCAGGAGGAGGCAGTGACGCAAGCAGTGACGCGCCGCGCCAGCGGGTGCCAGCGCTTGCCAGCAGCGCAGTTGCCGTTTTGGTGCAAGGGAGACAGCGCAGGTGCAGGTTCTCGGGGAGCGGGACAAAGGTTTCCCCATTGGTGCAACAAGACCAAAGACCGCAAGGACGACAGGGAGGATGTCACCACCGAGCCCACCACCGTGTAATCACCGATCCCTTTGCAGGCGAAGACTGCTTTTATCAGGATAGGAACGTCCTTGTGTTCCCGTTCAAAATGGCCGTTGTGGGATCCCTTACCGCCTAAACATTTCGGGGGAAGAGGACCCTGGCCGCCTATATAAGTAGCTAGGATCCCCACTACAGAGGGAGATCGATCAAATCTAGAAACTCTGCCCTCGCACAAAGGAGCAAGAACTCCTGCCTCCTGACCCTCCTGAGGTCTCCTCCTGAGCTCAGGAACCGTTGTACTCATCCATAATCAAGCCCTCCCGAAGCCAATCCACCAAAGCAGGAAGTAGGGTTTTACACCACAAGGTGGCCTGAACCTGGGTAAACTCTTGTGTGCTTTACTTGTTGTCCACTAGAATCTCTTCACCAGACGATGGCGAGACGCTAGGTAGACGTGAGTGGGAGAGATCTTCGTTCACGCCCCTGTGTTCGACCTTCTTGGGTCTGCGGAGCCCTTAATCCGACATTTGGCATGCCAGGTAGGGGACGTGTCAAAATCTCGCCTCTCCGACGACCTCGCATCCCCTCTCCTGCTCTGCGCCGCCACGACGGCTACGGCCCGTCACTCCGCGTGGAGGCTGGCGCCTCCCCCGCCGTCCGGGCGGCACCGGCGGACCGCGTCACCCATGGGCGCTCCGCCTCCTTCCCCGACGACGTTCTCGTCGGCCGAGCCACCGGAGAGCGGCCTGCTCCGCCACTCCCGCTTCCTGTGGCCTTGCCGGCGGCGCTCTTGGTGGCATGACAGCTGCCCCGGCGCCGTCCACCCATGGGGGAGCTCGGCGCTCAAACGGTCCGCGTCGGCGGACTACGAAGCGCTGCCAGCAGGAAGCTGCCCTGCCACGGTGTCGCTTGCATCCTCGGAGGATCCCAAGCGCCGATGTCGGCCCGACATGTCAAGTCGCACTTTCGGCAGATAGGTGCCGCCGTACGGCCACAGGGGGCCTCGCGGGCACACAGCACGGAGGGGCACGTCATCACCTTCGGCCCTAGCGATCGCGCCGCAGAAGCAGTTAGCGCGAGCGTTCTCCCCATGGTATGCACGCCCACCATCTGCGGGGTGGCCGTCACGAGAACCCTCATCGGCGGCAGCACCGGGCTCAACATCCTCTCCCCGGAGGCCTTCAGTCATCTGCCCGTGTCCTACAGGTAGCTCCTCCCCACCAAGCCCTTCTCAGGGGTCGCGGGCTCGGCCGTCCCGCTCGGCCAGATCTACCTCCCGGTCATCTTCGGCACACCCGCTAACTACTGGACTGAGCTCATCGACTTCGACGTTGCATCCATCCACCTGCCCTACAACACCGTCCTCGGCTTCCCAGCCTTGGAGAAATTCATGGCGGCGACTCACCCGGGATACAACACCATCAAGATGCTCGGGAGCAACGGCGTCATCACCATCGAAGGGGACCCCAAGGCCGCCCTTCAGGTCCTCGGGCGCGATTACAGGGCTGCTGCTGCAGCTCATGCAGGTGTGAAAGGGGCTCCGGAGGCGCCGGAAGCCGCGCCTGCCAAGAAGAAGCATCTCTTCTCTCAGGACCCAGCCGAGACGAAGCAGGTGCCCGCTGACGAGGAGGGCTCAGGAGCCACCTTCACCATTGGCACGGGCATGGACACCGAGCAAGAGGCAGCGCTGGTTAGCTTCCTCAGGGCTTACAAGGATGTGTTCGCTTGGAAAGCTGCTCACTTGGTAGGGGCGCCTAGGCACGTCATCGAGCATCACCTCACGGTGTGCCCCAACGCGCGCCCTATCAAGCAAAAAGCACGCACACAAGCCCCGGAGAAGCAGGCCTTCATCGTTCAGGAGGTTCGGAAGATAGAGGAAGAAGGCGTCATACGGGAGGTACGACACCCCGAGTGGCT
This sequence comes from Secale cereale, assembly GCA_902687465.1. Lineage (NCBI taxonomy): Eukaryota > Viridiplantae > Streptophyta > Magnoliopsida > Poales > Poaceae > Secale > Secale cereale. Next base: position 446,120,108 of record LR738710.1, on the reverse strand, counting down.
GGCCAACCCCGTCATAGTTCTGAAGAAAGGAGGCAAGGAGTGCATGTGCGTCAACTTCACGAGCCTCAACAAGTTCTTCACTCAGGACCCATTCCCTCTCCCGCGCATCGACCAGATCGTGGATTCGACGGCTGAGTGCGACCTGCTCTACTTCCTCGACGCCTTCTCGGGCTACCACCAAATCAAGATGGCGGTGGAGGATGTGGAGAAAACGGCGTTCCTGACACCATGTGGGGTCTACTGCTACACCTGCATGCCTTTTGGGCTGAGAAACATGGGCGCCACCTTCCAGCGCCTGATGTGCATCACCCTCGGCCCTCAGCTCAGAAGGAACGCAGAGGCCTACGTCGACGACATCGTGGTCAAGAACAGAGAGGCCAGTACTATCGTTCAGGACCTAGAAGAAACGTTCGCTAACCTGCGCAAGGTGAAGCTGTGCCTCAACCCAGAGAAGTGCATGTTTGGTGTACCCTCCGGCAAGTTGCTGGGGTTCTTTGTTTCGCACAGGGGCATGCTACTTCTCGAGCTTGCGTTGTATTCCCTCGAAGAGGAAAGGGAGATGTAGCACAGTAGCGTAAGTATTTCCCTCAGTTTTTGAGAACCAAGGTATCAATCCAGTAGGAGACCACGCGCGAGTCCCTCGCACCTGCACAAACAAATAAGAACTTCGCAGCCAACGAGATAAGGGGTTGTCAATCCCTTTACTGTCACTTACGAAAGTGAGATCTAATAGAGATGATAGTTTATATTTTTTGGTATTTTTGTTTATAAGAACAGGAAGTAAAAGCGGAAAAAGTAATGTAGATGTAGATTGATATGTTGAGAATAGACCCGGGGGCCATAGTGTTCTCTAGTGGCATCTCTCATGATAGCGGTATTCTACGACGGGTAAACAAATTACTGTCGAGCAATTGATAGAAAAGTGAATAATTATGAGACTATCTAGGCATGATCATTGTATATAGGCATCACGTCCGAGACAAGTAGACCGACTCCTGCCTGCATCTACTACTATTACTCCACACATCGACCGCTGTCCAGCATGCATCTAGTGTATTGAGTTCATAAGAACAGAGCAACGCCTTAAGCAAGATGACATGATGTAGAGGGATAAACTCAAGCAATATGATATAAACCCCATCTTTTTATCCTCGATGGCAACAATACAATACGTGCCTTGCTGCCCCTACTGTCACTCGGAAAGGACACCGCAAGATTGAACCGAAAGCCAAGCACTTCTCCCATTGCAAGAACTATAGATCTATTAGGCCAAACCAAACCAATAATTCGAAGAGCCTTGCAAGGATATTATGAGCACACATAAAGAGTTCAGAAAAGAACCAAATATTTCTCATAGACATTCTTGATCATAAACTCGCAATTCATCGGATCTCGACAAACACACCGCAAAAAGAGATTACATCGAATAGATCTCCTCGAAGACCGAGGAGAACTTTGTATTGAGATCCAGAGAGAGAGAAGAAGCCATCTAGATGCTAGATATGGACCCAAAGGTATGTGGTAAACTACTCACAACTCATGGTGAGGGCGATGATGATGATGTAGAAGCACTCCGTGATGGAAGCCCCCTCCGGCGGAGCTCCGAAACAGGCTCCAAGATGGGATCTCACGGGAACAGAAGGTTACGGAGGTGGAATTCGGGTTTTCTCTCTATTGCTGATGTTTTCATGGTACGTAGGCTTATATATGAGGAAGGAGGACACCGGGGGACTCACGAGGGACCCATGAGGCAGGGGGCGCGTCCTGGGAAGGGGGGCGCCACACCGCCCCCACCCTCGTGGGCACCTCGTGGCCCCTACTCCGTGGTTCTCAAGTCTCCCGTGCGTGATTTTCTCCAAAAATATCTCTCCCGAAGGTTTCATTCCGTTTGGACTCCGTTTGATATTCCTTTTCTGCAAAACCCTGAAACAGGCAAAAAAACAGCAGTCTGGACTGGGCCTTTGGGTTTGTAGGTTAGTCCCAAAATGATATAAAAGTGTACGACAAAGCCCATTAAACATCCAAGATATCATAAATAATAGCATGGACCAATAAAAATTTATATTTATGTTGGAGACGTATCAGGGCATTGAAGCTAATCCGGAGAAGATCGAGGCCATCGAAAGAATGAAGCCGCCCAGAAACCTGAAGGAGATTCAGAAGCTCGCGGGATGCATAACGTCCCTGGGACGCTTCATCTCTAAGCTTGGTGAACGCGCCCTCCCGTTCTTCAAGCTCATGAAGAAGAAGGGGCCCTTTGAGTGGACTCCGGAGGCCGATGCCGCCTTCCGGGATCTCAAGGAATACCTCACCAGCCCGCCGGTCATGGTAGCACCGCGACCTCTGGAACCCATGACTCTCTACCTCGCCGTGACGCCTCACTCCGCCAGTGCAGTGCTAGTGGTGGAGCACGAGGAGAAGCCCTGAAGCGTGAGGCCATCGGGAAATTCAGCGTCCATAGGACTCCCGTCGCCCCTTGACGCAGTTCCGGAGGTAGATTCGACCACGATCACTAGCGACCTCGCCATACAGCAAGAAGCACCACAGGTTCCTGAGGCGCCTGAGGATCCTGGAGCACCGACCCTCGTGGAACACCCAGTGTACTTCGTCAGCACCGTACTACGCGACGCGCGCTCGCGCTACCCGATGCCTCAGAAGCTGCTCCTGGCACTCCTTGTCGCCTCCAGGAAGCTGCGCCATTATTTCCAGGGCCACCCTATCAAGGTTGTCTCGTCATACCCTCTCAAGAAGGTACTCTGGGACCCGAATGTCATCGGGAGGGTCACCGAGTGGAACATAGAGCTCCAGGCATTCCAGTTGGAGTTTAGCACCACGCGAGCGATCAAGGGAGCTGCTCTGGCAGACTTTGTGGCAGAATGGACCGACGCACCGGAGCAGTTTGCTGGCGAGGACCGCTCGCTGGCCCCAGGTGATGAAGCCCCGGACGGATGGGTCGTATACTTTGATGGCGCCTTTTCGCGCCTTGGCGCGGGGGCTGGCGCCGTGCTAGTATCACCCACTCAGGACAAGTTATACTATGCCATGCAGCTTTGCTTCCAGCAAGGCGAGAAGGTCTCCAACAACATTGCAGAGTACGAGGGCCTAATTGCTGGGCTCAAGGCCGCCGCTGCACTGTGGGGTCAAGAGTCTCACCATCAGAGGTGATTTGCAGCTCCTCATCAAATTCTCCAACAAGAAATACAAGCCCAAGGACGAGCGCATGGAGGCATATCTGGAGGAGGTGCGCAAAATGGAAAAGCAGTTCCGAGGGCTGGAGGTGCAGCATGTACCGAGAGGCACCAACAAGGAAGCAGACGACATCGCCAAACGAGCCTCCAAGCGGGAGCCTCAGAGGTCGGGCGTCTTCGAGGAGTGACTGCTCAAACCGTCGGCAACACCGCCCATTCCTGAGTCGGCGTCCCCTCAGCAAGGGCTACCTGCAGCGCCTGCAGACGATGCCCTGCCCTGTGGACCGGCCTTCGGAGCCCTCCTGCTACTCGCAGCGGAGCCCGAGGAGGGTTGCTGGACCCAAGAGCTCAAGATGTACCTGCAACACGACACCCTGCCAGACAAGGAGGAAGACGTAGAGCGCGTGGTCCGGCAGGCCTCGACTTACTGCATCCAAGACGACGAACTCTACCGGAGGCGCCCCAATGACGTCTCACTAAAATGCATCTCGAGGAAGCAAGGACGCGAGCTGTTGGCTGACATTCATGGTGGGGACTGTGGTAACCACTTGTCGTCCTGCACTCTCGTGGGCAAGGCCTTCCGCAGCGGCTTCTACTGGCCCATGGCGCTCAACGACGCCACGGAACTTGTGCAGGCTTGCGAGGCGTGTCAGTTTCACGCCAAGCAGATCCACCAGCCAACGTAGGGCCTCCAGATGATCATGCTCTCCTGGCCCTTCGCGGTCTGGGGATTGGACATCCTGGGTCCGTTTCCCCGGGCAGCGGGGGGCTACCGCTTCCTGTATGTTGCCATCGACAAATACACCAAGTGGGCAGAGGTGGAGCCCATTCGCGCGACCCCAGCTGGGTCTGCCGTGAAGTTCATCCAGGGCCTCATGAGGCGATTCGGGATCCCCAGCCGCATCATCACGGATAATGGTTCACAGTTCACAAGCAATCTCTTTAGGTCATATTGTGCTAACCTTGGAACACAGATCTGCTACACCTCGGTGGCTCACCCCAGGAGCAACGGTCAGGCCGAACGCGCCAGCGCGGAAGTATTACGTGGCCTCAAGACGCGCAGCTTTAAGAAGAAGCTTGAGGCTTGCAGCAGGGGCTGGATCAATGAGCTCCAGTCCGTGTTGTGGTTAATCCGAACCACTGCTACCAAACCCATGGGAGAAACTCATTTCTTTCTCGTATACGGAGCGGAGGCGGTCCTCCCTCATGAGGTCAAGCATCACTCCCCACGGGTCTTGGCTTTCAATGAGAAAGGCCAGGACGCCGCCTGGCGGATGCACCTCGTGCTCGGCGAGGAGGGCCGCCATCGAGCTGCCCTCAGGGCGGCGCGATATCAGTAGGCGCTGCGGCGGTACCACTGCCGCAGCGTCCACGCAAGAACAATTGAAGTTGGTGACTTGGTCCTGAGGAGGGTCCTCTCCAGGGAGGGATTACACAAGCTCTCGCCCATGTGGGAGGGCCCGTTCAGAACCGCCCGTGTCTCTAGGCCTGGTGCTGTGCGCCTGGAGACGCAGGATGGGATACCTATCCAGAATTCCTGTAACATTGAGCACCTCAGGAGGTTCTATCCATAACCAAGGCTCCGTGCCCGTGAAGGTCTCCGCTCGTGACACTCTCACGTAATAATGAGTTGGGGATGTACACGCCTCGGAGTCTCATGTGCGTTGCCTACGGGCCCTCAGACGGGGCTCCCACCCACACCCCACTGGTAGTCCTTAGCTCCGCGCTGGGAAGAAGACGTAGTGTAGGGGTCGGAGGCGTCCTTTTTTTCCTTTTTTCTGGCTTGGTGTTTGGCTGTCAGCCTTTTTTACTTCCTTGGCTATCATCCCTTCCTCTACCCCATGCTATGAAGTTCTTGTGTTCCTTGCATTTGGTAAGTCTTGCTTGGGATTTTTCTCACCGGTTTTAAGTTCAGCTTGTTAAGCAGGGGCTGCGCTACTTGCCCTCCTTCGCATGCCTCGCGCGTGGGGGCTGGGACACGGCCGGTCCCATGACCTCGCCTGGCCAAGCCTGCTCAGGCTCTCGTATGCCACGGTCCCATGACCTCGCCCGGCCAAGCCTGCTCAGGCTCCAGCTCAGGCCTTGGCGCCTTAATCCACGCTCGGCGCTCTCAGCAGCTCTCAGCAGTTGACCCATACTCGGGGGTTGCGCAGGTTCTCCGAGGGGGCTCATGACGCCAGTGAGTCAGGACCACTTCGTCTCAAGACATCACAGCACATAAGCTAAGTAATCTCACCCAGACCAAAAACATGATAGCAAGTTCTCGCTTCATACATATATGATAGTCCATTACACGCCTTCTCGAGGCAACCTAAAATTTTGACACAGGAAGGAAATGAAGAAAAAGAAGAGGCAGAGGTCGACCCGCCGAGCCATAGCTCCGCCGAGCCACGGCCCGGCACGGTTGCCCCCACTCAGTCGGAGTCTTCCAGCTCCTCCCGCTTCATCGAGGCGCAGCAGCGCGACGGCCCTCCCCCCTCGCTGAGCTGAGCTCGGCGGCGTGGTGGCTCATTGTAGCCGCCGCTGCTAGAGGAGCTGCTGCTGCCACAGAGGGGGGACCCGCGGCGCCCCCCGGGACCAAGATCGTCTCCGGAGGAGGAGCTGCTCCTCCGGACGCCGTCCCCGTCGTCCTCTTCGTCATCAGCTTCAGGACAGGACCCTAGGCGCCTCCCTTCCTCCGAGAAGACCCTGACGAACAGCGGTGAGGCGCCATCATACCTGAAGTGGAGTGTACACCTCCCCCACAGCCGGCGCGCGCGCAAATGACTGCCAGCCGCACTCCAGGAACACATCGCCTGAGGGGTCAACGTCGACCTCCACCCAGGATGCACCACAGCAGCAACCGTCGGTCTGCAGCCAGACGCCGCCGGGGCATCCAGCTGGTAGCACGTTAGCGAACGAGCGGGGAAGCTGGAGCCACAAGCCGCCAGGCTTCTCCGCCCACACCATGAACTCCGACGACGCATCGAAGGAGTGAAGTTGCGGGCGCGGAGGACGCACGACTGCCAAACGCCGCATCGCGCCTCCTCTCCCACCACGACCGCGACCACCTTCACCGCGAGAAGAGGCACCGCGCCTCTCACTAGCCACCGCGTCGGGACCCGGAAGGCCGTGTCCGCTCCCTCGAGGAGTCGCTGCGGGCGTAATACCATGCTTGCGGGGGCGGTCCCGGCCCCTCTTGGACGGCGGCGAGTCTAAATCCTTCGGGGCCTCCCCATTCTCCGCGGCAGACGGCTTCGTCAACGGTGCCATGGAGACCTAGCGGCAAGAAGGAGAGCGGAGAGCAAACAAGGAGGCAGACAGCGCTGGCTAGAAGATGGCTTGGGGGCTCCCCCCTAGTCCCATTTATAGGGCGGAGGAGCCCAACCGCCGGTCACTGGCGTCGCAGCCATAACAACCCCGTCGTCTACGCCGAGGAGTTGTCAAGTCACACGGTTTCCAAGACTGCGTGGGGAGCGGAGTCGCCCACGTACCATCCAACCGTCACGCGCCAGCCTGGCCCGCAACCTTTTTGGGGCCCGCGGCGCTTCGTCCTCGACTAAGGTTTCACCTCGAAGCCAAATCCACACGCGCCTTGGGCCCGGGGGCTACTGTCGACATCCTGGGAACCAGGGTAACCAAACTTGCATGTCTGTGGGCCGCAGCATGCTGCTACCATGGCCTGATACGGCCCAGCTGATTGACCAGATGCTCAAGACCTTCGCGAGGGGGCTAGACCTCGCGAGGAGAACGACGTCAAGACCTCCTCAGGAGCGGCCTCAGCTAGGTTGCTCCGGTGGGGCGGAGAATCCAGGGCCAAGCCTGCCTCAGGAGGAGGCAGTGACGCAAGCAGTGACGCGCCGCGCCAGCGGGTGCCCGCGCGTGCCAGTGGCGCAGTTGCCATTTTGGTGAAAGGGAGACATCGCAGGCGTATGTTCCCGAGGAGCAAGACAAAGGTTTCCCCATTGGTGCAACAAGACCGAAGACCTCAAGGATGACAGGGAGGATGTCACCACCAAGCCCACCACCGCTTCATCATCGATCCCATTGCAGGCGAAGACTGCTTTTGTCAGGATAGGAACGTCCTTGTGTTCCTGCTCAAAATGGCCGTTGTGGGATCCCTTCCTGCCTAAACATTTTGGGGGAAGAGGACCCTGGCCGCCTATATAAGTAGCTAGGATTCCCACTACAGAGGGAGATCAATCAGATCTAGAAACTCTGCCCTCGCACAAAGGAGCAAGAAATCTTGCCTCCTGTCCCTCTTGAGCTCTCCACCTTAGATTAGGAACCGCTGCACTCATCCATAATCAAGCCCTCCCGAGGCCAATCCACCAAAACCGGAAGTAGGGTTTTACACCATAAGGTGGCCTGAACCTGGGTAAACTCTTGTGTGCTTTACTTGTTGTCCACTTGAATCTCTTCACCGGACGAGGGCGAGACGCTAGGTAGGCGTGAGTGGGAGAGATCTTCGTTTACGCCCCTGTGTTCTAAAATGTTGGGTTTGCGGAGCCCTTAATCCGACGGGAGGGAGTACAATAGTAGTCTTTGATTGCAATTTTTGTTGGTAGCTTACCAAGCTGACTTCTCGGTGAGTACAATAGTAGTCTAATTGATGAGATTTCAGATTCGAGCCATCTACCGAAAGGGAGAGTGTATAATGTCATCGGGGACTACGTTCAAAACCGAATAAAATAATACTCCATGTACTACCTCCGTCCTGGTTTATTGGTCCTCATTATATTCCGCGTCAAATTTTAACCATAAATTTAACTAATAAAATGTTCATGCATGTCACAAAAAATTATATCATTGGAAACTATGTTTAAATACAAATATAACGATATAATTTTTGTTAACATGTATTTATATTTTATTAGTTAAATATTTAGTCAAAATTAGGCACATATTTTAAAGGGGACCAATAAACCAAGACGGAGGTAGTATTCATTTACAGAGGGAGTACTATATTTTTGTGACATGCATTACTAGATATTGCTAGTCAAATAGACGGACGTGGTAGTACTACTAAATCCACACGGTGGTGCTAGTACTAGTAGTAGTACTACCAATGTGGTAGTACTGTACTACCCGTTGGTCAAATTATTACGTGCTGCTCCTCACGGTGACATGACACGATCCTACGCTGGAGATGACACCTGAGTGTAGGCGTTGTGTTCGGCATACCAATGTCGAAGAGGTCGAGCTTCTTGAGTTGAGGGAGAAGAAGAACAGCTGTGGCATTAATCTGGGGAAAATAACACGAGCTGAAGCTGGCGCAGTGCAGCGTTTGGCCTGAGGCGGAGCATGGCCGGCGGCAGAGAGCGACATCGTCCAGCTTCAAACCTAAGCTCCTCGAGCTGGTCTAGGGCGGGGGATAAGAACCACTCGTCGAACTTGGCTTGGACCTTGCAGTTGGTACTGAACATGCAGATATCAAGGCGTCCGGGTGGCCCAGGGTGCGATGATGGGATATTGGAGACTGCGGCCATGCGTTTGCAATCCCCATCGCAGAGGGAGCTGTCGACGGTGAGGTTAAGGGGGACGCGCCGCCAGGGTGGTCCGCACGGCTGATTTGGTGGGGAGGAGGCCGATGATGACGAGCAGCATGTTGTTGGGGAGGCTGCTGATGAAGTCCAGGCTCGCCGGATGCAGTTTTGGCTCGAGCCGCCACCGCTTCTTGGCTGCCTCGCCGCCCATCTCAACCGGCGGCGACACCAATGTACACGTGTTCTATTGTGTATTGTGTGTTGGGTGTGCCCTGGTGCGTCTTTGTGTGCATGTCGCCGCACAGTGGTGAAGTGTGCACGAGTGCATCCTTCATGTGGAAGAAGTGTGCGCTCAATTTACTAGCGTGCGGGCTGCTACCGCGAGTGGTTTCAACTTTGTTTACTTCACCGCGTGTCAGATGGGCCTCTAGTTTACTTATTTTCACCCACTGCCGCATGGGCCAGCACACGAACATAGAGAAGATGAGCTGACAAGGCATCATGTGGACTGGTTGGCCGGTCAACTGAACAATGTATGGAGCTATACGCTGACATAGTGATCGTATAATCCCTCGGTATAGAGAGATCGAGTAAGAGGGGAGGCCCGTGAGAGATAGTAGAGAGAGAGAAAGAGCTACTCCCTCCATTCGATAATGTGGTTCCTATATTTTTTAAAAGTCAAACTTTTGAAACTTTGACCAAGTTTATAAAGATAATACTTATATCTACAATACCAAAGATAAATGATAGTATGAAGTAAGTACATGTTGTGATGACCCTATGGATCGTTCCAAATGTAAATGTTTTTCTCCACATATACCTGGTCAAACTTTTCTGAGGTTTGACTTTTTAAAGCATCCATATGTTTATGAATGTGAGAGAGTACCTAACTAGAGAGAGAGAGAGAGAGAGAGAGCGTGTGTGTGAAATAGAAAGAGTGAGTGAAAAAAGTGTGTGTGCATGTGTGAAAGAGACATGGACAACACACGATAAAGTAAAGAAATATTGTGTGTGTCTTATACAAACATATCACACATGCCTCTTGGGCCGAGAGAGAAAGGCCCCTAGCACGTGGCCAAGAGAGGTTTGACAAAGAAGGAAGAGAGGTCGAGAGAGACATATGGAGAAAATGCAGATATGGGGAGGAGAGAGTGTATGTTTGTGACAGAGAGATCCCCTGGAGATCTTGATGGAACTACATGGGTGGGAGATTGAGTGACAAGGTGTGTGCGAGATAGAAGATACCCTAAGAGATATCGAGATAGACGTATGGATGGAAGGAGACAATACGTGTGTTCCTGATGGCTAATGAGAGATAGTCATACTTAGGGGGGAGTGCGTGTGCCTATGATGGAGTGATGGATTATGGTACTTAGGGG
>LR738710.1:446061294-446109978 GCA_902687465.1 Secale cereale | reverse complement strand
GGGGGGGGGTGCGTGTCACATAGAGAGAGAACAAGGACGGAGAGTGTTAGATGGGTCTATGTAGCGCGAGCGAGATATGTGTATGTGTGAACCAGGGAGATATACAGTTTGAGAGAGATAGAGGAGCCCCGATGCGGCTGATCAATGGTGCTTCAGATAGCTGAGAGGGGAAAGAGATACTCCGTCTGTTTGATAATGCAGTGCATATAATTTTTTTAGAAATCAAACTTTGGAAACTTTGACCAGGTTTACGCAAATTTTATTTATATCTACAATACCAAAGATACATCATACGAAACTACATCTCATGATGAAGTAATGATATATGTTTGCCGTTCTAGATTTAAATGTTTTTATCCACATACATGGTCAAACTTTGTGATGTTTGACTTTTCAATAAATCTATATGCTATGGACCGAAGAGAGTGCCTAAGTCGAGAGAGATCAAGTGTGTGTGAAGGAGAATGAGTGAGTGTGCAAAAAGAGTGTGTGTGTGTGTGAAAGAGAAATGGACAACAAACGATAAATTAGAGAGAGAGAGAGAGAGAGAGTGTGTGTGTGTGTGTGTGTGTGTGTGTATGTTCGTTTCTTATGCAAACATATCACGCATGCATATCCGAGATAGAAAAGCGAGGTTAGGAGATACACGAAGATAGCTAGTGTGTGATTGTTTGTAACAGAGAGAAACACCCCTATAGCACATGTCCAATAGAGTTCCGGCCAACAAGGGACAAAGGTCAAGAGGGACGCATGGAGAAGATGGACGCATGGGGAGGGAGAGAGGGTGTGTTAGTGATAGAGAGATCTGGTCGAGATCGTGAGGGTACTATATGGCTGAGAGATCGAGGGACAAGGTGTTTGTGCGATAGAAAGATGCGCCGGGAGAAATCGAGATAGACCAAGTGAGGGAAAGAGACAATGCACATGTTTGCGATGAAGACTAAGAATTAGTCATATACATATAGGGGACTGCGTGTGCCTACAGTTGAGTTGGAGACAATCATACTTGTCTAGGCAAGATATTGTGTGTGTGTGCATGTGAGATGGAGAGAAAACGAGGGAGAGAGGGAGAATTTTAGATGGGTCTATTGAGTGTGAGTGAGATATGCATGTGTATGTGTGACCCAAGGAGATGGAGTGTTTGAGAGAGAGAGAGAGAGAGAGAGAGAGAGAGAGAGAGCAAAGAGCTACGAGGCGGCAAAGTGATGCGTGAGAGAGTTACGGGCAACGAGCCAGGGAATTTTTGTGTGTACGATGAGTGCACCCAAGATATTTAGCTTCTACTAAAGAATCATACATAGTGTGCCAGAGAGACCTATACATGGAGTGTGCATGCGAACTAGAAAGACCCCTCCCTCCCGCACACACACAGATAGAGAGAGAGGAAGAGGGACCGACAAGGTTTGCGTTTGGATGTGTGCGATAGAATTGAAGATTTTCGGCAAGAGAGAGAACAGAAGTCCGGGAGAGGGGGGTCGCGTTTATGCATCAAAAATTTGAATTGGAGAACAAGTTGTATGCATTCCACACATGAACGGAGATATGCGTATGAAACAAGTTCACTAATTTAACTTTCAACATGTTCATGGAGTACTATAATGATGTACAACATACTACTCAATTGAGGTGTTAAGTATTGGATTTAGTTCACTTTGGCCTGGTGAATGAGCTATTTTGTTGAATCGAGATATTTCATTTTGGATTTGATTCCCATTTTTGAGTGGGTCAACTACTTGTCATATAGTCAATCGTTAGCAACGAGCATGTAAAAACACATTAGTCCCGAGCATCATCTCACCATCTAAAACAAAAGTGGCAAGCTAATATTTCAAAATTTGATTTGAATCGACTTGGTAAGGTAGACGTGGATGCTCGTTCTCCCAAAATTTGAACGAACTGCTAAACACCCTCCGCTTAGTGGAATTCGTCCGAGCAAATCAATGGGAGACGTGAAATTACCGGCCTATGTGGGACACACATCAATTGTCCTGTTGTACATCGAGGGTAGGTTCGTAACTTCATCCAAGCGCGCCTTCTCCTCGGCAGAAATGATAGGTGCCGAATAATTCATAAACCATGGGCGGCAAAACACCCTCTCATCGGCCAAAATCGCTCGCGCTGACTATTTCAACACAAGCCCTCCCCGCCCGAAATCGCTCATGCCCACTATTTGAAATCACACCCTCCTCACCCTAAAATGCTCACGCCCACTATTTGGGGGAAGCAAAGTTACTCTACTATCCCCGACCCTTAGTACACAGACCCAAGCCCAGAAGCCTAAAGGCAGGGGTAGAACTGTAACTCCCCCTCCCCACACATTTCACACAAATGCCTCCGTAAGACATGGTTCCCCCTCCCAATTCCCCATTCATACATCATGGGCGCCAAATCACCTTCTCCCCGAAAGCTCCCTTCTCCTCAGCCACGTAACCTCAACCCCTCTTGAAGGAAATATGCCCTGGAGGCAATAATAATGATGTTATTTATATTTCCTTATATCATGATAAATGTTTATTATTCATGCTAGAATTGTATTAACCGGAAACTTAGTACATGTGTCAATACATAGACAAAATAGAGTGTCCCTAGTATGCCTCTACTAGACTAGCTCATTGATCAAAGATGGTTATGTTTCCTAGCCATAGACATGAGTTGTCATTTGATCAACGGTATCACATCATTAGGAGAATGATGTGATGGACAAGACCCATCCGTTAGCTTAGCAACTTGATCGTTTAGTTTTACTACTATTGCTTTCTTCATGACTTATACATGTTCCTATTACTATGAGATTATGCAACTCCCGAATACCGGAGGAACACCTTGTGTGCTATCAAATGTCACAACGTAACTGGGTGATTATAAAGATGATCTATAGGTGTCTCCGAAAGTGTTTGTGGTGTTGGCATAGATCGAGAATAGGATTTGTCACCCCGAGTGTCGGAGAGGTATCTCTGGGCCTCTCGATAATACACATCATAATAAGACTTGCAAGCAAATGACTAATGAGTTATTCACGAGATGATGTATTATGGAACGAATAAAGAGTCTTGTTGGTGACGTGATTGAACTAGGTATGATGATACCGACGATCAAATCTCGGGCAAGCAACATACTGATGACAAAGGGAACAACTTATGTTGTTATGCGGTTTGACCGATAAAGATATTCGTAGAATATATAGGAACCAATATGAGCATCCAGGTTCCGTTATTGGTTATTGAACCAAGATGAGTCTCGGTCATGTCTACATAGTTCTCGAACCAGTAGGGTCTGCACGCTTAACATTCGATGACGATCGGTATTATGAGTTTATGTGTTTTGATGTACCGAAGGTAGTTCGGAGTCCCGCATGTGATCACATACATGACGAGGAGTCGCTGAATGTCTGAGACATAAAGATTGATATACTGGACAGCTATATTCGGACGCCGGAAGTGTTCTGGGTGATTTCAGAGAAAACCGGAGTGCCGGAGGGTTGCCGGAACCCCCTCGGGAGAACTAATGGGCCACATGGGCCTTAGTGGAGAGAGAGGGCCGGCCAGGGCAGGCCGCGCGCGCCCACCCCCTCTGGTACGAATTGCACTAGGGATGGGCGCCCCCCTTTTTCTTCTCCCTCTCCTCCTTCCTTTTCCCCTCCTAGTAGGAGTGGGAAAGGGGAGTCCTACTCCTACTAGGATGAGGACTCCTCCTCTCCTTGGGCATGCCATAGGGGCCGGCCGGCCCTCCCCCTTGCTCCTTTATATACGGGGGCAGGTGCACCCTAGGCCACACAAGTTAACATCAGTTTTAGCCGTGTGCGATGCCCCCCTCCACATATACACACCTCGATCATATCGTTGCAGTGCTTAGGCGAAGCCCTGCGTCGGTAGCTTCATCATCACCGTCACCACGCCGTCGTGCTGACGAAACTCTCCCGTGACACTCAAATGGATCAAGAGCTCATGGGACGTCATCAAGCTGAACGTGTGCTGAATGCGGAGGTGCCGTACGTCGGTGCTTGGATCAGTTGGATCGCGAAGACGATGGACTACATCAACCACGTCACTAGACGCTTCCGCTTTCGGTTACGAGGGTTCGTAGACACACTCTCCCCTCTCGTTGCTATGCTTATCCTAGATAGATATTGCGTGATCGTAGGATGAAATACTACGTTCCCCAACAGTGGCATGATACGTCTATTTTGCATCATGCTTATAAGTTGATATTTATTGCATTATGGGATGTTCATACATGTTTTGTCACAATACTTATGCCTTTTCTCTCTTATTTTGCAAGGTTTACATGAAGAGGGAGAATGCCGGCAGCTGGAATTCTTGGCTGGAAATGGAGCAAACTCTGGAAACCTATTCTGCACAACTCCAAAAGCCCTGAAACTCCACAGAACATCGTTTCGGAAAATATAAAAAATATCTGGTGGAAGAAACCCACGAGAGGGGCCACTAGCTGGCCTCCCAGGGCGCGCCCTTGCCTCGAGGGCCAGCCGGCAGGCCCCCTAAGACCACCTTCTCTTATATGAAGTGTTTTCACCTGGAAAAAACAGAGGAGGCTTTCGGGACCATACGCCGCCGTCTCGAGGCAAAATCGAGGCGGAAACCAATCTAGGGCTCCGGCAGAGCTGTTCTATTGGGGATACTTCCCTCCGGGAGGGGGAAATCGTCACCGCCGTCATCACCAACAACTCTCCCATCTCGGGGAGGGCTATCTTCATGAACATCTTCACCAGCACCATCTCCTCTCAAACCCTAGTTCATCTCTTGTATCCAATCTTTGTACCCAAACCTCATATTGGTACCTGTGGGTTGCTAGTAGGGTTGATTACTCCTTGTAGTTGATGCTAGTTGGTTTATTTGGTGGAAGATCATATGTTCAGATCCATTATGCATATTAATACCCCTTTGATCATGAACAATATTATGTCTTGTGAGTACTTACTTTTGTTCCTGAGGACATGGGAGAAGTCTTGCTATTAGTAGTCATGTGAATTTGGTCTACATGACACTTCACCATTATTTGGGACTAGAGGGAGGCATTGGGAAGTAATAAGTAGATGATGGGTTGCTAGAGTGACAGAAGCTTAAACCCTAGTTTATGCGTTGCTTCGTAAGGGGCTGATTTGGATCCATATGTTTCAGGCTATGGTTAGGTTTACCTTAGTACTTCTTTTGTAGTTGCGGATGCTTGCATTAGAGGTTAATCATAAGTGGTAGTCTTGTCCAAGTAAGGGCTGCACCCAAGGACCGGTCCACCCACATACCAAATTATCAAAGTACCGAACGCGAATCCGACGGTCGTGATGAAAACTAGCTCGACGATAATTCCCATATGTCCTCGGGAGCGCTTTCCTTGCATAAGAGTTTGTCCAGGCTTATCCTTTGCTACAAACAGGATTGGGCCACCTTGCTGCACCTTATTTATTTTTACCTTTTATAAGTTGCTACCAATTATCTTATCACAAAGCGATACGTTACCTATAATTTCAGTGCTTGCAGAAAATACCTTACTGAAAACTGCCTATCATTTCCTTCTGCTCCTCGTTGGGTTCGACACTCTTACTTATCGAAAGGACTACGATAGATCCCCTACACTTGTGGGTCATCAAGACACTTTTCTGGCGCCATTGCCGGGGAGTGAAGCGCCTTTGGCAAGTGGAATTGGTAAGGAAAAATTTATATAGTGTGCTGAAATTTATTATCACTTGTTACTATGGCTCAAAATCCTTTGAGGGGCTTGTTCGGGGTATCTTCAACCCGAGCAGAAGAGCAAAGAGTTGCTCCTCAACCTACTGCACCTATTGAAAATGTTTGCTTTGAAATTCCTTCGGGTATGATTGATAAACTGCTTGAAAATCCATTTACAGGAGACGGAACACTTCACCCCGATTTACATCTAATCTATGTGGATGAAGTTTGTGGA
Source organism: Secale cereale (assembly GCA_902687465.1). Lineage (NCBI taxonomy): Eukaryota > Viridiplantae > Streptophyta > Magnoliopsida > Poales > Poaceae > Secale > Secale cereale. The sequence goes on along the minus strand of LR738710.1, from coordinate 446,104,062 downwards.
TTGTTTAAGCTTGCAGGTATGCCCGAGGATGTTATTAAGAAGAAGGTATTCCCTTTATCTTTGAAGGGAGATGCCTTGACATGGTTTAGGCTATGCAATGATATGGAGTCATGGAACTACAATCGTCTGAAGTTGGAATTTCATCAGAAGTTCTACACTATGCACCAGGTTCATCGTGATCATAATTATATTTATAATTTCCAGCCTCGCGAAGGAGAAAGCATCGCTCAAGCTTGGGGGAGGCTTAAGTCAATGTTATATTCATTCCCCAATCATGAGCTCTTAAGAGAAATGATTATTTAAAAAATTTATGCTCGACTTTCTCATAATAATCGCTCCATGCTCAATACTTCTTGCTCTGGCTCTTATATGATGAAGACTATTGACTTCAAATGGGATTTATTGGAAAGTATTAAACGCAACTCCAAAGATTGGGATCTCGACGAAGGTAAGGAGTCAGGTATGACCCCTAAGTTTGATTGTGTTAAAGCTTTTATGGATACTGATGTTTCCTGTGAGTTTAGCACTAAATATTGACTTGACTCTGAGATAGTAGCTTCTTTCTGTGAATCCTTCACTACTCATGTTGATCTCCCCAAGGAGAAGTGGTTTAAATACCACCCCCTGTTGAAGTAAAAGTAGTTGAACCTATTAAAGTTGAAGAAAAGTCTATCACTTATAATGTTGATCATGTTATTCCCACTGCTTATATTGAGAAACCACCTTTCCCTGTTAAGATAAAGAATCATGCTCAAGCTTCAACTGTAGTACGTAAGAGTAATACTAGAACACCTACACCCTCTGAGCAAATTAAAGTTGAACCTAGTGTTGCTATGATTAAAGATCTCTTGGTAGAAGATTTACATGGACAAGTTATTTACCTCCAAGAAGAGTCTGCTAGAATAGCCAAACCCAATGCTAGGAATAAACATAAACTGGTTGTAGGCTTACCTGTTATCTATGTCAAGATAGGAGATCATTGCTATCATGGTTTATGTGACGTAGGTGCTAGTGCGAGTATTATCCCTCTTGATTTGTACAACGAAATTATGCATGATATTGCACCTGTTGAGTTAGAAGGGATTGATGTTACTATTAAGCTCGCTAATAGAGATACTATTTCACCAGTTGGGATTGTTAGAGATATTGAAGTCTTGTGTGGGAAGGTTAAATACGCTGCTGATTTTCTTGTTCTTAGTTCCCCACAAGATGCTTTCTGTCCCATTATATTTGGTAGACCCTTCTTGAATACTGTTAATGCCAAGATAGACTGCGTGAAAGACATTATCACTGTTGGACTAGGGGATATGTCTCATGATTTTAACTTTTCTAAATTCCGTAGACAACCCCTTGCAAAGGCACCACCCAGTAAGGATGAAATTATTGGTCTTGCTTCTATTGCCGTCCCACCTAGTGACCCTTTAGAACAATACTTGCTAGACCATGAAAATGATATGCATATGAATGAGAGAAGGGAGATAGTTGAAATATTCCTTACACAAGGACCCGTATTGAAAAACAACTTGCCTGTTGAAATCCTAGGGGACCCTCCTCCACCCAAGGGTTATCCCGTGTTTGAACTTAAACCTTTACCTGATAATCTTAAGTATGTTTATCTTGATGAAAATAAGATATATCATGTTATTATTAGTGCTAACCTTTCACAGTAGGAAGAAGGAAGATTATTGAAAACTCAGAAGAAGCACAGAGCTGCTATTGGATATACTCTGGATGATCTTAAGGGCATTAGTCCCACTATATGTCAACACAAGATAAAATTGGAAGAAAATGCTAAACCAGTTATTGATCATGAGCGACGGTTAAATCCTAAGATGAAAGAAGTGGTGAGGAAGGAAATACTAAAGCTCCTAGAAGCAGGTATTATCTATCCAGTTGCTGATAGTCAGTGGGTAAGTCCTATCCATTGTGTTCCTAAGAAAGGAGGTATGACTGTTGTCTCTAATGATAAAGATGAATTGATCCCGCAAAGGATAATTACAGGTTATAGGATGGTAATTGATTTCCGTAAGTTAAATAAAGCTACTAAGAAAGATCATTACCCTTTGCCATTTATTGATCAAATGCTAGAAAGGTTATCCAAACATACTCATTTCTACTTTCTGGACGGTTATTCCGGTTTCTCTCAAATACCTGTGTCAAAAGGGGATCAAGAAAAGACCACCTTTACTTGTCCTTTCGGTAGCTTTGCTTATAGACGTATGCCTTTTGGTTTATGTAATGCACCTGCTACCTTCCAAAGATGCATGATGGCTATATTCTCTGATTTTTGTGAAAAGATTGTTAAGGTGTTCATGGATGATTTCCCTGTTTACGGAACTTCCTTTGATGACTGCTTAAGCAACCTTGATCGAGTTTTGCAGAGATGTGAAGACACTAACCTTGTCTTGAATTGCGAGAAGTGACACTTTATGGTTAATGAAGGCATTGTCTTGGGACATAAAATTTCTAAAAGAGGTATTGAAGTTGACAAAGCTAAAGTTGACGCTATTGAAAAGATGCCATGCCCAAAGGACATCAAAGGTATACGAAGTTTCCTTGGTCATGCCGGGTTTTATAGGAGGTTCATTAAGGACTTCTCCAAAATCTCCAGGCCCTTGACTAATCTCTTACAAAAAGATATTCCTTTTGTCTTTGATGATGATTGTCTAGAAGCATTTGAAATACTTAAGAAAGCATTGATCTCTGCACCGATTGGCTAGCCTCCTGACTGGAATTTACCCTTTGATATTATGTGCAATGCTAGTGATTATGTTGTAGGAGCTGTTTTAGGGCAAAGAGTTGATAAGAAATTGAATGTTATCCAGTATGCTAGTAAATCTCTAGATAGTGCCCAAAGAAATTATGCTACCACTGAGAAAGAATTTTTAGCAGTTGTGTTTGCTTGTGATAAGTTTAGACCCTATATCGTTGATTCTAAAGTAACTATTCACACTAATCATGCTGCTATCAAATACCTTATGGAGAAGAAAGATGCTAAACCTAGACTTATTAGATGGGTTCTCTTGCTGCAAGAATTTTACTTGCATATTATTGATAGAAAGGGAGTTGAGAACCCCGTAGTAGATAACTTGTCTAGGTTAGAGAATATACTTGATGACCCACAACCTATTGATGATAGCTTCCCTGACGAACAACTAGCTGTCATAAGTACTTCTCGTACTGCTCCATGGTATACTGATTATGCTAATTACATTGTTGCTAAGTTTATACCACCTAGCTTCACATACCAGCAAAAGAAAAAGTTCTTCTATGATTTGAGGCATTACTTCTGGGATGACCCACATCTTTATAAAGGAGGAGATGGTATTATTAGACATTGTGTACCCGAGCATGAACAGGAACGGATTCTACGCAAGTGCCACTCCGAATCTTATGGAGGACACCATGCGGGAGACATAACTGCACACAAGGTATTGCAATCCGGTTTTTATTGGCCTAATCTCTTTAAGGATGCCCGTAAGTTTGTCTTATCATGTGATGAATGTCAAAGAATTGGTAATATTATTAGACGCCAAGAAATGCCTACGAATTATTCACTTGTTATTGAACCATTTGATGTGTGGGGCTTTGATTATATGGGACCTTTCCTGCTCTAATGGGTACACACATATTCTAGTTGTTGTTGATTATATTACTAAGTGGGTAGAAGCTATTCCAACTAGTAGTGCTGATCATAACACCTCTATTAAGATGCTTAAATAAGTTATATTTCCGTGGTTTGGAGGTCCCCAGATATCTAATGACCGATGGTGATTCACACTTTATTCCTGGTGCTTTCCGTAAGATGCTTGCTAAGTATGATGTCAACCATAGAATTGCATCACCGTATCACCCACAAACTAGTGGTCAAGTAGAACTAAGTAATAGGGAGTTGAAATTAATCTTGCAAAAGATAGTTAATAGGTCTAGAAAGAATTGGTCCAAGAAACTAGATGATGCATTATGGGCCTATAGAACTGCATACAAAAATCCTATGGGTATGTCTCCATATAAGATGGTATATGGAAAAGCTTGTCACTTACCTGTTGAGCTAGAACATAAGGCATATTGGGTTGTTAAAGAGCTCAACTACGATTTCAAACTTGCCGGTGAAAATAGGCTATTTGATATTAGCTGTCTAGACGAATGGAGAAGCCAGGCCTATGAGAATGCCAAGCTATTTAAAGAAAAAGTTAAAAGATGGCATGACAAAAGGATACAAAAGCGTGAGTTTAACGTAGGTGATCATGTCTTTCTATTCAACTCTTGTTTAAGATTTTTTGCAGGAAAACTTCTCTCCAAGTGGGAAGGACCTTACATTATCGAGGAGGTCTATCGCTCCGATGCCATAAAAATCAACAACTTCAAAGGAACAAATCCGAAGGTGGTGAATGGTCAAAGGATCAAACATTATATCTCAGGTAATCCTATAAATGTTGAGACTAATATTATTGAAACCATAACCCCGGAGGAATACATAAGGGACACTTTCTAGAACAATTCAGCCTCCGAAAAGGAAAAGGTATGTGATACGGTAAGTAAACCGACTCCAAAACAGTTCTGAAGGCAATTTTTCTCTGTTTTGGAATATTTAGAAAAATAGAAAAATAAACCGCAGTAAGGAAGAGACACGGGGCACCCTCAAGGGTAGGGGGCACCCCCCCCCTTCCCAGGGCGCGCCCCCCTACCTCGAGGGCACCCCGTGTGTCCCCTGGACTCTGTTTTCTTATGGCTTACTCCTTTCGTTCGAGAAAAATTCATTATATATACTCCCGAAGGTTTTGACCTCTGTATCATGCAAAAATCCTTTGTTTTCGTTTCAAGCTTTTCCTGTCACAGAGAAAGTCAACATGTCGTCCCAGGATTCGGAAGGAGAAAGCTATGTGGCTGACTTCCTGGCTGATCCTAAGGTCTATGGTGACTTGGAGCATTATGGGTGGACCACGGAGGAAGAAGAGGACCATGATCCCAAGGAGAAGGATTGGACCAGCTCAAAGGAAGATGAATTCCCACTGCCTCAACCGGGGGACATGCATGTGGAGTTCAAAAAGTCAAGCCTCCCGAACAGAGTAAAGAAGCCTAAGATCCAATTTATCCCTTTTAACCTCTTGTAGGAAAACAAGCAGGCATTATGCAAGAAGATATTAAACCTTGAGCAAGAGATCAATGAGCTAAAGGAGCAAAATTCTGCCCTTAAGCGTAAGCTGACGAAGAAGTCATCATCACCAACCCCGAAGAAGGAGGCATAATCATATGGGTATGGGCACTCCCCTTGGCAACTGCAAAGCTTGGGGGAGTGATCCTGGTATCGTATCACCATCACTCATATCTTTACCGTTTTACTTAGTTCGATCCTTTTGTTAGTATCTTGATCTATTAGAATAAAGTTAGCATGATCTAGTTGTGAGCTTTTGCTTTGTGGGCTTTATCCTTTGTAATCGAGTTCGTGAACTATATAATAAAGATTAGTGTTGAGTCGAGGGCTTGATTTCCTCACATGGGTCATGATACAAGGAAGAAAACATAAAAAGTAGCACAGAGATCATATCGATCTTGTGGGAAGTAATGACTTCACATACAAGAGTATGATAAATAAAAGTTGTTGGGAGGTGACAAACATAGTTTTGGTCATCGTTGCAATTAATAGGAAGTAATAAAAGAAGAGAGGCTTCACATACAAATATACTATCTTGGACATCTTTTATGATTGTGAGCACTCATTAAAGTATGACATGCTAAAAGAGTTGATGTTGGACAAGGAAGACAACATATGTCTTCTTATATCTGAAATAAAGTATATTGTCATGGATCTTCCAACATGTTGAGCTTGCCTTTCCCTCTCATGCTAGCCAAAACTCCTCGCACTAAGTAGAGATACTACTTGTGCTTCCATATATCCTTAAACCCAGTTTTGCCATGAGAGTCCACCATACCTACCTATGGATTGAGAAAGAACCTTCCAAGTAAGTTGTCATGTTGCAAATCCGCTAAAATATGCATGATTTATTAGTATGGGAGATATTAGCTTTATCCGAGCTTGTGATATGGAAGTAATAAAAGTGACGGACTGCATAATAAAGGTCCTTATCACAAGTGGCAATATAAAGCGAAGTTCTTCTATGCTAAGACTTTGTGCATGCAACCATAAAAACACATGACAACCTCTGCTTCCCTCTGCGAAGGGCCTATCTATTATTCCTGTCTTATAAGTGTCAAGGTGAGACCCGCCTTTCCTTTTTACATTTTATCCTCTGGCCAGCACATTGTGTTGGAAAGATCCAGACATATATACCCACTTGGATGTAAGTTTTCATGATATATTACTGTTGACATTACCCTTGAGGTAAAAGGTTGGGAGGCAACACCATAAGCCCCTATCTTTGTTTGTGTCTGATTAAAACTCCATAAACATAAATATTGCGTGAGTGTGAGCAATTGTGAAAGACTATATGATAGTTGAGTATGTAGGCTTGCTGAAAAGCTCTTATATTGACTCTTTCCGATGTTACGATAAATTGCAATTGCATCAATGACCGAGACCAAAGTTTGTCAGTTTCCAATGAAGTTTATGATGCACACTTGATATTGTGGATGAATTGTTACTTTAGCATAAGAATCATATGACTATATTTATTTAATTTGTTTTTATGAGAATGATCATGATGCCCTCATGTCTGTATTTTGTTTTTATTGGCACCTCCATCTCTAAACATGTGGACATATTTTTCGATATCGGCTTTCGCTTGAGGACAAGCGAGGTCTAAGCTTGGGGGAGTTGATACGTCCATTTTGCATCATGCTTATAAGTGGATATTTATTGCATTATGGGCTGTTCATACATGTTTTGTCACAATACTTATGCATTTTCTCTCTTATTTTGCAAGGTTTACATGAAGAGGGAGAATGCCGGAAGCTAGAATTCTAGGCTAGAAAAGGAGCAAACTCTGGAAACCTATTCTGCACAACTCCAAACGCCCTGAAACTCCACAGAACATCGTTTCGGAAAATATAAAAAATATTTGGCGGAAGAAACCCACGAGAGGGGCCACCGGCTGGCCTCGAGGGTGGGGGCGCGCCCCCCTTCCCAAGGCGCGCCCCCTGCCTCGAGGGCCAGCCGGCAGGCCCCCTAAGCCCATCTTCTCCTATATGAAGTGTTTTGACCTAGAAAAAAATCAGAGGAGGCTTTCGAGACCAGACGCCGTCGTCTCGAGGCGGAACCGAGGCGGAAACCAATCTAGGGCTCCGGCAGAGCTGTTCTGTCGGGGATACTTCCCTCCGGGAGGGGGAAATCGTCACCGCCGTCATCACAAACAACTCTCCCATCTCGGGGAGGGCTATGTTCATCAACATCTTCACCAGCACCATCTCCTCTCAAACCCTAGTTCATCTCTTGTATCCAATCTTTGTACCCAAACCTCAGATTGGTACTTGTGGGTTGCTAGTAGTGTTGATTACTCCTTGTAGTTGATGCTAGTTGGTTTATTTGGTGGAAGATCATATGTTCAGATCCATTATGCATATTAATACCCCTCTGATCATGAACAATATTATGTCTTATGAGTAGTTACTTTTATTCCTGAGGACATGGGAGAAGTCTTGCTATTAGTAGTCATGGTAATTTGGTCTTCGTTCGATATTTTGAAGAGATGTATGTTGTCTCTCCTCTAGTGGTGTCATATGAATGCCAACTACATGACACTTCACCATTATTTGGGACTAGAGGGAGGCATTGGGAAGTAATAAGTAGATGATGGGTTGCTAGAGTGACAGAAGCTTAAACCCTAGTTTATGCGTTGCTTCGTAAGGGGCTGATTTGGATCCATATGTTTTAGGCTATGGTTAGGTTTACCTTAGTACTTCTTTTGTAGTTGCGGATGCTTGCATTAGAGGTTAATCATAAGTGGTAGGCTTGTCCAAGTAAGGGCTGCACCCAAGCACCGGTCCACCCACATACCAGAATATCAATGTACCGAACGCGAATCAGACGGTCGTGATGAAAACTAGCTCGACGATAATTCCCATATGTCCTCGGGAGCGCTTTACCTTGCATAAGAGTTTGTCCAGGCTTATCCTTTGCTACAAACAGGACTGGGCCACCTTGCTGCACCTTATTTATTTTTACCTTTTATAACTTGCTACCAATTATCTTATCACAAAGCGATACGTTACCTATAATTTCAGTGCTTGCAGAAAATACCTTACTGAAAACTGCCTATCATTTCCTTCTGCTCCTCGTTGGGTTCGACACTCTTACTTACCGAAAGGACTACGATAGATCCCCTACTGGTCATCATGGCATCAGAGCCAGGTCTATGCGTAGATGATATGCACGAGTAGAACACAATGAGTTGTGGGCGATAATAGTCATACTGCTTACCAGCATGTCATTCTTTGATTCGGCGGTATTGTGAGATGAAGCAGCATGGACCGACTTTACGCGTACGCTTACGCGAGACTGGTTTCATCGTTATGAGCACTCGTTTCTTAAAGGTGACATGCGGGTGTCTGTCTCTCTCACTTTAGTTGAATCGAGTGTGGCTACGCTCTGTCCTTGTGAAGGTTACAACAGCACACTTGACGAAAAATCGTTGTGGTTTTGTATGCGTAGGTAAGAACGGTTCTTGCTAAGCCCGTAGCAGCCACGTAAAACTTGCAACAACAAAGTAGAGGACGTCTAACTTGTTTTTGCGGGGCATGTTGCGATGTGATATGGGAAAGACGTGATCAGTTATACGTTATTGTATGAGATGATCATGTTTTGTAAAGTTATCGGCAACCGGCGGGAGCCTTATGGTTGTCTCTATATTGTATGAATTGCGAAAGCCATGTAATCGCTTTACTTTATCACTATGAGTTAGCGATAGTAGTAGTAGCAATAGTTGACGAGACGACCACGACACTATGATGAAGATCATGGTGTCAAGCCGGTGACAATGGAGATCATGACGATGCTTTGGAGATGGAGATCAAAAGCACAAGATGATGATGGCCATATCATGTCACATATTTTGATTGCATATGATGTTTATCTTATTATGCTTCTTATTTTGCTTAGTACGGCAGTAGCATTATAAGATGATCCCTTATAAAATTTCGAGGTACAAGTGTTCTCCCTAAGTATGCACCATTGCGAAAGTTTGTCGTGCCGAGACACCAAGTGATGATCGTGTGTGACAAGCTCTACGTTCAAACACAACGGGTGTAAGAGAGTTTTGCACATGCCGAATACTCGGGTTAAACTTGACGAGCCTAGCATGTACAGACATGGCCTCGGAACACTGGAGTCGAAAGGTCGAGCGTGAATCATATAGTTGATATGATCAACATAAGATGTTCACCATTAAATACTACACCATCTCACGTGATGATCGGACATGCTTGAGTTAACTTGGATCACGCGATCATTTAGATGACCAAAGGGATGTCTATCTAAGTGGGAGTTATTTAGTAATATGATTAATTGAACTTTAATTTATCATGAACTTAGTCCTGATAGTTTTTTGCACATCTATATTGTTTTACATCAATGGCCCATGCTACCGTTCCCTTGAATTTTAATGCGCTCCTAGAGAAAGTTAAGTTGAAAGATGATGGTAGCAACTACACGGACTAGGTCCGTAACTTGAGGATTATTCGCATTGATGTACAGAAGAATTATGTCCTGGAAGCACTGCTAGGTGACAGGCCTGCCGCAGGATCAACTCCGGACGTTATGAACGTTTGGCATGCTCGTTCTCATGACTACTCGATAGTTCAGTGTGCCATGCTTTACAGCTTAGAATTGGGACTTCAAAGATGTTTTGAACATCATGAAGCATATGAGATGTTCCAAGAGTAGAAGTTAATATTTCAAGCAAATGCCCGAATTGAGAGATATGAAGTCACCAATAAGTTCTATAGCTGCAAGATGGAAGAGAACAATTCTATCAGTGAACACTTGCTCAGAATGTCTGGGTACTACAATCATATGACTCAACTTGGTTGAAAAGTTGATGAAGATAGTGCTATTGATAGAGTTCTTCAATCACTGCCACCAAGCTATAAAGGCTTCGTTATGAACTATAATATGCAAGGGATGCAAAATACAATTCTCGAGCTCTTCGCAATTGTCGGTGTACTAAAGTAGGGGTACCTTAGTATCCCGAACTTGTGCACGGGCAGTAGCAGCGTCCCGTGGCAGGGCTTGCCGCGCGTCCGCCAAGGCCCACCGAGGTTCCTTTGAAACCATTCAAGAACAAAGTATCTAAGTCAGAGAAACAAAACCCCGGCAAGAGGAGCTTGCCGGGAAGGCCGTTCCAGGCTCAAGACCACCCCTTTGAAACAAGACCCTCGCAAGAGGAGCTTGTCAGGAAGGCCAAGCATGGCACTTCAGGAGACTTGCCGCGACGCGCCGTGCGTCGCGGCAAGGCCCGGAGAGCGACAAGCTTCCGGGCGCGGCAAGGTAGCGGCCGCGGCAAGGCGCTTGCCGCGGCAGGCTTCCACTGTGTGCCCGCGCTCCAGCTCATCCGGCCACGCGTCGCCCTGGGGCCCTTCCAGGGGCACGCGACGGAAGGCTGTGCAGCCTGGGGTACACGGTGGCAAGCTACAATGACGAGGCCACCATCGTGGCGAACGGAGACGCCCCGACGGACGCTTTTTGCACTGTTTGGGGCGACGGCGACGGGCATTCAATGCCCTTGTCCCCCACCGTCAGGGTTAGGTACAAAGCACTGTACATACACTGTTCCAACTACCACCATTTTTACGTTTTTACCCTCTACCGCGTTGCCACCTGTCGGTGACCCATTCGACCTATAAAAGGAGGCCCATGCGCAACGTAGAGGAGGTTCGGATCCACGATCACTCCCACGATCGGTGTAGCTAGCGATAAGCACTGTAGCTCTTCTTGCTCCCGAGCCAAGAACACAATACAAACCAAGGCAGGAGTAGGGTTTTATGCCTCCGTGCGGCCCGAACCTGGGTAAACTGCCCGCGTGCTCGCCTCGATCCGCTCTTCGTGCTCCCTCCGCTCCCTTGCCGTACCGAAAAGGGGCTCCGGTCCCATAGGTATTCGTGGGCGATCAGTTTCCCCAAAATCTTTGGCGCGCCAGGTAGGGGGGCGTCGAGGCTGTGCGAACCTGATCCGGCGTTCACGCGGGCGAAATCTTCAGCAACTTCATCCACATGCCGCCGAAGAAGAAGGCTTCAGAGGTAGCAGGCCCGTCCGCGTCGATCCCACCACCGCCGGAGCCAACGGCTGGTGGGGTAGACGCTGGCGGAAGGGAGGACGCCGACGAGGAAACTCACGGCATCACCAAGTCCAAGGACAAGACGGACGACCGGGCGCATTCCAAGACCGCGGCGTCCGTGCACGCACCGCGCCCCTCTCAGGAGGTGCCGGACCGGCAGCGACGTGGTACACAAAGTACCATCCGCTTGCTGGGCCAAGGTCAAGTTGGTGGGTCACGGGACGCTCAAGGCCAACATGCTCGCACGAGCAAGGCGCGGTCGCCGGGACGAGACCCTGCTCCTTCTAACGCAGTTAGAAGTCCGAGCATATCTCGCTCCTCGAACCGCTCGCCACCGCTCCCCTCCACTCCAGCAGAAGCTCTAGCTCGAGCTCAGCTGCTCCTCAATTTCCCTCCAGCGGTAGACAAGGCCGAAGACTGGAGGGCCACCATCCAAAGCCTCATCGCCTTCGCCAACAACGACACGCCGCAGCAGCCGACGACATCGCGGCCGCGGCAAGTCAGCCAGGCGCGGGCTGATGGCGACAAGACCGCCGGGGGTGCAACTACCGTGCACTCCCCGCCCCGAAGGCCGAAATCGCCGACTCGCCGGATCAACATCGACGATGACTCCACGGCGTCGTCGGATCTGCGGGCTCGCCGCGATCAACGCCAAGTCCTTGATGACAGACGACAAGAGGACGCTCGAACCCGCTTCGAGCGTCAAAGAGAAGTGCGACGACAGTCCGACCAGCGCGCTGGGCCCGCTGTCGAAATGCACGCGCCCGGAGAACCAGGCGACTTGCCGTACGCGGCGGGTTGCCCTGCGTTCACCCTTGAGCTGCGGCAAGTCCAGTGGCCCAGCATGAAGAACTTCAAGCCCGACGTACCCGAGAAGTACGACGGCAAGACTCATCCGTCAGAGTTCCTCAGCATCTACACCCTTGCGGTGCAGGCTGCCGTGGGACGAGACAAGAAGATATTGGCAAACTACTTCCCGCTCGTGCTCAAGCCGAACGTCAGATCTTGGCTCATGCACTTGCCGGAAAACTCCATCTCTTCTTGGGCTGACCTGTGCCATCAGTTTGTCGGCGCCTTCACGGGTGGCCACAAGCCCCATGGCTAGGAAAGCGACCTTCATATACTCGCCCAGAAGGAAGGAGAGTCACTGCGAAAGTACATCCAGAGATTCAGCCGCGTCCAGCACAACATCCCGGACGTCCACCCTGCCGCATTTATCAGCGCGTTCCACCAGAACGTGCGTAACCGCAGGATGAGGGAGGAAATGGCGATGTGCAAGATCCGAGACGTCAGCGAGCTTTATGCCCTGGCCGACAAGTGCGCACGCGCTGAAGAGGGGAGGAGACTCCCCGGAGAGGATACTGGAGCAGGAGGGACGGATAGTGAGGATGCCGCCCCGGCAAGGAAGAACCGGCGGCGGAACAACAAGAAAAAGAAGAACAAGGAAGTACTAGTCGTTGAGCAGTCCGGCAAGGAGGCTGGCGCCAAGAAAGCTTGGGCTGGTGGCTCCGGCAAGGAAGCTACCACCATAGCGGCCGCCGACAAGCAGGACGGCTCCGACAAGCAGTACTGCAAGATCCACCGCACCAAGGGCCACGATCTCCAGAACTGCAAAAGGGTCGAGTACCTCGTCGAACAGCAGAAGGCTGAGTACGAGCGACGCGACAAGGAGAAGGCCCAGGGAGGTGGAGGAGAGTCCGGCAAGAAGCGGCCATTCAATGGCCGGGGAGGACGCCGCGGCAAGGCCAAGCAGCGGCAAGGAGATAGGCCTCCCCGCGGCCGCGACAAGGACGAAGACGAAGACGACGACGAAGACATGGATGACGGAGACAACAACGAGCAAGAGTTCCAGAAGGCCACAGAAGTTCTGCATACTTCCCACCGCCAACTCAAACAATGCGTGCGGGAAGTTAATGTGGCAGAGCCACCCGTCGAGTCGTGCAAACTCCTGAAGTGATCCAGCACGCCCATCATTTTCGACATTGAGGACCACCCTGACCGCACAACTGCGGTCGGGTGTTTGCCGATGTTGGTTTCACCAACCATCTGCAACCTCAAGGTCACCAAGATGCTAGTTGACGGCGGGGCCGGCCTGAACCTGATCTCCTCTGCTGTGATCCAGAAACTACAGATCCCCGACAGCGAGCTTGAGGAAACCGGCACGTTCCAAGGGATCAACCCGGGAAGGAGCAAGCCGAAGGGGAAGATCACACTGCCAGTGACTTTTGGCGGAGAGCTGAATTTCAGGACTGAGAGGATCACCTTTGACGTTGCTGATATCCCGTTGCCATACAATGGGATACTTGGCCGTCCGGCGCTCGCCAAGTTCATGGCAGCCTCTCATTACGCCTACAACATGCTCAAGATGCCAGGCCCGATAAGCGTCATCTCTGTCCCCGGCGACAAGAAGGACACGCTTATCTGTGCCGACAAGATTTACCGGGACGCAGCAGCCGCAACGGACGACAAGGCACTTGCCGCTGAAGCTCCCGGGGGGGAAGAACAAGACCAAGTCCGGCAAGAGCTCTGGGGTCCACTCCGGCAAACGCACCTCCTCGGAGTGCTGCGCTGCCGTCGAGGATGCACCATCGAGCTCCACCGGCAAGTCCAAGAAGGGAATGGCAGCTCCGCCTGCAACCAAGAAGGTGTCCGCCAAGGAGGACGGCACTGGTGGTACCTTCGTCATCAGTGCCACGCTCGATCCTAAATAGGAAAGCGCGCTCGTTGCTTTCCTGCGGGCGAACGTCGACGTGTTTGCATGGCAACCGTCTGACATCCCCGGTGTTCCCAGGAAAGTGATTGAGCATAAGCTTGTCGTTTATCCTCACGCGCGGCCCGTCAAGCAGAAGGTCAGAAAGCAAGCGGTGGAGCGCCAAGAGTTTATCGTTGAAGAAATCAAGAAGCTGGAAGCGGCAGGCCTTGTCAGAGGTGTACTTCATCCCACGTGGCTGGCCAACCCTGTTGTCGTGCGCAAAGCAAATGGGAAGTGGAGGCTTTGTATAGACTTCATAGATGTGAATAAAGCTTGTCCAAAAGATCCATTTCCCTTGCCGCGCATTGACCAGATTGTTGACTCCATGGCTGGATGTGAGTTGCTTTCATTTCTTGATGCATACTCCGGATACCACCAGATATTTATGGCTGAAGAAGATGTAGAGAAGACCGCATTCATTACTCCATGTGGCACTTACTGCTTCATACGCATGCCCTTTGGATTGAAGAATGCCGGTTCAACGTTTGCAAGGGTAGTCCGCACTGCTTTTGAGCCGCAAATACACAGGAATGTAGAAGCTTACATGGATGATATAGTGATCAAGAGCAAGGACAAGGATACTCTGATTCAGGATCTAGATGAAACCTTTGTGAATCTGCGCAAGATACAACTCAAGCTCAACCCCGAGAAGTGCGTGTTCGGAGTCCCCTCCGGCAAGCTTCTCGGGTTCTTTGTGTCCCAGAGGGGGATTGAAGCCAACCCCGACAAGATCAAAGCCATCGAGCAGATCGAAGCTCCGAAGCGCGTCAAGGATGTGCGAAGGCTTGCCGGCTGCGTGGCTGCTCTCAACAGGTTCATTTCTAAGTCTGCAGAACGCGCCCTGCCGTTTTTCAAAATCTTGAAAAAGGCAGGTCCAATGAAATGGACTCCGGAAGCGAAGGCGGCGCTGCAAGATTTGAAAAGGTACCTGTCCTCCACTCCAATACTCGTCACACCTAGGCCACAAGAGAAGTTGCTGTTGTACTTGGCGGCAACCAATCAAGTGGTTAGTGCTGCATTGGTAGCGGAAAGGGAGGCAGATGAGGAGCCCACAGCCCCGGCAAGTACGTCCAGCGACAAGCAGGGGGCTTCCCCGACAAGCTCTGGCCCCGACAAGGATGAGTCTGCGCAGATGCAAGAAGAGGTGCGGAAGAAGATGGTACAGTGCCCAGTTTATTTTGTCAGTTTCCTCTTGCAGGGGGCTAGGTCAAGATACTCTGGGGTGCAGAAGCTGCTCTTCGGCCTCCTCATGGCCTCGAGAAAGCTGCGCCACTACTTCCAAGCACATGAGATAACGGTGGTCACTCGCTTTCCGCTGAAAAGGATATTGCAAAATCCAGAAGCAACAGGCAGGATTGTCGAGTGGGCACTGGAGCTGTCAAGCTTTGGTCTCAAGTTTGAAAGTACTTCAACTATTCAGAGCAGAGCATTGGCAGAGTTCATAGCAGAATGGACACCAACGCCAGACGAAGAAATTCCAGAGACAAGCATCCCCGTCAAAGAAGCGAGCAAAGAATGGATAATGTATTTCGATGGTGCCTTCTCGCTGCAAGGCGCCGGTGCTGGTGTGCTGCTTATCGCACCCACCGGAGAACACCTCAAGTACGTCGTCCAAATGCACTTTCCCAAGGAGCAAGCAACAAACAGTACTGCAGAGTATGAAGGTTTGCGTGCCGGTCTCAGAATCGCAGCAGAGCTTGGGATCAAGAAGCTGGTCATGCGGGGTGATTCGCAGTTGGTCGTCCGCCAAGTAAACAAGAGGTATCAGAGTCCATTGATGGAAGCTTACGTCGATGAAGTGAGAAAGCTTGAAGAGCACTTTGAAGGCCTACAGATGGAGCACGTTCCAAGAGCTCAAAATGACGTCGCAGACGGCCTGTCAAAGTGTGCTGCACTAAAGCTACCTGTGGAACCAGGGATCTTTGTGCTCAAGTTAACTCAACCATCCGTTACACCATCAATTGGACAAAGTAAGAAAAGAAAGTTGGTCTTCGGTGACTACTTGCCAGCAGAACTTCCTGAAGCCGCCGCCAAGGTCTCCAAGACCAACGACAAAGTTGCTGAGGAACAGTCTGCTCCTGCGGACCCTAGGGTCCGTACAGTTGAAGCAGGCGTTCCCGACAAGTTTTGCCCCGGCAAGCTTGCCGGGGAACGTCCAGCTCCAGCCGAGCCACAGGTTCTGGCCGTAGAAGCTGACGTTCCCGCAGCAGCACTGATGCCTTTAGTCCTTGTTGTTGAGCCTCAGGCTCCAGCATGGGCGCAGCAAATTGTCTATTTTCTTCAAACTGGAGAACTTCCCGAAGAGCCAGAAGAAGCAGAAAAAATAACCCGGCAGTCAAGTATGTAACAGTTTGTCAGCAACGAACTGTACAGAAGAAGACTCAACGGTGTTAGATTGAAGTGCATTCCCCGGGAAGATGGGCAAAAGCTGTTGGCAGAGATACATGGAGGCATATGTGGTCACCACATTGGCGCAAGAGCACTTGCCGGCAAGGTGTTCCGGCAAGGTTTCTTTTGGCCAGAAGCCCTCCAGGATGCAACTGCACAAGTAACCAAGTGTGAAGCGTGCCAGTTCCATGCCAAGCAAATACATCAGCCAGCTCAAGCTCTCCAGAAGATCCCTTTATCCTGGCCATTTTCGGTCTGGGGGCTCGACATCCTCGGCCCTTTTCCCCGCACAGCCGGGGGCTTTGAGTACTTGTACGTCGCCATCGACAAGTTCACAAAGTGGCTGGAAGTGGAACCAGTGAGGAAGGTGACCGCACAGTCAACAGTCAAGTTCTTCAGGTCAATTGTCTGCCGTTTCGGAATCCCTAACAGGATCATCACCGACAACGGCACACAATTCACAAGCCGCACCTTCATGCAATACGTCCAAGACCTTGGTGCCAAGGTCTGCTTCGCTTTTGTTGCTCACCCGAGGAGCAACGGTCAAGCGGAGAGGGCAAACGCTGAAGTGCTGCACGGACTCAAGACAAGAACTTTTGACAGGCTGCAGAAGTGCGGAAGAAACTGGATTGAAGAGTTGCCGGCGGCTCTTTGGTCAATCAGAACGACACCAAATCGAGCCACTGGACAGACACCCTTTGCTCTTGTCTATGGAGCAGAGGCAGTTCTCCCCACGGAACTCGTATACGGGTCGCCTCGAGTGCTCGCTTACGATGAGCTCGAGCAAGAGCAGGTGCAGCAAGATGACGCACTGCTCCTTGAGGAGGACCGTCTTCAGGCTGTTGTACGAGCTGCTCGATATCAGAAAGCTTTGCGTCGCTACCATTGCCGCAAAGTTAAAGCCAGAAGTCTCGAGGAAGGCGATCTTGTTCTTCGGCGCGTTCAGTCCGCCAAGAATTCCAACAAGTTGACGCCGAAGTGGGAAGGCCCTTATCGGGTGAGACAAGTCACGAGGCCCGGCGCTGTCCGCCTTGAGACCGAAGAGGGCTTACCGGTGAGCAACTCCTGGAACATTGAGCACCTTTGCAAGTTTCACCCATAAGGCGAGCGTCCCGTGATCCGCTCCGGCAACCACCTTTTGTACAAGTCTTGCCGCTGTTGCATGTAAACCTTTGTACAAAGCCGGGCGCAGACCCCGTGCATCAGTAAAACTTATATGCCTCGCACAACTTGTCGTTTCATGCCTTATCGTTTTTCTCGCATGTACTACCTGACACTTTGTGCAGCTCGCGTCCCCGGTAAGCAATAACGAGCCGCAAGGCTCCATATCTATGCTTCCTTCTTTTTTCTCCCTCTCAAGAAGAAGAAATTTTTCCTCACGCACAAGTTTGCCGGGGGGGAAGGAGACAGTGGTATGGACCAAGTGCCGTTCAAGAAAGCCTCGCCTTGCCGGGAAGCAGACGACACGAAAGCTAAGTTGCCAAAGTTTGAGCTTTCGAATTTTAAAATTTTAAGGTTATCTTCCTTGAACGACCGCACTTTGTATGGAAAACCTGTGCGCGGAGGAACCTACTCGTGGCTAGCCGCGCCCTTACTTTGTTTCGAGCACGCTCAACGGCTTAAGTGTGCTGCGACAAGTGTCGCGCCCTTACATCGTTTTCGAGTTCGCTCAACAACCTAAGTGCGCTGCGACTAGCTACGGCGAGGTTTCTTGCCGGTAGCGGCATTGCCAGCAGGCTGCTGAAGTTCCGCACTGAGCGCTCGTGGCAATGGTCCCTTCGCCGGCAAGTCCACTAAAAGCGTAGGGTAAAAGCATACAAAGCAAGGAAGTCAAGTAAAGGAAATAACATTGCATTAACTACCCAAAATAGAGTTATATTACAAAGCAACTTGTCGCAGCACTAATAGACTATTGTTCGTAACACGGTTGGCAGCGACAAGGGAAGCAGAAGGAAAACGGCCTAGTCTGCGCGATCGTCATCGACTCTCTTGATCTTGCCCACCTTGGCCACAATAGGTGCGACAAGGGCCTTGAGCGTCTCCTGGTCGGCGTCGGGCGGCAAGGTCCGGAGAATGTTGTTGAGGTTGAGCCCCGGGTTGCGGAAGACTATCTTCATCAACACCTTATCCAAGACGCCCGTGCAGAGCCTGCGCGCCTCGTTCGCCAGCTACGTGGGGATCCTCTCCCGGAGCTGCTCGAGGGCCGGCGCCACTCCCCTGAAGAACAAGCTTAGCTTGGTGCTGTGAGGGAGATTCTCGTCGGTGAAGTACCCGAGGTGCTCCGTCCTCAGCCCCGCTAACTCCCTGTCGATATCAGCGGCGGCGACGACAAGCCCCTCGGTCCAGTGCTCCACCGTCAGCCTGAAGTTCTTTTGGGAGAGGGCGGCGCTGTCCAACAGTGCCCTCTCAGCCCTGAGGTCCTCCTTCAGTTTCGTCTCCCGATTTCTGGCGCTGTCAAGTGATGCGGTGAGGGTGGACAGCTTCAACTCCAAGTCTGCAACAGAATCCTTGGCGATGGCGAGCTCCTTGCCCTTGTCGGAGAGACGGACCTGCAGCTCGGAGTGGCTGTGGGCGTCCTTCTCCCTCTCCGACACGAGCCCAGCAACCTTCTCCTCGCTCGCTTTCAGGTGGATCTCCAGTTGCGCCACCCTCGCCTCCAAGTCTCTCTTGGCGGTCTCAGCAGCTGTCGCGGCGTCCTTCGCCTCCTGCAGAGCTCTGCCAAGGGACTGTTCGCGCGCGGCAAGGTCTTCCTCGTGGCTGTCGAGGTCGACTTTCCGCTGCGTTAGTTCACCTTCCCGCCGAGACAGCTCCTCGGTGGCGAGCCGTTGCTGCTCCTCTGCTTCGGCCTTCTCAAGTATGAACGCCTAATGCGCCTCGGCGAGCTCCTCCCGCTCCTCCGCCAAGGATCGGAGGGCCGCCTGGTTGGCGGCCCGGAGCTCTTCGGCGCGCTTCTCCAAGTCGACGCCCGCCTTGGCGGCCAGAGCCTCTCGGGACTCCAGCTTGGCCTGCCTGGCGCGGTATAGGGCCAGGAGCCTCCGCAGAAGCTGCTCCTCCTCGGGCTCGCTACTGTTGCCGGGCGCGTCGACAAACTTCAGCCCGGCGGAGGCGAGGACTTCCCCATCGAAGACCTTTCCCTCCGCGGGCGCCCTTGATGTGGATGCCCACGGAAGCTGAATGAAGACCCCGTTTCCAACCTCCAGGTAGGCGCCAGTTTCGGCCGCGGCAGCAGCAGGGTCGGCGGTCGGCGCAGCGTCTGACGCTCCTGCGGCATCAGGGCCGTCAGTGCGACCGCCGGTCCCCTCCTCAGCTGCCGCGTCGGCGGCCTTGGCTGCCTCTTCGACTGGGGGCTCGTCGGTGCCGATCGCCTCTTCGGTAGCCGCGGCATCACCAGTATTGCCGCGCGCGTCCTCCTCAGTGGCGGCCTCCGTCTCCATCGGCTCTGCGGCGGGCGGATCTGAAGACAATAAAAATCAGAAGAAAGAAGAAAATAATTGTCAAGCAAATATCCAAAAAGAAAAATTCAAGAGAGGAAAAGTCCAAGGGTTACCTGCGCGGGCCTCTTCTTCGACGGGGTTCCTTGCCGGGGAGTTCTCCCTCGGCGGTGTGGTGGTGGCCCCCGCCGGCGGAGGGCCGCTGGCGCCTTCCCTTGGCGGAGTACCCACCCTTGGCGGGGTGCTCGCCATTGGGGGGGTACTCGCCCTTGGAGGAGTACCCGCCCTTGGCGGAACATTCTCCCTCGCCGGGGAGCTCCTCCTTGGCGGAGAGGTCGAGACGTGCGGCTCGTCGGGAGCAGTCTATTGGCGCTCCTGAGGCTGCTGCTCTGCTTCTGCACAAGTCAGCAAACAAACAAGATGTTAACAAGGATAAGAAGCCCACGCGCGCCCGACAAGCGAAGAAGTGAACAGAAGACTTACGCTGGGGGCTGCGCTGGGGGCTGCTCTGAGGAGCAGTTGCCTGGTCCGGCAAGCTTGTCGCTGGCACATCCCCTGCCGCTGCGACTGGCTCATCCTCAAGATCGACCAGCGGGATCTTGGCCCTCTTCGTCGTCCTCTGGGCCAGGGTCCTGGGAGAAAAACAAGATCAGAATCAGGCAAAGAAGATTCAAGACAAAAGCATATCCTCCAGGAAACATCTCGCAGGCCTCGGCGGGGAGTACCTTGGTGCGCGGGTGCGCTTTTGTCTCCCTCAACCAGAAGACCTTCAATTCCTCCGCGCTGAGCCTCGGCGGGAAGACCACCATCTTCTCCCGCATTGCCGCTAGCTTCAGCGCCCTGGCAGTCTTTGCGGCTTTCGCCTTGTCGCCCTTCGGGGCCATGGCTGGGACGGCGAGGGAAGTCGACGGCGCTGGGGATGCTGGTGGCGGCGGAGGAAGGGCGGAGCGCTGCTCTCTTTCAACCTTCGGAAGGAGGGGAGCAGCGGGGGTTTCTGGAGGATGAAGAAGAAGTGCGCGAATGGAGGGAACTACCCCTGTTTCCCCTGCTTTTAAGGGGGGAGAGGGGGGCGTTCCGCATTTTCCCCATTAAAGAAACAAGCCACGATCTCTCCCACGACGCCGCAATCGACGCGTGCCGTTAGGGAGGGGCGCGGAGGATACGAAGTGAGATGCGGCGCGTCGTGGGCCGCGTGTGCCCGTGCACTGTTTTGGGCCTGGCCCAACAGCGCTCGGCACCGTGTGTGGCCCAGGCCCGGGGGCTCCTGTCGGTGTACTAAAGTAGGGGTACCTTAGTATCCCGAACTTGTGCACGGGCAGTAGCAGCGTCCCGTGGCAGGGCTTGCCGCGCGTCCGCTAAGGCCCACCGAGGTTCCTTTGAAACCATTCAAGAACAAAGTATCTAAGTCAGAGAAACAAAACCCCGGCAAGAGGAGCTTGCCGGGAAGGCCGTTCCAGGCTCAAGACCACCCCTTTGGCACAAGACCCTAGCAAGAGGAGCTTGTCAGGAAGGCCAAGCATGGCACTTCAGGAGACTTGCCGCAACGCGCCGTGCGCCGCGGCAAGGCCCGGAGAGCGACAAGCTTCTGGGCGCGGCAAAGTAGCGGCCGCGGCAAGGCGCTTGCCGCGGCAGGCTTCCATTGTGTGCCCGCGCTCCAGCTCATCCGGCCATGCGTCGCCCTGGGGCCCTTCCAGGGGCACGCGGTGGAAGGATGTGCAGCCTGGGGTACACGGTGGCAAGCTACGATGACGAGGCCACCATCGTGGCGAATGGAGACGCCCTGACGGACGCTTTTTGCACTGTTTGGGGCGACGGCGACGGGCATTCAATGCCCTTGTCCCCCACCGTCAGGGTTAGGTACAGAGCACTGTACATACACTGTTCCAACTACCACCATTTTTACGTTTTTGCGATGCCACCTATCGGTGACCCCTTCGACCTATAAAAGGAGGCCCATGCGCAACGTAGATGAGGTTCGGATCCACGATCACTCCCACGCTCGGTGTAGCTAGCGATAAGCATTGTAGCTCTTCTTGCTCCCGAGCTAAGAACACAATACAAACCAAGGCAGGAGTAGGGTTTTACGCCTCCGTGCGGCCCGAACCTGGGTAAACTGCCCGCGTGCTCACCTTGATCCGCTCTTCGTGCTCCCTCCGCTCCCTTGTCGTACCGAAAAGGGGCTCCGGAGGTTCCTGGGCGATCAGTTTCCCCGACAGCAATGCTCAAGGCTGCGGAGGTAGAAATCAAAAAGGAGCATCAAGTGTTGATGGTTAACAAGACCACTAGTTTCAAGAAAAGGGGAAAGGGAAAGAAGGGGAACTTCAAGAAGAATAGCAAGATAGTTGCTACTCCCGCGAAGAAACCCATGTTTGGAGCCAAGCCTGAAACTGAGTGCTTCTACTACAAAGGGACTGGACACTGGAAGCGGAACTGCCCCAAGTATTTGGCGGATAAGAAGGATGGCAAAGTGAACAAATGTATATTTGATATACATGTTATTGATGTGTACCTTACTAATGGTCGTAGTAGCACCTGGGTATTTGATACTTGTTCGGTTGCTAATATTTGTAACTCGAAACAGGGGCTACGGATTAAACAAAGATTAGGTAAGGACGAGGTGACGATGCGCGTGGGAAATGGTTCCAAAGTCAATGTGATCGCCGTCGGCATGCTACCTCTACATCTACCTTCAGGATTAGTTTTAGACATGAATAATTTTCATTTGGTGCCAGCGTTGAGCATGAACATTATATCTGGATCTTGTTTGTTGCGAGACGGTTATTCATTTAAATCAGAGAATAATGGTTGCTCAATTTTTATGAGTAATATCTTTTATGGTCATGCACCCTTAAAAAGTGGTCTATTCTTATTGGATCTCGATCATAGTGATACACATATTCATAATATTGAAGCCAAAAGATGCAAGGTTAATAATGATAGTGCAACTTATTTGTGGAACTACCGTTTAGGTCATATTGGTGTAAAGCGCATGAAGAAACTCCATACTGATGGACTTTTGGAATCACTTGATTATGGAATACTTGGTGCTTGCGAACCATGCCTCATGGGCAAGATGACTAAAACTCCGTTCTCCGGAACAATGGAGTGAGCAACCGATTTGTTGGAAATCATACATACTGATGTATGTGGACCGATGAGTGTTGAGGCTTGCGGCGGGTATCGTTATTTTCTGACCTTCACTGATGATTTGAGCAGATATGGGTATATCTACTTAATGAAACACAAGTCTGAAACATTTGAAAAGTTCAAAGAATTTCAGAGTGAAGTAGAGAATCATCGTAACAAGAAAATAAAGTTTCTACAGTCTGATCGTGGAGGCGAATATTTGAGTTGCGAGTTTGGTCTTCATTTAAAACAATGTGGAATAGTTTCACAACTCATGCCACCCGGAACACCACAGCGTAAAGGTGTGTCCGAACGTCTTAACCATACTTTATGAGATATGATGCGATCTATGATGTCTCTTACCGATTTACCACTATCATTTTGGGGTTATGCTTTAGATACAGTTGCATTCACGTTAAATAGGGAACCATCTAAATCTGTTGAGACGACGCCTTATGAACTGTGGTTTGGCAAAAAACCAAAGTTGTTGTTTCTTAAAGTTTGAGGTTGCGATGCTTATGTGAAAAAGCTTCAACCTGATAAGCTTGAACCCATGTCGGAGAAATGTGTCTTCATAGGATACCCAAAGGAAACTGTTGGGCACACCTGCTATCACAGATTTGAAGGCAAGATATTCGTTGCTAAGAATGGATCCTTTCTAGAGAATGAGTTTCTCCCGAAAGAAGTGAGTGGGAGGAAAGTCGAACTTGTTGAGGTAATTGTACCTTCTCCCGAATTGGAAAGTAGTACATCACATAAACTAGTTCTAGTGATTTCTATACCAATCAGCGAGGAAGGTAATGATGATGATCATGAAACTTCAGATCAAGTTACTACTGAACCTCGTAGGTCAACCAGAGTACATTTCGCACCAGAGTGGTACGGTTACCCAGTTCTGGAAGTCATGTTACCAGACCATGATGAACCTTCGAACTATGAGGAAGCGATGATGAGCCCAGATTCCACAAAATGGCATGAGGCCATGAAATCTGAGATGGGATCCATGTAGGAGAACAAAGTGTGGACTTTGGTTGACTTGCCCGATGGTCGGCCAGCCATTGAAAATAAATGGATCTTCAAGAGGAAGACATATGCCGATGGTAATGTTACCGTCTATAAAGCTCGACTTGTTGCGAAAGGTTTTCGACAATTTCAAGGAGTTGACTACGATGAGACTTTCTCACCCATAACGATGCTTAAATTTGTCCGAATGATGTTAGCAATTGCCGCATTTTAAGATCATGAAATCTGGCAAATGGATGTCAAAACTGCATTCCTTAATGGATACCTCAAAGAGGTGTTGTATATGATGCAACCAGAAGGTTTTGTCGATCCTAAAAGTGCTAACAAAGTGTGCAAGCTCCAGTGATCCATCTATGGACTAGTGCAAGCATCTCCGAGTTGGAATATACGCTTTGATGAGGTGATCAAAGCATATGGTTTTATACATACTTTTGAAGAAGCCTGTATTTACAAGAAAGTGAGTAGGAGCTCTATAACTATTTCTGATATTATATGTAGATAACAGATTGTTGATTCGAAATGATATAGAATTTCTGGATGGCATAAAAGCATACTTGAATAAGAATTTTTCAATTAAAGACCCGGTGAAGCTGCTTATATATTGGGCATCAAGATCTATAGAGATAGATCAAGACGCTTAATTGGACTTACACAAAGCACATACCTTGATAAAGTTTTGAAGAAGTTCAAAATGGATCAGTCAAAGAAAGGGTTCTTGCCTGTGTTACAAGGTGTGAAGTTGAGTAAGACTCCATGCCCGACCACGGCAGAAGATAGAGAGAAAATGAAAGTCATTCCCTATGCATCAGCCATAGGATCTATCATGTATGCAATGTTGTGTACCAGACCTGATGTGTGCCTTGCTATAAGTTTAGCAGGCACGTACCAAAGTAATCGAGGAATGGATCACAAGACAATGGTCAAGAACATCCTGAAGTACATGAAAAGGACAAAGGATACGTTTCTCGTTTATGGAGGTGAAAAAGAGCTCATCGTAAATGGTTACCTCGATTCAAGCTTTGACACTGATCCGGATGACTCGAAGTCACAAACCAGATATGTATTTTTATTGAACGGTGGAGCTGTCAGTTGGTGCAGTTCCAAGCAGAGCGTCGTGGCGGGATCCACGTGTGAAGCGGAGTACATAGCTGCTTCAGAAGCAGCAAATGAAGGAGTCTGGATGAAGGAGTACATATCTGATCTAGGTGTAATACCTAGTGCATTGGGTCCAATGAAAATCTTTGGTGACAACACTAGAGCAATAGCCTTGGCGAAGGAATCCAGCTTTCACAAGAGAACCAAGCACATCAAGAGACGCTTCAATTCCATCCGCAGTTATGTCCAGGAGGGAGACATAGAAATTTGCAAGATACATACGGATCTGAATTTCGCAGACCCGTTGACTAAGCCTCTTCCACGAGCAAAACATGATCAGCACCAAGACTCCATGGGTGTTAGAATCATTACTATGTAATCTGGATTATTGGCTCTAGTTCAAGTGGGAGACTGAAGGAAATATGCCCTTGAGGCAATAGTAAAGTTGTTATTCATATTTCCTTATATCATGGTAAATGTTTATTATTCATGCTAGATTTGTATTAACAGGAAACTTAGTACATGTGTGAATACATAGACAAATCAGAGTGTCCCTAGTATGCCTCTACTAGACTAGCTCATTGATCAAAGATGGTTATGTTTCCAATCCATAGACATGAGTTGTCATTTGATCAACGGACAAGACCCATCCGTTAGCTTAGCAACTTGATCGTTTAGTTTTACTGCTATTGCTTTCTTCATGACTTATACATGTTCCTATGACTATGAGATTATGCAACTGCCGAATACCGGAGGAACGCCTTGTGTGACGTCAAACGTCACAACGTAACTGGGTGATTATAAAGATGTCCTACAGGTGTCTCCGAAAGTGTTTGTGGTGTTGGCATAGATCGAGAACATGATTTGTCACTCCGAGTGTTGGAGAGGTATCTCTGGGCCCTCTCGGTAATACACATCGTAACAAGCCTTGCAAGCAAATGACTAATAAGTTAGGCATGAGATGATGTATTACGGAACGAGTAAAGAGACTTGTTGGTGATGAGATTGAACTAGGTATGATGATACCGACGATCGAATCTTGGGCAAGTAACATACCGATGACAGAGGGAACAACGTATGTTGTTATGTGGTTTGACCGATAAAGATCATCGTAGAATATGTAGGAACCAATATGAGCATCCAGGTTCCGCTATTGGTTATTGACTGGAGATGAGTCTCGTTCATGTCTACATAGTTCTTGAACCCGTAGGGTCCGCACGCTTAACGTCCGATGACGATCGGTATTATGAGTTTATGTGTTATGATGTACCGAAGGTAGTTCGGAGTCCCGAATGTCATCATGGACATGACGAGGAGTTCGGAATGTCTGAGATTTAAAGATTGATATATTGGACGGCTATATTCGAACACCGGAAGTGTTCGGGGTGATTTTGGAGAAAACCGGAGTGTCAGAGGGTTATCGGACCCCCCCCGGAGAACTAATGGGCATATGGGCCTTAGTGGAGAGAGATAGGGCCGGCCAGGGCAGGCCGCGCGCCTTGTAACATCCCAAATTTTCAATTTGGAATGTTATACATAGATCATATTTGCATTTCATGTTTTTGCATTTTTGTTCGTGGAGTTCCTCGAAATTCTAAGCAACTCAAGGACCTACGGAGAGAGTTGGGAATTTTACCGTTTTCGTATTTGAGTTCGCTCAAATACCGGTACGAGGACAGTGTGATTCTAATTATTTTTCTCTCCTAAAAATATTTCTAAATACAAAAAAATGAGCGGAGATAATATGACTTCTCCAAAATAACAGAAATATTGGAGGAAAAATGTTAAAATCACTTTTGGTATTTTTCTGGATTTATTTGCATAGGAAAAATACGCGTTTTTCAAAATTGCATTTAGGTCCGGGAAAAATGTTCACTTTGTCCTAAATATTATTAGAGGACGGTGAAAATTTATTTCGGGAATTTTGGAGTCCGTTTGGTATTTCTTTCGTTAGTTTTTCTGCGCCTGGACTCTTTTAGAAAAAAAAACGGAAACCGACTTAGACTCGTGAAGGACCAGGAGACTGGGCTTTATAAGCCGCAGTCGCCGGCCCAAGTCGCCCCGCGTCGCGCCCCCAAACCCTAGCCACCCGACCCTCCAGCCGCCGCCGCCGCCGCTGCCCTGCCGCCCCGCTGCCCCGCCGCCGCCGCTCCGCCGCCGCGCCGCCCCACCGCTAGCCCGCCGCCTCATCGCTAGAGTTCGCCAGAGTTCGAGGTAGTTTTCGTTTTTTTTGGTTAACCGATCGGTTCGTTTAGGAAAACCTAGATCTGTTTTTTTAATAGATCGGTTCGGTTTTTTTTATTTTCTGCCGGTTTAGTTAAATAGCGGACGTTCGTCCGTACGTTCGTTTTAACGAACGGTTTTCGTTAGTTAATCGCAGACAGCGAATGTTCGTTCGTTAGCCTGTTCGTTGTTTTCCTTTTTCGGGGTATTTATCCGCGGTTTTTCCGATCGCAATTTCTGCCCTGATCTTGTTTTTCGTTTTTCTTTTCGCTCGAGAGTCGGAATCAGGTGATTCAAAATCCCAGATCTTCGTCTCGAATCCCTCTTTACGTTAGATCAACTTGAACAAAGTTTTGGCTACGGTAAAATTTGACTTTAGGCCAACAAGTAATTCGGAGCTCGTTTCTTTCGCAGTTTGAGTTTCGTTGCTTCTTTCGAGTTGATTCTTTTTGCAAACCGGAGTTCTTAAGTTGAACTTTCAGGTTAGATCTCTTATTTGAGTTTTACCCGTGCATTAGTTAAGTACTTATTGTATGCTTGTTTGTTTGATTGCGATAGAGTACCCGGAGTGCGCCGCTTGCTACTTTGAGTCTCTAGGTTTTGCGGATCGTCAGCAAGGCAAGTAACACTTTGATCATACTTTCCAATTACCCAGTTTTCATTGCATTAGTCAAACCCTCACACATTGCATGAGTGGGATCAATTAACTTGTGGGATTGGGAAGTAGATTGAGGTAGTACCTATTACCTGCATTATTTTCAAACCTTTGGGAGTTACTTCTACATTTGCTGCTAGGACATGCTATGCTCGTAGACGTGGATTGGGTGAGTGAAATCCATGACAGAAGTGAGATTGTTTAATTAATGGTTCAACTTAAGGTGGCAACATTAATACACATCTGGGTGGATTGACGCATCTGGGTATTCCAGGATTGCCTGTTTTTCTTTTGGACCGCCACCCAGGCTCAAAGGGATCATGAGATTATTCATACTAGAAACTTCCGTGTGCAGCCACAATGCTATTATGGGCTCTAGCATAGTATGAGTAAGTTGTGCGAACTCTTACAGTGGTGGACTAGCAGATGTAGGGGATGTAGGTTGGTACGGTCCGCCCGATCATAAGGTGCTAGTGCTTCTGAAAGACTATGTCTCGGTCATCCGTTTCTCAAACACCATGCAGTGCGAGAAACCAAACGGAGGTGATCGAGTCTTGTGGGAAAAGTGCACAAACCTCTGCAGAGTGTACAAACTGATCATGATTAGCCGTGTCCCCGGTTATGGACGTCTTGAGTATCTAGTACTTGGATTTTCATGTGCATCTCAACATGTTACTTTAATTTAATTTTGTTGGGTTTAATGATGAACTTTAATTGGGGTTGAGAGGATGTATATCTTCTCAACGATGTTTCAACTACCATGATAGTTAGTTAAAATGCATTCCTTTGAAGTAGGGAAAAATTGGCTTTACGCAAAAACTTAACCATAGAGCTTTCCACCAGCCATATTGCATATAGTATAGCTTACTTTCATTGCATTCTCTTGTGTTACCTTGCCAGTATATTCCATGTGCTGACCCGTTTTCGGGCTGCAACGTTTCATGTTGCAGACTTTTCAGACGACGAGTAAGATGCCCTTTTAGGTCGTGGTTCTATACTCAGCGATCCCGCTGGAGTTGATGGACTCACTTATCTTCCAAGCCTTCCGCTGTTATCGTATTAGATGGCCTTCAGCCATATTATTTGTAATAAATTCATCGTTGGACTATCGATGTAATAAGTGTGTGATTGCTACTCTGTTATAAATCCTTCAAGTACTGTGCGTGTCAGCATTACTGATCCAGGGATGACACTGATGCACAGAGATCAGACTGTTTGAGGTCTGGTCGCTACACGCCTCCTCCCCCTCTAGTCTGAATTGGACTAGGGAAGGCGGCGGCGCCCCCCTTTTCTTTCTCCATGTCCTCCTTCCTTTCCCCCTCCTAGTAGGAGTAGGAAAGGGGAGTCGTACTCCTACTAGGAGGAGGACTCCTCCTCTCTATGGGCGCGCCATGGGGGCCGGCCGGATCTCCCCTTCTCCTTTATATACGGGGGCAGGGGGCACCCTATGACACACAAGTTAACATCAGTTTTATCCATGTAAGGTGCCTCCCTCCACAGATACACACCTCGATCATATCGTTGCAGTGCTTAGGCGAAGCCCTGCGTCGGTAGCTTCATCATCACCATCACCACGCCATCGTGCTGACAAAACTCTGCCATGACGCTCAACTGGATCAAGAGCTCGTGGGACATCATTGAGCTAAACGTGTGCTGAATGCGGAGGTGCCGTATGTTCGGTGCTTGGATCGCGAAGTCGTTCGACTACATCAATCGTGTCACTATACGCTTCCGCTTTCGGTCTACAAGGGTACATAGACACACTCTCCTCTCCCGTTGATATGCTTCTCCTAGATAGATCTTGCATGATCGTCGGAACATTTTGAAATACTACGTTCCCCAAAACCTCCTCCATGGCGCCCCCACCGCACCAAATTCACCGCCGCCGTCCTCCCCAATGCCAGAGATGTTGTCCATCTACAATCGTGCACCGGGTTGTGTGACTCTTTCTATGTGCTGTCGGAGCTGCCTCGACGACGGTCGCGTGAACCCTACGGGAGCTTATTCACGCCCCATTGGGCATGGCGCCGTAGGGGCTCCAACTTCAGATGCTTCCAGGGCCCCGGCGCTGCTTCCCCGTAGCCGTCGACCGTCGTGACATCTATGCTTTCCTGCCGCCGGTAGCCACCGCAACCGTGCCGGCCTCACCGACTCGACAGCTGGAGCTCCCTACTCCAGGCCACAAGATAGGTCGTGCACTCATCTCAAATCACATTATTTAGGCGTCAGTTGTCTGAATTTTTATTATGGTCCAATCGATTCCTAATGGGAAGTAGCACCCCTTGAGGCCGCAGAGCTCCTAGGCTGCCGGTTGGCTAGTGTCTAACATAAGGGTGCGGGGGCGCAAGTTCGCCGTGGAAGCAGCGCTTAGGTGGCTATCTTAGAGTTGCATGGGTTGAAGGTACTACCGCCGCCGGATCTGGATGACGGTAACTCTTTGTGAATTAGTTGGGGGCGGCGCAACGACGGCAGTGCGGTCGGGCGGGGAGCGGAGTTTTGGTCGGAGCTCTCGCGGCCAGGGACGGTGGAGGCAGGCTACTCTGCTGGTGGTCGCTGACTCAGTCGGGAGGCACACGTTGGCCATCAAGACGTCCGGCATAGATCAGACAGTACCAAAATAATATAAAATCATGTGACCTCAATTTAGTTTTCGGTCAACAAACGTGTGACCACTCTCATACCTTACTGTTGATCTCTTAGGGTATTTCTTTAGATCAGAGATATGTGTTGTTCTTAAGATTTTGTGTTTTCTGCATCTTCAACCACGCTGTCTTCCTTCTCACCGCAGCTGCTCCAACAAGGGAAACATACACCAGAAGGGAGCTACATTCCCCACTCAACAGTTCCCTGCATCGAATGTGTGTGCCCTACTGTGACAACCACAACAATTGCAGGGCCATCGACAAGTCAGCACATGATGCTCACTCCTATGGATGTCGGCCTGATAGGTTGTACCCTCATCTTACTTGTGTGCAATATTTATGGCTTTGATATTCATCTAAGCATGGAAAATAGATTATAACATTTCACTGTATATTCATCTTGATCTCTGAAGAGTCTTGTTCAGGAGTTAACTATGTTCCGTAGTTCAGATAAGAGACTTGTTCGTTAGGTAACGTTGTTCCATAGTTATCATCCATCAGCCAATGCTATCCCACAGGCTGGTGATTTTACAACTTCTAGTATTACCTATGTTGTTTTAAATACTTTTGTGTGCCATCTAGTTAATCTCGAGTACAAACAATACATATTATGTAGCTTTCATATATGTTCTCCCTTTAGTGTTTTAGACCTGTTGCTGCTAGTTAAGCCTAGTCCTACTATTTATGTCATCTCCTAAAGGCACTCATTACATAAATCTAACTACTAGTTGTATTCCATGCATGTCAGATATAATTTCACACACTGATATATCCACCAGAAATTATCAAAGCAATGTAACGTCCAACAAAATTGACGTCAATGATATCCAATATGATGGAACATGTGAAGGTAGTTCTTCAGAAGACTTACACAAAGATGCCGAATCCTATTCACCCCACAAGGTCCTTGCTCTATCTTGGTCCGTGATATGGGTACAACATGCCTATAATATCATGGAGTGCATCTACTCTATTGCAATGCCATGTGCTTAGCCTGCTGATCATGCATGTAAATATGTCATGCCTTCCTATTTTTCAGTACCTATTCCATTCGTGATAACATGTTTTCAAATTCAATTACTATCATTCTACTTTGTCGCAATGCCATCTGCTTAGTTTAGACATCATGCTTATGAATATCTTATGCATTATTATTCATCAGTATGTACTTCATCTGTCTACCATACCATGTTTTTTACATTGAAGTACTGTCTTAGTGGTCTGTTGCAATGCCATCTTAGTTTCCCTATCATACAAGCATATGGTGCCTTTGTGTTTTTCTGTATGTATTCCGCTATCACACGGTTTTGCATTCAACTAGTGTTTTTACTCTGTTGTCATGTCGTATCCCTAGCTCTTACATCATTCTCCCTCCGTCCGGATTACATGTCGCAGAAATTGATAAAAATTGATGTATCTAGAACTGAAATACGCCTAGACACATCCATTTATTTCCGGATGGAGGGAATAAATGTCAATATGTCATGCATTTCTATTCTTTAGTACCTATTCCATCTCTCTGTCATATTAATTTCAGGATGGAGGGAATAAATGTCAATAACTGAAGCACCATTCTTCTATATAAGGCATGCAAGGGGAAGATGGCTATGTTAGAACCTGAAGGGTTAAAAACAAGGGCTTTGCAAAAGATCAAAATGCCAGGAGATAGTAAACCAACTCCAGTGTTCATAGATACTTCTCTAGTACAGAGAAACCCAATTCCTACTGATAATAAGCAAATTCAAGTGGCCAAAGAACTAGTCCGCTCCAGTCCCGCAAAAATATGTCAACTCCATTCTAAAAAGCATGTGCGTATCCTCACATCATGAGATTTTATAGAATTCAGATCATATTTTCTACGTGTTTCTCACTCATCTCTCTTTTAGAAAATAAGCTTAAAGGATAGAAGACTTTCTAAAGTGGGATCGTGTTCGAGGAAAGTATCTTGCGGGAATTCTCTATGCTCCAATGATGATGTAAGTACTTGTTGTAGATCACTAAATTTTTACATCAGCATGTATTTTGTTAATCAGCGTGAATCCAACCTTTATCTGATCCGAATTTACTTGTAGCAAAATGTATAATTAAAGGCGATAATGTTGATTTTTGTAAGGAAAACTGTGAGGTAGTTTTGCATACTGAGCTGCATGAGTGTACAATCTCATATCATGCACATTACTAAATTGTAGTGTTGTTTTGGTTGGGAAGTCATTCATTGTGTCAATGTTGTTTTCCTATTACCTTACCTGGCTATTGATAGTTGTGCCATATTGTGTTAATTTTGTGTAGTATGGTGTGGTCTGGTTGTCCTAATGTTCGTTGTGTCAATGTTGCTTTCCTATTATCTGACCTGGCCCATGATAGAAATGCTAGTGTGTTAATTTGGTGCAGGATGCTGAAGATAAGAAGGCAAACTCTAAAAACAGCAAGGCAACCCCGTTGTTTCTTTCCAATAAATGTTGGCCAGGTGATACGTATCCAACGTATCTATAATTTTTTATTGTTCCATGCTATTATATTATCATTTTTGGATGTTTTGCAATCATTTTACAACATTTTTTGGTAATAACCTATTGACATACTGCCAAGTGCTTGTTGTTGTTTTCTGCATGTTTTTTGCATCGCAGGAAATCAATATCAAACGGAGCCTAAACACCGCGAAACTTTTTGGAGATTTTTTTGGGCCAGAAGGTACCTGATGGGCTAGGGAAGCACATGGGGAGTGCCCCGAGGGGGCACAACCCACCAGGGCGGGCCATGCCCCCCTGGCACGCCCACGTGGGTTGTACCCACCTTGGTGGCCTCCCGCACCACCTCTTTGCTCTATAAATACCACAATATTCCAGAAACCCTAGGGGAGTCGATGAAATATCTATCATGCCGCCGTAGAGTCCAGAAACACCAGATCCAATCTAGACACCATCACGGAGAGGTTCACCACTTCCATTGGTGCCTCTCCGATGATGCGTGAGTAGTTCCTTGTAGACCTACGGGTCCGTAGTTAGTAGCTAGATGGCTTCCTCTCTCTCTTATGATTCTCAACACATTGGTCTCTTGGAGATCCATATGATGTAACTCTTTTTGCGGTGCGTTTGTTGGGATCCGATGAACTTTGAGTTTATGATCAGATCTATCTTTTGATATCCATGAAAGTTATTTGAGTTCATTGATCTCTTATAAGCATGATCTCTTATAGCCTCGTATTTCTTCTCCAATATTTGGGTTTTGTTTGGCCAACTTGGTCTACTTATCTTGCAATGGGAAGATGTGCCAGTAGTGGGTTCGATCTTACGGTGCTTGATCCCAGTGACAGAAAGGGAACCGACACGTATGTATCATTGCCACTATGGATAAAACGATGAGATCCATATCTAACACCATACAAAAACAGATCTTGTCTACATCATGTCATCGTTCTTAATGCATTACTTTGTTTTTCCATGAACTTAATTCACTAGATGCATGCTGGATAGCGGTAAGTGTGTGGAGTAATAGTAGTAGATGTAGGCAGGAGTCGGTCTACTAATCTTGGACGTGATGCGTATGTAATGATCATTGCCTGGATATCGTCATAATTGTTTAAGGTTATACCAATTGCCCAACTGTAATTTGTTTACCCACCGTTTACTCTTTCTCTCGAGAGAAGCCACTACTGAAACCTACAGCCCCCGGATCTTCTTTTTCATATATTTGCCTTTGCGATCTACCTTTTCCTTGCATTTATTTTCAGATCTATTAGAACAAAATTACAAAAATACTTGCTGCAATTTATTCTTATTTATTTTATTTGGCGTACGATCTATCAATCTACTACAAATTTCTCACGTCCATTTTGCCTATCTTGAGGCGTCGTACCTCGGAAGGGATTGACAACCCCTTTAACACGTCGGGTTGCGAGAAGTTGTTGTTTGTGTGCACGTGATGTTTACCTTGTGTTGCTTGGTTCAGCTACTGGTTCGATAACCTTGGTTTCACATCTGAGGGAAATACCTACCGCCGATGTGCTGCATTATCCCTTCCTCTTCGAGGAAATACCGACGTAGCTTTAAGCGACATCAAAAGGAATTTCCGGCGCCGTTGCTGGGGAGCACCTTCAAAATATACGAGGTTCCTAATCACAAATATCATCTCCTCGCAATTACATTATTTGACATTTGCCTCTCGTTTTCCTCTCCCACTTCACAAAAATTTGTCGTTTTTATTCGCCCTTTTTGGTTTGTGGTTTTCTCGTCATATCTGTTTTCGTTTGCCCTTATGCCTTACTTGGTTACTTTCCTTGGTTGTTTGGTATAATTTGGTATTTTATTGGAAATCATAAGGAAAGCGTGTATGGATCCTCATCCACTTGTCAATCTTTTTAAAAGATCCAATTATGCTGAACCAATTGCTAGTGAATTGAGCGCACTAGATTTTTTTATGATGTTTTGCTTTAGATTCATTAATCTGATAATGGTGATGAAGTGATAAAAGAAGAAATTTATGAAGTGATTCATGATAGCCCCTTGTATGAAAAGTATGATTGCAATGGTGTTATAATAAATTCTATTAATGTGAATTATGCTAGTAATATGCAAAACACCAAGCTTGGGGATGCTAATTTTGATACGTCCTCTACTTATTGCAATGATCATGGTTGGGGTGATACTTGCTACGATCTTGAAAATTTATTTAAGCCTCATGATGAATATGTTTGTGATAATATTGAAAGTGGGTTTGGAGAGGTCATGACTTTATTTTATGTTAGTCCCACTATCTTGGAAGATTATAAGACTTTTACGCATGTGGATCATGAAAAGCAAATTTTATATGATTGCTATATTGTTGAATTTGAATATGATGCTACATGTAATTATTATGAGAGAGGAAAATATGGTTCTAGAA
Source organism: Secale cereale (assembly GCA_902687465.1). Taxonomy (NCBI): domain Eukaryota; kingdom Viridiplantae; phylum Streptophyta; class Magnoliopsida; order Poales; family Poaceae; genus Secale; species Secale cereale. The sequence continues at coordinate 446,068,618 of LR738710.1, read as the reverse complement.
ATTTTCATGTTACTGAATCACCTCTCGTTATGTTGAGATTTTCAATGTTTCATTCCTCTCCTTTGAATATGCTAGACATTTCTTGTCTTGATAATTTGTTTGCTTATGAAATTCCCATGCATAGGAAGTATGTTAGACTTAAATGTGTTTGTCACATGTTTTGTGATGCTCTCTTTGTGCTTCAATTCTTGTCTTTCATGTCAGCATCATTGAAATTCCAAGCCTATCTTAATGGCTATAAAGAAAGAGCTTGTTGGGAGACAACCCAATGAATAAAATAAATTTTTGCATTTTTTTTATTCTTGTGTGAAAACCCTTTAATATCTCTGTTGAGATATTTTTTTGTGGTTTGAATAAAGGTTTGTGCCAAGCAAAGCCATAGGAACACGTTGGGTGTTAGCAGATTTGATCTTGCTGGAAAAACAGAAACTTTTACGCTCATGAGAAAAAATCTCATTTTTAACAGAAAAGTGATTTTTAGTTGATTATTTTTGTAGAAGATTAATATACGAATTTCCCATGTGGCCCTATTTGTTTCAAGATTTTTAGAGTTCCAGAAGCATTCGAAACTTCCAGATTACTATAGAGTGTTTTGTTTTGACATATTCCGTTTTCTTTGTGTTGTGTGCTTATTTTGATGGCTCTATGGTTTTCGTTGATGAGTTTTTGCCATAGAAAAGCTGGAATACAGTAAAAATAATACAAAAACAAAATATGAATTTGTTTGACACAACACTTATAGTAGTGGTTTGTTTTCTTATACTAACGGATCTCACGAAGGTTTTGTTGAAGTTTTGTGTGATTGAAGTTTTGAAGTTTTGGGTTATCTTACGATGGATGAAGGAAGGATGGAAGAGCCTAAGCTTAGGGATGCCCCGGAATACCAAGATATTATCCAAAAATGAGCAAGCAACTAAGCTTGGGGATGCCCCCGAGTGGCATCCCCGCTTTCTTCCAACAACTATCGGTATTTCACTTGAAACTATATTTTTATTCATCACATGATATGTGTTTTGCTTGGAGCGTCTTGTATGATATGAGTCTTTGCTTGTTTTGTTTTGATTTTTAAGTCATCAATCCTTGTTGTACACACCTATTTGAGAGAGCCAAAATTATTCCATGACTTGCTAGAATAGCTCTCTATGCTTCACTGAAATTTTTAGGAGCAATGGACTTGCTCTAGTGCTTCACTTATATCTTTTTGAGCACGGTGTGCTTAGTATTTTCGAAGAAACGCTCTCTTGCTTCACTTAGATTTATTTGAGATTTAGTAAAATTTTAAAGAAATTCTCTCTTGCTTCACTTAAATTATTTTGAGAGAAGAAAGAAAAATTATGCTCATGATCTTCACTTATATTTGTTTGAGCTTTTCAAAAGCAAAACATGAAAATTAGTCCCAAAGTGATAGATATCCAAAAAGTATATAATAAAGACTTTCATGAAGATCATTGGACAAAATAAACTTGATTCCTTGCAATAGTTTTGAGACATGATGATGTGATATGTGAGTTATGTTGATGAGTAATTGTGCCCTAGTAAGAATATTAGTGTTAAAGTTTGTGATTCCTTATGCAAGCACGAAAGTCAATAATTATGCAATGAAATTATATCCTACTTGTGGTGCATTATTCGGTGTTATTTATGCTCAATGTTCGCTTACGAGATTATTTGTTTCATGGTTGGTCGCTTCCCAGTCTTTTGCTAGCCTTCATTTTGCACTAAGTATGATATCTACTTGTGCATCCAAAATCCTTTATCCCGGTTTTGCCACATGAGTCCACCATACCTACCTATATGCGGTATTTCCTTGCCATTCTAAGCAAATTTGTATGTGCCATCTCTAATTTTCAAAATAAATTTCCCTTTTTGTGTGCCCGTACCGCTCGCGAGGCGGTAAGGGGTGGCCAATATTTTCCATGCTAGATGTGTTATTCTCACGATGAGTGTTTATTCACTTGTCATTGCACGAGAGTAAGGCAAAGGTATTAGGGATGCTCAGTCCAGAAATGAAAAAGAAATTTACTTTATGTTGTCAAATAATAAATTCCTTGGAAAGTGTTGGTATGGAAGGCAACCGTGGATTTGGCTAGCCATGGCTTGTGAAAGTTTGGTGGAAAAGGAATATACTTTATTTTCTGTTTGGGAACCGCCTATGATATATCTAGTATGGAAAGTGTTGGTAACCTCAAGTCGTTCTCGTTGGTGGGAAAGTATACCTCCGAAAAAAATTATCTCTCAATTTAAGCTTTGAGCTCTGGCACCTCCAAAAATCCCTACTTCCCTCTGCGAAGGGCCTTTCTTTTACTTATGCAATTTTAATTTTTGAATTTGAGTCGCCATCTTCTCTTACAAGCACCAACTAGGAAACACTATGATCGTACTTGAGAATTGGGTGTGACTAATATACGAATGTGTTTCATGAATGGATCAATGGTTGAGCATAATGGGCTAGGGATAACTTATTTTAGCATTGATATATTGAAAGACATGGTTGCTTGTTGATATGCTTGAGTATCTAAATTATTATGTCAAAACTAGACTATTGCTATGAACCATATAAAAGTCCAAATGTCCATGCTATAAAGAAAAGAATATGATATGACATGATAGGCAGCATTCCACAACAAAAATTCTGTTTTTATCACTTACCTACTCGAGGACGAGCACAGGTGGGTTGTGCCGACTTCGGTGGCCTCCCGCACCGCCTCTTTGCTCTATAAATACCACAATATTCCAGAAACCCTAGGGGAGTCGACGAAACATTCATCCAGCCACCGCAGAGTCCAGAAACACCAGATCCAATCTAGACACCATCACGGAGGGGTTCACCCCTTCCATTGGTGCCTCTTCTATGATGCGCAGTAGTTCCTTGTAGACCTACCAGTCCGTAGTTAGTATCTATCCTCTCTCTCTTTTGATTCTCAATACAATGGTCTCTTGGAGATCCATATGATGTAACTCTTTTTGCGTGTGTTTTTTGGGATCCGCTGAAGTTGGAGTTTATGATCAGATCTATCTTTTTATATCCATGAAAGTTATTTGTGTTTCTTTGATCTCTTATATGCATGATCTCTTATAGCCTCTTATTTCTTCTCTGATATTTGGGTTTTCTTAGGCCACCTTGATCTATTTATCTTGCAATGGGAAGAGGTGCATGCTAGTGGGTTCGTTCTTACGGTGCTTGATCCTAGTGACAGAAAGGGAATTAACACGTATGTATCGTTTCCAGTAAGGATAAAATGACAAGATCCATATCTAACGCCATACATAAATGGATATTGTCTACATCATGTCATCGTTCTTAATGCATTACTCAGTTTTTCCATGAACTTAATACACTAGATGCATGCTGGATAGCGGTGGATGTGTGGAGTAATAGTAGTAGATGCAGGCAGGAGTCGATCTACCAATATTGGACGTGATGCCTATGTAAGGATCATTGCCTGGATATCTTCATAATTATTAGAGGTTCTATCAATTGCCCAACAGTAAATTGTTTACCACCGTTTCCTATTTTTCTTGAGAGAAGCCAGTAGTGAAACCTACGGACCCCGGGTCTTCTTTCTCATATATTTGCCTTTAAGATCTACTTTTTCCTTGCATTTATTTTCAGATCTATTAAACCAAAAAATATAAAAATACCCTGCTGCAATTTATTATTATTTATTTTATTTGGCGCTCGATCTATCAATCTACTACAAATTTCTCACGTCTGTTTTGCCTATCTTGAGGCGCCGTATCCCGAAAGGGATTGACAACCCCTTTAACACGTCGGGTTGCGAGAAGTTGTTATTTGTGTGCAGGTGTTGTTTACGTTGTGTTGCTTGGTTCTCCTACTGGTTCGATAACCTTGGTTTCACATCTGAGGAAAATACCTACAGCCGCTGTGCTGCATCATCCCTTCCTCTTTGGGGAAATACCGACGTAGCTTTAAGTGACATCACTAGGTAATATGGCAATAACTCTTGATTAATCTGTTCAGTTACCGTCCTAATTTATGTTATGATGTAGTGGTCGAGACAATCTCCACTATCAATAATACAAGCCTGCCAAAATCGCAATCTGAATCTGCTGAGTTTCCTCTGTCTCGAATCCAACGGGAAAATGTATGTTTGTGAACAGATTACTGGCTGAAGCAATCATGGAAATCGTGGAGGAACCAGAGGTGCACATTCTTGCGCAACAACAACTGATCAATGTTTTCAAAGATAGTGTAGCAAAGAAGGAAGAACTTGATCACATACTTATGGGCATCATCCGTGCCGAGGTTACAGATTGTGAGGTTGTGGATCATTAAGTTTTGTTCATTTATTTGACTGGCATCAATCTTTGATAGCCAAGTGGATGTAATTTCTTGTATTATATGTTGGAGGTGCAACATTTTTCCTTGTATGTTGTACTTTGCTTAGCGCGCCTTGCATTCCAGCTAACTGGTAGCTAGGAAGGCAAAAAAGCAGTGAAATTATTAGTTAGCATGAACAGTCCTGGGCCCAAATAATGGAGGCGGCACATTGCCATTAATGGGCTTCCCTAATCTGCTTGCATGGGCCAAAATTCTCTTAGGACTATCGGTTTTTGTCCTGTCCATAATTGCTCGTCGTAATGGGCTCAAATTATAGCTGGGCTGGAATCGACATTATCTAACTGGGCCTAAAGACATGCTTAAATCTATTGGGCCCATTATGTTAATGGGTCGTAACCAGGCTGAAAGCTCTATTGGGCCGCTATCATTGAAATGAGCCAACAGTTAATGCTCAGCCATGTTAACTCCCGGGTCGTTAACAGGCCGACATCAAAGCGGGCAATAAGTGGCCCCATTTGATTTCACGGGTCATTAACAGGCTGATACTAAGGTCGGGCTATATATGGCCCAACTGTACTGTGGGCCTTTAGCAGGCTGAAAGTGACAGCGGGGTCGTACTGGACCATGAAGAGCATGGGCCGCTAAGAGGCTAAAAGTCAGGTCAGACTGTATATGGCCGAACTGTGTTGTGAGCCTTTAGCAGGCCGAAAGCAAAATCGGGCTGGTATTGGTAACGAATAGATGGGACATTAGGAGACCAAAACTCAGGTCCGACTGCAAATGGCCCAACTCATTTATGGGTCATTAACAGGCTAAAAGACACACCGGGCTAGAAATTTACCCAACACTTAAATGGGTCGCTAATAGGCCGAAAGACGTACATCCTGAAAATTGGCCCATCCCTCGAATGGGCCGTTAACAGGCCGAAACCACATGGGGATGATTTTGAGCCCAAATATATAGCCGGCTGTTAACAGGCTTGAACTGACGATGGGCTGCAATGGTATCCAATAGTTAACGGGCCATTGATGGGCCAAATTGGCACATCTTGTATGGATCGTGGGCTTAAATGGATCAGACACTAGTAGGGCCTATATGGGTTGACCTGCTAATTTTGATCGGGCTGGCCTCTTTCACATAAATGGGCCACTGTTAGGCCTTGCCACGTGCCAACGTATCAAAGGTGCCTCCTGTACAATGAGTGGATGGCACGTGTCCCAAAGCTGAGCCGACACGTGGATCCTCCGGCGAATAAGAATTTTACACGTGGAAAATGCCCATTCGTCGGGGTTGTTAATGGGTTATCGGATCAAAACCGGAACCCGATAGCTTAATGGCGACCCGTTACTCTCGATGCCACCTGTCGGTTACCCTTGACGAAAACACTTCCATGATGCACCATTTATCGTCATCGAAGTGGACACTTCCGTGATGATAATTTTGGTATTGTCATGGAACACTTCTACGACAGCACAGGTATGACTATCTTGATTCTGTCATAAAATCATCATGGATGTACAAGCATGACAGAAAACGTGACCTACTGTGACAAACACATATTATCACGGAAGTGTTTGTTTTGTGGTGGGAGGTCGAGCCAATCCTTCCTCGTTAGGTACGATGTGCCATGAGCTCGGTCCGGGTCGATGTCGTCGACGGGGTCGTTGGGCAAGACACTCCTCCACTCGACAATTTTGATCTCCTCGTCCGCGCCGCCCACCTCTCCACACTTTGCGCCAGCGTCCTCGCTGCCCATCGGAGGAGAGCATGATAACCTCACCACCCTCCGACAAATATCATCCGCTCTGCCCCCATGAGCTCTGCGTGCTGCTGGCGGAGCTCTTGCAGGCCTCATCGGCGGTCTCACCCTCAAGGAAATCCCTCGCATCACCGTCATTCCACGGCATAGCCGAGCTCACCACCCCCGACTCCGGTGGGACAAGGACAACCGGGCGTGTGCCGAAGGGGAAAATGATCCTAGCCATCGCGTCATGGTAGCGGACCTGGAAGCGGTCATACTCCATGGCCGCGAGCTCGGCCGTGTGGAAACTACCGAGCCATGGGCGGGTGTGGGTCTCCCGATCTGTAATCTCGGCGACCCACGTCCCCCATCGCCGTTGTCGAACCCCAGGGTAGGACCTCGTCGACGGTCGGGCCTGAGGGGGACGGGGAAGACCTCGAACCGGCGTAGGGGCGTGGCAGTGGGCGACCATCGATGGAGGCTCATTAAAGAGCTCACAGAGGACGACGGGGACACCTTAGCGGCCACCTCGGCAACGTCGAGTGAAGAGGTCACAATAAACCTCTTTTGGGCCATTCTCTCCTTGAGATCCTCGGGAAGCATCGCTGGGCTGAGGCTGCAATGCTTTAGGGTGGGGGAAGGGTGTGGATGGGGATTTGTGGGAAACGGGGCATTTTGCAAGCATCATTTAAGAAACTCAGGGTGGCAACCGTATGTAGATCGGCGGGTAAGATGAACGGGCAGACAGGGGGAGGTTGATGATGGAGGCGGCATGGCAGCGGCGCCGGTGGCAGCGACCTACCTATGGTTTCGAGCGAGGGGAGGGTGGTGTGTGTCTATGTTAGCAGAGGTTTTGGGGGTGTGGACGGGGCCAAGGTGGTGTTTCAGGAAATACCGCGACTACCAAAAATTTTACTAGGCGGGAGTAAAATGTCGGGGCTACTAAAAATCTGGATCACTGATTGAAGCAGAACGGGAGTAACAGACAGCGCACACGGTCAAAACATAGTAACCGTGTGCTATCAATAAGAAAAACCCTCTTGGTGAGCAGACATTGTTTGGCATGCGTGTACGTGTGTGAATTGACAAGAGGCGTGTTCACTGTGAAGTGTCATCGGGAGGCATTTGAGTAGCTCTATGAAATGACAGTAGGCATGTAAGCAATTCACTGCGCAGGCTCACCAGTAGGCGGGCTAGCCCTTTGACCACCCCCACTTCGCTCCCACTGCTCCATATTAATGGTGCGCCCGCGCTGCTAGACATTATAGGCGGCCGCACCC